>VXBX01004309.1:179993-378508 GCA_013400415.1 Scytalopus superciliaris | reverse complement strand
CCCGGGGGACGGCCCCGCGCTGCCCCGTCGGTGCCCGCCGCGCCGCCGGCCCCGGGGCAGACCCCCCTCCGCCGCCCCGGGGAGCGGGGGGTGAGCCCCCCTCCCCTCCTCGGGGATTGCTGTGAAAGGGAAAATTAAACGTCCCCGCTCCCCGACACGAACCGGAGGTGCGGGCGGCGGGGCAGCGTGCGCGCCCGCGTGGACCGGGCTCTCCCGGTTGCGGGGGCTGTGGGGATGAGGTTTTTCCCCTCCTTCTGGGGGGCAGGAGAGGAGACACCGGGTGCGGCGGGGCGATGCTCGGCGGCCCCGGCGGGCTGCACGCACCCACCGCACCCCCACCGCACGGCCCGAGCGCGATTATCCCGATTATCCCGATCATCGCGGTGCCGATCCCAGTGCCGGGGGGGCGGCGGGGGCCGTGGCCCGGGCAGCCCCCGCTGTACCTGCGCTGCCCCGGGCCGGCCCCGCGGGCACAGCGCGAGTGATGCGCGTTCCGAGCCCGGGCAGGAACTCGCGTGGGCACCGAGCGCGGCCGCGGGGCCCGGCGGGGCGCAGCCTCTCTCGCCCTTCGCTTTTCGTTTGGGGCGTTTGAGGTTGTTTCCTTTATTTTCCTAATAAAACGGCGTGGCTGCTGCCCGTGCCAAGCCGGAGAAGTTACAATTTAGCAGTGAGCTCCCTCGGATGCTCTGCGAAGTTTGGGATAGGCCGATGGTAAAGCTTGCAAATAATGATATTCAGTCCGCTGTAACGATTAGTAATTTGTCATAATATTAGAGTACAACATCCTCTTTAGCTTGTCCACGAGCAGTCTCATTATATTTGTTTATTGTCTGCATAATTGGAACCATTTATTGGTGTGTATTGAATTCTGCCACGGTTTGCACGAGTGTTTACGTTGTTTTTCATTTATTCTCTTTATTTTGACATAAAGAGTTTTGTTATTTGCTTCAGTTAGGGGGAGGGATTTAAGTGTTGCACAGGACTGTTTGGGAAGTGTAATATTAAAACAAGACAAATAACTCTGCCTACCAAATAAAGTTTGGTTCAGAGCAACAGATATGAAAATTCTAAATGGGAGCTGCAAACAACGTAAATCCTGAAACAAAACAGAAACCTCAAATGAAGCCAACACCATCGATTTTAATAATTTTTGTTATATTCCTGGCAGAATCATATTTAATTAAAATCGTGATTTCAAATGTAGTCATTGATGAATGAATAGAAAATCATATGCCTCTTAAATTAACATGGTGTTTCGTAGCAATAATTAGACTTCTCGATTACGTGTAAATGTTTGTCGAGATATTTTTCAGAACGTTTGTTGTCCTTTTATTATGTGTGTATTCTGACCATTCCTAAAAAAAAAACTGACCAAGGAAACATGTTTCTGAATAAATACACCTATATTATTATTATTTTTGCTATTATCCATTTGTTTATCTGGAAACCTGTGATTTATCTTTTGATTAGTATACCCAGCTAGCGACAGAAAGACTTACTCCTTCATATTCTTCTTTTTAGATCTTGGATGAGTTTTGCAATGTGAAGTTCTGCATAGATGCCAGTCAACCAGATGTAGGAAACTGGCTCAAATATATCAAGTTTGCTGGATGCTACAATCAGCACAACCTTGTTGCATGTCAAATAAGTGATCAGGTACGTGGTGTTCCCTTTCTGGACTTATTTTTGTAAAGGAACCTTAAGGTGTCAATGGAAAAAAAATAACAGCAATTCACAAACAGCTTTTGGCCTGTTTCCTGTTATAGCAAAAGATAAGGTACAGATAGGAAAGACAGAATGGAATAGTTTTGATTATGGGTGGTAGAAAATATGAATTGTCTATTTTTCACATTGTTATTCAATTCATAAATGATTTTTTTTGTTTTTTGTCTTATACCTGACAAAAACTGTGACTGCTTTCTTAGGAATACAAAGCCAGCATTTGCTGATTTTGAATTAGCAGCTTTTTCTGGCTCCTGTTGCAGTCCACTTGGATTGCTGCGTTAAGCCATTGAGTTGGTTGGAAGCTGTAACATAAATGTAATGGCAGGAGCGGAGGGGAAGGCACAAAAGTCATAATGTTACCAATGTAGTTGCACGTGAGGGGCTTTGGATTTGAATGCACATGTGCATGGATATTATTGTGCCTTCCCATACACTTTGCTGGAACTCGTAATACTTATATGCTCAATCAGGATCTTCGGTGGTTTTCTTTTTCTTTTCATTTATTGCAGTTAAATCCACTCTTTGTTGGGCTGAAACATTATTTATCCTTGTGTGTTGGAAAAAGGCTGGTATAGGCAAGAGGAAGGATGCAGTAAAGCGTTTTGTTTTCAATTATGCTGATGAGTTATGAGGTGTTTCTTAAATCAGGGTTTGCTTTTGTCTGCGGATAATACATACCATTATGAAATATTTTAATGGGCATGGTTAAGTTAAGGAAGCTTTACTTCTTTAAAGTAAAATATTTAAAATAGCGAAGCAGCTGATTGTGAATTCTTGTTTCCAATTTGAACTTTGCTACCTGCAACATAGGATTCAATTCATTTAATCCGTGTTTCATTTATCACCCCCTAATTAACTGCATCAGGTGAATGTTAAAGATTATCTTTAGCTGATTTAATTGCCCTGACAGTACTGAAAGAAGAATCACAAACAGACACAAAGCTTCAATTAAAAATCATTCTTTCTAATCAAATTCCTTACGTATAGGAAACGAATGTGGAGCAGCCTGCTATTTCCAGCCGAGCGTTACGTATTTCACTCGTGCAAGATAGTTGATTAAACCAGGTCTAAATAACTTTCTCAGAAACTATGAGAGAAGATCTTTTTAATTTTCATCTTTTCCAGTTCAGCCCTGAGCATGTGTAGCACAGAACAACTGAGAGATAATTTCCTTTTTATGCAGCAGCTGGTTTAACTAAAGAAACCATAAAGATTGTTAGTAAATGCAAGATACATTTTTCAAGTTGAAATACACTTTATGCTGAAAAACGATAAATTCTGTCAGTGCAGAGCATTTATGGAATAGGGGTAGGAAAAGGAAACTGTATAGATTAATTGAAACAACAAGTTCAAATATTTTACATTTAGTAGGATCTGGCGTAGATAGGAAAGATCACAAGTGGGATCACGTGCATTGGTCGAAGCAACTCAGCGTCTTTGGGTCGGTGTTGGGGATCTGCAACTGAAAAAGCACATGGGGCTGAACCATCAGCATCTACCTCTGCAACGCAGACACACACCCGCGCCTTGACGTTTTTGGAAGGAAAGTCATGGCGCTTTTAACTTTCTCTTTTTTTAGTGTTTACATTTCTGACATTTGGTAATGGTGGTTGTATTGCTGCCAATAATTTCTTTCATCCACTGGAGACTTGTTATTTATTTTGCACAGTATCGTGCTGTTCGTAATTCCATATTTTTATAGCTTTTTGTTGTTGAGATTTGCAAATTAAGATTTGCTTGTCTTTCAAGTAGCATGTTGTGAGCTGGGCGCTGTCAGCAAGAGATTGTTGTTCATTTGGCCCTCTGGAAACGCTGCACCTTTACCCACAAAATCGTCCGCGTACTCCAGCGTTTTATGACCAGAGCCTAAAAAGTTAATGCTAAAAATGTGCTCTCGAATCTTAAAGCGAAAAACCCTTCCTAGCAGCTCCTCCTTCTGCTTTCTTCTGGCACAAGCTCACCAGAGGTAATATAAAATATAATAGGAAGGCAAACTGGGAAATGAACGTTACATGGCCAAACGTGTGCATGTGCGAGGAGTGACAAATGCAAGGCAGGACTGAGCGTGCATATATAGACTGCACGGGGCTGCCAGGGGGTCACTCGGCCTCGGTAGCTCCTGGAAAGAAAGGGGGGGAAAAAAAAGAAAAAGATGGGAAAATTAAAATAAGGTGGACCTGAGGACTTACATCGGTGGTGGTAGGGCAGAGGTGATGCAGCCCAGCTGGGACAGGAGACCCCAGCTCAGGTGGAGCCACAGCCAGGGCTGGCTGCCAGGGTGGGGGGACAGCCGGGTGGGGGGACACCCCAGTTGTACCTGCTTCCCCCCGGAATACAAAGCACCTCAGCAGCCCTGGGTGCACGGGGAGCATCCCCGCTGTGGAGACGCTGCTTCACTCCCGAGGCACAGACACTCGATCAGCAGTAATTGTTCACCTCTAATTGCTTCAACTCATCTGTAAAATTCACAAGCAAACATTGGGCTGTACCTGAGAAGGTAAAAGATCCTGCCAGCGCTCCCAGCCTCCTGCTGCCCACAAGTTTATACTACTAAATTCAAGCTTGACTGACAGACAGGTATGATTCCCAGGCTGCTTGAGGCAGGATTTAGATGAACTCAGGGCGATGTGTAATGCAGTCGCTCTGCTATGTTCTACCTGCTGTATTTAACAAAAAGAGTGAAAGAAAAACAGTTTTTGTCATTTTCTCTATTAGAGTTTTTTCAGAGACATACCACCCCACCCCCTGACTCACGGCTGAGGTTAGGTTTCATCACTTGGGATCAACTTTACAAAAGGCCTGGGCTCTTTCTTATGACTGTATAAATGAGCTTTGCTGAGATGAACAGCTCGATAATGGTGGGATGCAGTCAAAACATGCACGCTGGATGCAACTCATGTTTCATTTGATTGCAGCTGGAGTAGGGTTTAAAAGCTGCATTTTTATTTTTTTGTTGTTGTTGGTTTGGGGTTTTTTATTTCAAATGAGATTGATCTAGGATTTCTTTTTGCTGTCTTCCTATTATCTCCTGTCATAACCAATTTAACCTGAACATACATAATTCAAAATGGATATGAATGGTGAAATTCCACAAACAGGGCACTCTCATTTTTTTCCTTTCCCCAAAGAGACTACAGTGTGTGCAGAGCTGCAGAGAGTCTAGTCCCTGTTCTTGCCCTGGAATGCATTTTTTTCAGCTTAGAGCCAGTTAGGATTCAAGAGCAGTTTCTGCTAACTTGGACGACTCCCCTCTGTTATCGTTAAATATCTCTTAGTTCAACTTTTTAATGACTTCAGAATGATTAGCCCTGTTAGGCTTTCTGGCAGCACTGTCAGTCCAGCAAAAGCATTATTTTTAAAGATGCATGTTAATGAAAGTGCAGATGCAAATCCAGCAGTGACTGTACCAGTGGCATGGCAGGGGCTGTCACACATTCCAGACTGGGATCATGGTCACCTTCAAGCTATGAAAAAATTATTTTTTTATTTTCAGAACTGTTGTTGGTAGCTGTTGAAGTTAAAACACCTGAATATTGTTTTTATCTTGCTTATTGCTGACAGAGTTCTGACAGTGATACAGCCACATACTGCTGTGAAACTGCCCCGGGCTTCCAGGTCTCTTCCCCCCTGAAAAAACAGCTCCTGAAGAGTCCCTTTGGTTTATCCATGGAAACTCAAAGTGGCTCAGATCACTTTACTGAGGTTTTAGCTTGCTGTGCGTGCTGAAATAGGCTTTTGGTGTTTTTTTTTTGTTTTTGTGTGTGTGCTTGGTTTTCTTTCCTTATACTCTAGTATGTGCTGCTGCAAAGGGAGAAAAACCAGTAGTATCACACCCTTAACAACGTGCCCGATGTCAGTGATATAAACTTACAGGAGTGAACCTACTGCTGTAGGTTCCACCAAATCTGATCCCATCTTACACGTTTTACAAACTTTTTTAATCTGCAGGCACAGCTTCATGTTTCAGGTTTTACGGCTGCAGCCCCCCCCTCCGTGGCGGGCAGAGGCTCCTTGCACAGCCACCTGCAAAAGTTGTGTATTTAAGGAATAGTTTTGAGGCTTTGTTGTCAGAGAGTGAAATTAAGGTTTTGGCTGTTGTGGGTCAGCGGGGCACACACATGCTGAGCTCATATGGGGCCCTATTCTGCCATGATTCTTCCTACGAGTTATTAGTTATTAAGCAAATAAAGCTTAATCCAGCTCCCACTGAAAGTCTGTCTGCAGTGGAGCGGGGATGTGTTAGCTTGGGGCTGGCAGAACGAGGAGCTGCTCAGTGGTGTTTTTCCACTTGCTGCAGTTAAAGCTGAGGCTGTGGGTAAAATTCCTGCCTGGGCTTTATGACTGCCTGTGTTATCTGGAATTTGATGCACTGGTGGTGTTACCACTCTTGGTGTTGGACTGTCCTGACGTGACCTAAAATACACTGTTAGAATCAAACCCAGCAACTAGTTGTTGCCATTTCTATGAAGTGATAAGGTTTTTATTGATGATTTGTGTTTAATAAAAAGGATAAGGCATGCTGTCAATTAAAAAAAAATGCCTTTTTTGTCATAAGAGCTGTCAAGTCCTATTTACCTGCTTGCTACAGCATAGAGGATTATGGTCAGCCACAGAGTCAGTTCAAGGCTGCACCTCATTTGACATTTGTGTAGTTCAATAATGAAGGTTCATGAATGTTAGAGGACAATTGAGTCATGAGTCAGCTCAGGAGAACAGGTGGGCACACAAGTTGGGGTCTGGTGTCAGTGGTTAGTGTCCCCCAGGCTTGGCTGGATGTGGCAGCCTCTCATGTGGAACCAGGACTTTCACAGAAGCTGAAGTTCGCCTACAAAGGAAGAAGACGTGAGTGGCACTGGGGAGGTGGCCTGCAGCCCCCAAGATACTAAAGAGAGCATCCTGTGGAAAGGCAAGTTCCCTCCGCACTTTGGGGGAGCAGGAGGCACCTTTTGCTTTGGAAAGTGGAAAATGGGGATTCCTGGAGCATCCTTTCTTCAGTTCTTCTTACTTGGCAATTTTGTGGCATTTTGGAAACGAAAGAAAGGATTTAGTCTTGGTGCTCAGGCACTGTGGTTTTCCCCCACCATCTCAGCAGGGTTAAGAGAAGGGTCCTCTCTCCTCACCAGGCTCCCACCCATGCTCCCGCAGACACTTGCACACAGACACTTGCTGAGTTTTGTCTGTGGATTTTTGCTGAAGTTTTCTTTGGGCCCAGTACAGCTTTCAGGCAGGACTCCTCTACATTAGCTCTTGAAAAAACTCCAATTTGTTTCAATTTATCATCTGCCTGAGTATGGCAAGAAGAGCCTGGCTCGGATTTCATCACACAGCTCTCCAGCTGCACAAGTTGTTCATCACAGGAGCTAAAGTTGAAGCTTCACCATTTGGACCTTTTCATTCTTGTTTTTTCCCTGCAAACTCTTAATTAGGGCTTGTTGTGAAGTTATGTATCCGTTCTTCCTTCTCCTTTTCCTGGTGGGCATAATTCCTGATTTCGATGGAGCTCCTTGAACATAGTGCTTTGTTATTAGTTTTGGACTTTTCATTTGTTTTGCTTTTAAGGCAAGTTTTACTCTTGCTCTGAAGCAGCGCAGAGGCAAATGCCAGTTGGCAAGAGTGCACACTGCCTCTTTGGGCACTCACTTTCCTGTCCCAGTTCAGGGTCTGCTCCCCTCTGGAGCACCAAAACCTCCAAGGATGGCTGGGAGATGAGGCTTCTGTAGATGTACCCATGGCATGTGGTCCAGCTGTTGCACGAGCAGCAGTGCAGGGCTTTGTGGGTGCTGGTGGGGTTCACCAGGGAACAGTACACCTTTGGGCACTTCTGTTCCATCCCACCATCCCATGCAGAATCACTGGGTGCCTTTCCCTGCGGTGGGAGCTGCGAGTTCAATACATTGCCTGGGCGTTGAAGTATGAGCAGACTCGGAGCAGCATCTCTCGCTTTCAGTACAGTCTGAATCTCCCAGGCAGCAGTAGAGCACGTGCAGTGTTTTCCAGAGCTCTCTTAGCACAGGGCTTAGTTGGATGCATGGGAATGCAGCTCCTCTTCAGGGCACCATGGGTGTGTGCCCGCCAGCTGGTGCCTTTGCTCGCACTCATCGGCTGAAGGGTCGCTTTTCCCCCCAAACTTCAGCTCCACCCTCCTGGTTCTGGGGGGTGCTGGAGGGGCACCGAGGGGGTGCAGGCAGCGTGGTTTGGGGCTGACCAGGGCAGGGGGATGGCCGAGGGTGTTCCAGAGAGCAGCCCCGGCCGAGCTCACAGGGAGCGCATTTTCGCTATTATTGCAATTATTACAACTTCCTGAATAGGTCGAAGGTCATTCATAATTCACGCTTCTGTCATCTTTACACATGCCAAATGTAGTCTATTAAGCATAAATAAAGTTTCAAGTGCCTGACCAGGAAAAGTAAACTGGGATTCATAACAATGAGGCCTTATTCATCCATTTAAAAGTAAATTGCGTATGTTCCTTTTCTTGCCCCCCTCCTCCCCTTTCCCTTTACGGCTTTGCAGTTTGGGAGCTTTTATTTCTGCTCGGTAGCAGAGATCTCTGACCTGCGGTGTGGGCAGGCACAGAGGACTGATGAGCCAGGCCTCCCCCAACTTCTCCCTACCTCGGACCCGCTGAACTTTGAAAGTGTTTCCAGATCTGGATCCGATTTTGCTCTTCCTATATAAACTGCAGTCACACACCGCTGATCCCAGGGCATGTGAAATGTGCATCTGGACTTTGCTTTTATTTTTTTCCCCCCCCCCCACTCTAGTTGTTCCTCTCCTGTGCAGTAGCTCTTCCTGTGCTCAGTCTCGAGGCAGACTGGTGCGCGCTCGCACAGGTTAACCCGAAAAAGTTGGGTGATGGAACAGGCTCAGTGGGCCGGAGCAGTGCTACCCAGAAAAGTAAAATGTAGATGAGCTTCCTCATCAGACGATTGCAGGGCCCCACCAGGACCAGCTGCTGCTGCCTCAAAATTCGGGTAACATGGTTCATTGCAACAGTTGGCTTCTCACTTTTTCTCAGACAGGGTAATTCCAGGAGGTTTTAGGTGGGGAAAGTGAGGGAAAGAAGCTTTTTGTCTGAAGCAGTAAGGATACCTCTTAAAATCAGATTAAATTTACGTGCATGACTGTTTTGGTTTAAAGTTCAGTAGGTTTTGGGTCAGATTCTCACTGCAGTACAAATTGATGCAAAAACGGTTAGTGCAGGTGGTTTTCTTTTGGATGTACAGACATTCAAAAAGCTATTTTTAATAATAATAATAATTAAAGTTAGTATTGTAAAAATGTTGGAGTTGGAAATCTGTCACTTGGTCCTTGTTTTGAAGGGCATTAGGTCTGAGATGCAAAATGAAGAAACATTGCTCAGCCTTAAAACATGGAGTTTTTTGGGACACTGTCTCATCTCCCTGTTGAGGTGTGGAGGGACTGGCCAGGGAGTTTCTGATGGGTAGTTGATCATCTTTCCTATTTTTAAACACCAGCACAGACAAGACAACTGGCTGCGGAATTTTCTCCCTGTTTAGGGATTTGTCCCACAGCTGCAAGAAAGATGCAGCATCGTATCAGCTCTTGCCAGAGAGAAGGGATGCTCCCCTGCACAGCCCTTGGTGAACAAGGCCCTCTTTATGCCTCTGTACAGTCCATGTGTCCTCACTTTGCAGTAAGAGGTGAAAAGGTCTATCAAAACACCTCTGATGGGACGGGAAAAATATGGAGAAAGCTTTGCTCTGGTTTTTGTTGCTCCTTGGTGTGGGGGCACCACTGGCCTCGGAAGAGCAGCTGCATTTACCTGACTGTGACACAAAAGCTGGGAGCAGAAACAAGTCCTGGGTGGAGCAGAAGCCCCTCTGGGATGCTGCAAGTCCCACCTGGCTGTGCAGTGGTCCTGATCCTGCTTCCACCCCAGAAGGGAAGTCTGCAGAAGTCTCTCTGGACAGTGTGAACATATTATTTCACATATTTTATTTCCACCCAAAGCCAGCGAACAACCAAGCTTATTTTCCACAGATCCTACTGCAGCTTCCCTTTCAGATATGTGGAGTCCATGATACTTCTGGAAGAAAAAAAGCCAGTTTTCAATACATCTCCATAAATGGAAAGACAAGCATCACTTACGGAAAAAATTCATTGGATGTGGCGCTGTCATCAGGTTTATTTGCAGGAGGTAGAAGTTGGCTTCACTTGAATGTGTTGTGGTTTTCGAAGAAACGAGCTGTGTTGCCCCAGCACATCCCCAGGTTCTTCAGCAGCAAGGGTGACATTGTCTCAAGAGGGGATTGTGGCACCAGACATGCCTTCAGAGAAGAGATACATGCAAGAGATATACATGCATCAAGAGATACACACAAGACCCTGTCCTGGCTCTGTTGGCCTCCAGACTACTCAGTGGAAGGTGAAATACCCTCGACAAGAAATACAGATGGGAAGCCCAAGCAACCCGAGCTGTTTCGATGAGGGTGGGGTGGAAGAGGAGGGAGGTGCAGCCTGGGCAGATCACACTGTGCATAAGCTCCTTCTCCTGGTTTTTATGGGGAAAATTGGCCGTAAGCAGGGGATTGTGGCACAGGTACCTCATGCCTGATGTGTTCTGCCAGCACTCCGGTCACCTGGCCAGAGGTGAGCACCGAGGTGATGGGACAAGCTGCCCCAGGAGCCTCCACCACTGCTCCCTGTACCCTTCTCCAGAGCGGCTTTTGGGATGAGGCGAAGGAAAAAACAACAAATCCGAGGAAATGCAACTTAATTCGTTATTTTTAGGCATTTAGCCCGTATCTGTGGGCATAGCTCGTGCAGAAAGAAACGATTAGGCTATACGGCCACCTCCTGGAGGACACCGGTATTTGCTGGCTGCAGACGGTGTCCGTCCATGTGCAAGCGGGCAAGGAGAGCACCCAAAAACCTTCAGACAGCCCTCCCAGCCTGTGACAAAGGCATCTGTGTGACTTTCAGCAATGGAGGGGATTTTCTGCCTTTCTCCCAACGCACTGCAATGAGTGTTGAAAGTTAAGAGTTTGCGAGCAAAACCTTTAAAAATACATTGATCTGAGAAAATGCAAAGGCATCACTTTTCAGCGTAGGAAATATAGCTGTCATGTGTTTTTGTTTAACAAGGCCCGAGGAAGTTACTAATATTTATTTGAGCTGCTTTGTGGAGCTTTTTAGTGCTCTTCATGTTTCCTGCTGAGACAGAAAGCAGCCAGATGGATTTTGGGAGTTTCCTTTCAGCAAAGCCTCATGGTGCTGGTGTGAGCCCCCTCTGGTGTGTGGACCCAAGGGAGGGTGTCCCCTTTGCCCCCTCCACTTCCTGCCTCCCTGATGGGCTCCTTCCCACAGCCCAATATCACCTGTATGAGTCACCTGGCCAGGGTCACCACCAGCAGCTTTGGCTGCTCACCATGTTTCTTCATCCAGGACTGATTTTGCCTTTGATTTCCATTTGAAGCTAAGGAATAACCAGGGCAATTGGTTGGTAGAAGCCTCTCACCTTGCCGCTTTCTGGATGGCATAGGTAGTTGGAATGGGGAGCTGAATGTCTATGCCTTAATTAGCATCATCTCTTCATGTCTGCTTTAGGATTATAGAACCATTAAGGTTGGAAAAGACCTCTAAGATCGTGGAGTCCAACCATTAGAGTTACTTTAGTACTTTTTCGCAGTGCATCAGGAGTTGCCCTTACAAGGATCACTCGGGGATGTGTTTTAAGGCCACTCTGTACATGGGTTTGGTATAACTCAAGAGACAAGTTGCTGGTGATCTCTGCAGTCATCACACAGCTCATTTTGCAGCAGAGGCTGTTGAAAGCAATCATCCCTTCTGTGCTCACAGAGCCCAAAGCACAGTAGCTTTGGGGCTGGAAGGAGCAGACCTGTCATAGTAGGTGGGCACCTCTCCAGCAGCAGCACCACAACTAGTCACAAGGTTTTGGTCTGTAGCGCTCACCAGCAGTCCAGCAGTGGTTGATGTCTCTTTGCCTGTGGTGCTCACGTTGCTTTCTCTTTTTGTTTTTTTTCCAGATATTCTACAGAGTGGTAGCAGATATTGAACCAGGAGAGGAGCTCTTACTGTTCATGAAGAGTGAAGATTATTCACATGAGACAATGGCTCCGGACATCCACGGTTAGCCTCTTCTTACTGTTTCATCTAATAGAAAGTATGGCTGAAACTAAGCCAAAATTTAGGAAATTCCTCCTCTATTGGAATCTTTTTGAATTCTGGGATGGCTTTACTGCAGTCAGGGAAGAGAGCTGAACCATGGTTGTATTTTTACATCTTCTGCCCTTCTGTTTCTGATTGACTGTTTTGTGGGTATTGCAAAAAGAAGAACAGGAGTCCATGTCCTTATCTCAAGGCTGTGCTGCTCCTGCCAGACATGTTTGGACCCTGATTATAGGTTATTTTTGGTCACTTAGCCAAACAACTGTTCATTGAAAAGAGAAAACCACAGAATCACAAAATGGTCTGAGTTGGAAGGGATCCACAAGGATCATCAGGTCCAGCTTTTAAAATCTGAGACTGTTAATGTTGCTGTCACTTGTGAGGACCTTTCAGCCATTCTTCCTCCTTGTACTCATCTGTTACTCATCCCACACACAGATTCTGGGTCTGAAACTCCAGAGTTGTTGCTCAGATTTGTCCCCTGCCTCCAAAAGCTCCTTTTGCTGTGCTCCCTGTCAGACAGTGGGTTATTGAGCCACAGTGGGCACTGGGTGTAGGATATCTGCTTGGTGCCCAGTAGGTCGCAGTTTATGCCAGTAGGGACATTTTACAAATTCTCAGGGATTCAAGGACAGTACACACGGGGGTTTTCCCAGGGCAGGAAGTGTCAAGGTCTGCCTTTCTTCACTGTCTGTACATTTAAAACAGTATCTTTTGTTCTCTTAAGAAGAAGGTGGGGATCATTCATTCCTTCAGTCATTCATTCCCTTTTGGGTTTCTGTTTGTTTTTCTTCCCCCAGTGGTAACTTTGTTTAGTTATTGCTAAAGATGTGCCCCTTCTCATCAGTGTTTTCCCTGCCTAGTCCCTATGGTCAAGTAGCTGTTGTATAAATGACACCAGAGGAAATCTGTGCAGTCACACGCAGGAATATGTCCCACAGGGCTAATTTAGAAGCAGACTGAGCCAAAGTGTTGCTGTTGGACAGCCAAGAACAGAACCCTATGACACTTTCTCTGGATCAGCTCAACTGTCAAGTAGCAACTAAGTACATACATTGGCAATTTCAGCCAGACTCCTCAGTGCCTTTCTGACTCAGAGCCTCTGGGCATTTATATCTGGAACCAGACCAGGATGTCTGGCTCCTCGTGTGGACCAACAGTGGAAAATCCAGCAGACAAAATCATGGGATGCTCTTTTCCAAGTTTGCTTTTCAAAGCAAGAAACTCAACTTCGTGTGTCTCTGCCTTACTCTGAATAGGATTGGATGCCTCAGAAAAACTCTGATGAAAACGAAGAGACTTTTGAAAACTCTACACCCTTTTGGCTATTTTAGATGCTGGTGTTTGTGTCTAAGTGAGTCTCTTCCATTCAGAAATGCAGAGACTGGCAGCCTTCACTGGATATCCACCTGTGTGATTCCGTTGGGATGGTATATAAAAACACTGACTTTTGTCCTAAGCCAGGGACTAAGTTAGGGATCCCTACTGAGTGTCAGTTAACAGGCAGTTAAGATGTAGTATTGTGCTGTCATATATTGTAGAATTAAAGCCACTATTATGAAACACTTCTAGGAATCCTTTCTTTCTTTTGAGGTTCTTCTCTTTTTCACTGCATAGCTCTTCATTTAGCCACACCATCATCCAAATCCTGATGGGAGGGTGGTTAAAAATGAGTGAAAACTGATGTGGTCTCCCTGTGTCCAACCCCTTTGTGTTCCAGAGGAGCGCCAGTACCGCTGCGAGGACTGCGACCAGCTCTTTGAGTCCAAGGCTGAGCTTGTAGACCACCAGAAGTTCCCCTGCAGCACCCCTCACTCCGCCTTCTCCATGGTGGAGGAGGACTTCCAGAAGAAGCTTGAGAATGAGAACGACCTTCAGGACGTGCATGAAATCCAGGAGTGTAAAGAGTGTGACCAAGTCTTCCCAGACTTACAAAGGTATGAGTAGATGCTTAAAATATAGATGAAAATTCTTTAATGGCTTCAGTTGGATCATGCAGGGCATCAGCAGGGCAGAACCTGATATGTTCATTAAATACCAAAGATGAAGATAAACAAGATGTCTATGGCAGTTGGTGTTTTATGGTATAAAAAGCAATAGAGTCTCAATAAAGCAGAAATTTTGCCCATGTAGTAGAAGTCCTTAGTGAGGACCTTAAATTAAGTATTGTATCTTTTTAAGTAATCAGATCTGTAGCTGCCACAAACTGGGTTGGTTGCAGTGAAACTGCAGGAGTGGTTATAGTTCAGATCAACTAAGATTGTTATTTTTAAGTAGAAATAATTTGAAACATCTCTGAGTGGTGTTCACTGATGTTACCAGTTTTATCTTTGCAAAAAAGCCATGTTAATTAGAGAAGAATTCTATATGTTAATATATATGTCTATAGGTTAGTATTTATTTATAGCCATACTGTCAGGAAACACTGAGGTTTGTTGTTTTCTTAAATTTATCTGTCTGTTAAAATAGATAGATAAATGTGTGCATATGTACCCAAAATACACATAGAATGTAAATAGAAAGTATATTGCCTTTATGCTGGAAATCATTTACATATTTCCTATCACTATTGTTTTTATTGTTAGTAAAAATACCAAATTTTGCAAATGACTGAGAGGTATTGAGAGTGCACAGGAACTTCTGCAGAACATCTCTCACAGATTCACATCTCGGTGCTTTCTTGACCTCAGTGTTTGATAGTAATGCAGGAGCATCTCACTAACAAAATCCTGGGCCAGATGCTCCACTGTGATGAGACAGTGCATTTCATAGGAAGCTGGTTGATAACAGCAGCAGACCTGGGCCAGGATGTTGGCTTTCAGCCAGAGTCTGTAGCACCATTCCCACACTCCCCTAAGTGTCTTCTTTCCTTTCCAGCAGCTTGGGTGAGGCAGCACTCTCATCCATAATGGTTTTGCATTTGTGAGTTATCTCTGGTGTTCAAGACCTTTTCTCCCTACGAGCCATAGGATGATATCTAACATATGGGAATCATTGAGGAAATGTAAATTTAGCTTAAGATATTAAATATTGAAGAGAAAGGACAGAAAACAAAGAAAGAGTCATCATAAATAGACGGGCAGTACTGTGAGAAAGAGTGAAAAATGAGAGAGAATGCAGTCGTTTTCTGAACTCCTGAATTATTGAAAGGCTCATACACCACAAAGACAGTTCACAGCAAAAAAGTGCCAAAGTGTGCTGTATCCAGTTATTTAAAACAAAAAGCCCAAATGAGCCATGCTTGAGGGGTCGAGTTGAAATAGCTGGGCAGGAAGATGGAGATTTTGGGTCCAGGAGTGCCCAGTGCAGAGACAAAAATTAATTCAAAGACGTGCAACAGAAATTAGGTGAACATTGAATGTCCTACTAATAGGCTGAATAAACCACTAAGAAATGAATGACTAAACAACTACACAGTTGAACACAGTTAACAATAATCATCAAGGATAACTTCACTGATAGTGTGCCATATCTAGAGGCTTCTTAAAGTCCTCCTGTCCTACTCTGGAGGAGTTATTCCTCATTTATTCCTGCTGTAAGAAAAATTGGCTCCCATCAAAGGACTGGATTTATGGCAGGTGGTGGGATCCAAGGTGTGTTTACAGGGAAAGTCATAAGGTAGAAATAATTCAGACTGCAGGGAAGAATTACCAGAGTGAAATACTGAGAGGAGTATGAAATAATCTCCTTAGGGAGCGATGGCAGCAGCATCTCCTGGAGCATTTGCAAGTGGCCTGGCAAAACATGTGAGGATGTGTTATTCTGATAGGGAGGAGGAGGTTCTGCCTCCTGGCTGGAGTGAGCCTGGTGTTCAAAAACTTGTTTCTGTCAGGATTGGGCCTTTAGGGCTGTCTAAAATTCTTTTTACTGTAACTAAGTACTCTGCTCTCTCCTCTTCCTATAAACTACTGATAAACCCGTGTGTGTGACCTTGCTGAGCCCTGTTCCTGTTTCCACAGCCTGGAGAAGCACATGCTGTCACACAGCGAGGAGAGGGAGTACAAGTGTGACCAGTGTCCCAAAGCCTTTAACTGGAAGTCCAACTTGATACGTCACCAAATGTCTCACGACAGCGGGAAGCACTACGAGTGTGAAAACTGTGCCAAGGTACCGTGAATTTGTAGGCTGCCTGGCACTTCTTGTGCTGCTGGATGCATGGATGCATGGAAGTGGGGAGATCCAGGGCTGGGATGCAGGAGGGTGTAGATAGTTTTTCAAGGGTTTACACTTCTATGTTATAAATATGTTTTTTTACCCCTTTTGATTTGGAAGTGGCTGTAGAGTCTGAAATGAGTGCTGATGCAGGATGCTGAGCACCCTCAGGCTCAGGGCTTGGCACCCTGAGGGTTTTGGTGGAGTGTAAGAAGGTCACTGAGAAGCACTGAGGGGCAAGAAACCCCAGGGAAGTGCAGAGTGGAGAGTTCCCCAGGCTGTGTGCCAGCTGTTGGGACCAGAAACTTGAGGACACTACTGCAGTGTACATTAAAATTAGAAATAACAATGGGCCCCAGCACAGCTGAGCACAGCTCTCATCTCTAGAGCATGTCCCATGACTTCCCTGCACTGGGCTTCCTGTGTGGATTATTTCTGTAGGATGTGGTGCTCTGCATTGCGTTTTATCAGATTCCCAAAACTGGGGCCTTCTGCATGAGAACCTAGGTAGTTTTGGGTAGATTTGCTGCAATAATGGGAATTTTGTATTGAGGTAACACTTGTAAGTAACCAAACCCTGGTTTCTAGGACTGTGTCATGTACAGGATTTCCTGCTGTCATACACTCAGATGGTGATACAAAGTATTTCTATTGCAGTAATGCTTAGAGTTTTCAAGCAACCACATTTTGACTCATTTTCCATGAGGTCCCTGCCCTCAAATGTGCAAATTCTAACGGCAAGGTCAAATGCATCTGCTGCAAAGGGGTTAACAGATCCACCCAATACTTGGCTGATCCTGGGAAACCGAGTCCCCATCCTGCAGGCACAGCTCCCACTGATGCCCAGTAGTGAGGTTTTTAATCTTAAATGCTCCCCAATGTAGCTCCAGGGTTTGAATTTTAAAATACTATTGTAATAACTGGCTTCTTCTGCAGTCAAGTTTCTTGGTTAATCAGTACTCATTTCCTAGCAGGTTTTCACGGACCCCAGCAACCTTCAGAGGCACATTCGTTCCCAGCATGTTGGGGCTCGTGCTCACGCTTGTCCAGAGTGTGGCAAAACCTTTGCCACTTCTTCAGGCCTCAAACAGCATAAACACATCCACAGCAGTGTCAAACCTTTCATATGTAAGTCTTCAACTAAACGTCTTTGATTGTGTGTTGTTTCCTTTGCCGTAAAGCAGCGCGAGCTGGAAGCAGGAGGGTGTGTTCTGCCCTCTTTGAGTTGCCCACCCGTGTCACAGGGGCTGTGAGTTGCTAAATGAGTTCTGGGTAACTTGTGGTCCAGTGCAAAGTTATTTTCATGTGATTTTCCTTTTCAGACAGACACTGTATGCTGTGTAAATGTACCTGTTGTCCCTGGGATGTTTGTCCATGCACAGATGCAAAGCGAGGAGTGGGATTTAGTAAGGAGCAGCGCTGCCAGCATCACAGGCTACAGCCTCATTGCTTTGCACTGGTCTTAGCTGACTGTTCCCCTTCCTGCTTTAGGAGTTAATTTTGGGCCACAGAGCCTCCATAGCTGATGCCATGACTTTTGCTGGAGGTGGAAAAGAAACCTCAGAGGCAGTGAGTTTGAGTTGGACAAGTTTACTGCCCTCCTTTGCATGCCCCAAATTTAAGTACTGAGTTGAGCTATTAGACCTTTGCCAGCAGCTGCTCCAGCAATAAAGCTTGCCTTGGATGTGAACCTGACTCTGTACTGGGCTTAAATCAGATCCTCAGTGTCTCGTGCTATGTTTGCTGCTGAGGCAGACCCTGCTTGATAAAGTGCAGGTTGCTTTCTGTCCCTCTCACTGGGGAAGCACAGTGTCGTGGGTTCGACCTTGGCAAAATGCCAAACCTCCCCAAGACCCGCGTAGTCCCAGTGAAAGGAGGGAAGGGAAAAAAAACTGAAACTGGAAAGAACTATATACATATATTTACAGGAAAGTTACAATACATATACGTACAAATATAAGAAAAAACAACAATAACTTCATCCAGAGCTATCTACCCCAATAACACACAGATTTCACCACCCAAAACCCACACGGAAACAAAACTAAACACGTTTCTCTGAAAGAGCACCCAGCAAAGTAATATCAAACAAAAGTATTTACTTCCCAGAGACCAGAACTGCTGTGGGCATCTCAGCAGGGAAGCGGCCAGGCCTATCGCTCTGGGAGCAGCAACAGGGAGTCCTCCCCACCACACCACACAGAGAGAGGGAGGGCAAGAGAGCGAGGATACCTCCCCCACTAGATTTATACTCGACTTGACGTCAGATGATATGAAATACCTCTTTGGTTGCTTAAGTCAGGTGACACTTGCCCCTCTGAATCTACGGAGTGCCCCATGGCCCAGAAACTGGGGCCTACTAAATTTGGTTTCAGGCCTAACTAAACTAAGGCCTTAATCTAAGTTTTGGGGGTTTATCCAACCCATCACACACAGGCAGAAGATAATTTTAAAAAATTGTTCTTGGTACTGCTGCTCTCCATCACAGCCTCTTCAGGCACCTGCTGTGGCTGGAAAGGTACCTTTGTGACCACCTCCCCTACTTGTTCCTTAAACCTCTTAATCTCTTGTTGCTCTCAACAATAATTTATGTAAATATTGGCACCACACCTGGAAAAACCATTGGCCACAAGCTCATACAATTTCTCAAGAGGAGTATTGTCTTAAATAACTGATTTGTGCAAAATCTGTAACCTGCCTTTGGCTTAATAGTATTTTTGATTTGGATTCCTTCAATGAGAAAGTTTATAAATAGATACAATGTTAAATATTACTAATAAATTTTAAATCTGATTGCAGGTTAAGGGATTACACTTAACTAGAAACTAACTTTTGGTGAGATGGGGAGTCTTCAGATAGTTCTATTGCACCAACTTGCATAAGAGTCTCTAAGTGGCACCTCACATGAAATAATCTCTCACCTGCCCTTTGTTGCTATTTATTCTGATAAATCAAAACAGCAACTGGTATTCTTCACCTGTACAGTGTGAGGGATGAAACCCCGTTGAGCAACCCACGAACAGCAGCCACGTAATCACAGAACAAAGGGGTTCGGAGAGCACGTTTGGTCTCCTTGCCGAGCAAGGAGAGGGAGGTAGGGTCACCTAAAGCAGATATCTGTTTTCCACCAGAAGGCCACACACCATGATTTAGTTGTACCAGTGTGTTTATGGCAACTGTCTCTTATTACAGTGCACCGCCCAAGCTTGAGTGAAAACTCACCAACACTAAGGTAATTACTCACTGCCTTCGCAAAATCTCCAGCCTCCCCAAATAGAAACCACATGCCATAATAGACTGAACATATTCAAAATAGTACTTACAGTAATTTTTTTTAATAAGCAGAAAACACTCAAACTTAACTGCTGGCTAATTCGGGGTCCAGAGACAATGGCAGTACAGAGCGTGTATAGGCATGAGATTAATTTGGGCAATTTGAGATCCAGATTGGGAGTTTGTGTTAAATCTGGAGTCTGTAGAGCAATAAAAGTCACAAGGAGGGAAGCTTCCCTTACAAGTTAGTTGCTTAAAAGTATGGCACTGAAATTTAAAGGGTGTAATAAGTTGTAACAGGAGAAATCAAACCCAGCTTCTGTTGCTTTGATACATGGAAGCAATTAAAGTTGATAACTGTCCTCCATCAACTGAAGTTTAAGTCATGTGATGAAAAGGAGGTAGATCTTACACTACAGACTGAGGAGGCCTTGTTCCTGGGAATATCTGTGGAGGTGACCCAGTCAATTTATGTGGTCTCCTTCAAAATCCACGAGGCACTGGATGTGGCTGTCACTGATGCTGTGATCACCCAGACTTCAGGTGACAGTCCCCAGGAGTAAAACTCCTCCAGGGAGTAAGGGCTTCCACCTGAGCCCAGAATTTCTTTGCCAGCTTTAGAGCCCATGGGTTAAGCAGAACGCCTGTTAAAAGCAAGAGGCACCTTGAGCAAGCAGCACCTCATTAAATAGTTTCAAATAACTTCAGTGCTAAGTAAGGTAAAAATCCTTGGTACAGCTGTTAATTCTTTGATTGAGATTGTAATAATAAATAATTACGTATTTTAATGGTGTTACCATTATTGGTTGAATTTAGTTTTAAAACTAAGATAAAATACATTTAGTCAAATGATTAATTTGCATCTCACTTAATAGTCTGTAAGGATATCTCTCAACTCTAAGTGCATATTTTTGCTTTTCTCCAGAGCAAAATATTTCTTGATTCTGTTGACTTTGGATTTATTAATGGAGAATACTAATTTAATAATGTACCACTTTTCTTTAAGAGGGAACTTCTCAGACTTTAGGAAGACTAAATCTATGCCAATACTCCCCTTTTCACCCCCTTGCTACTCCAGCCTACCCAGGTAAAGCCTTGTCTTTAATAGAGCTGTGTCAATAAGAAGGAGGCCCTCAACACAATGATCAGAAGTTCATAAAACATGATTTCTGTTTAATTCTACATTAGCCTAGCCTTGGAAATGCATGCATTTGAGATATTTTTACTTGAAAAATATATGTGGTCTATTCTGCTTTACATATGGAGAGGAGTTGATCCATAATATTCAAGATGAAGCTTGTGTGAAATTATGGATACAACACTCATGTCACCATTTTGGTCAGTTGAATTTTGGTTTCTGTGATCAACGTGATGGGAGCAGGGGGAACTTACTGTGTAAAACCTCAACAGGGATGGTAGGGGTCCTGATTCTGTACCCTGAAGTTTGGAGGTGGGAACTGAAATTTTATGCCTGTGATTGGACTAAAAACAGGAGAAAATGGCAGAAAAATCAGAGCTTCATACAAATAAACAATAAATAGTTCTATATTAAATAAAAAATATTGCTATGTTTAATAGGCAAATAAAATATTTTTTTAAAAAGGGACAGGAAATACTTAATCAGAAGAAAAAAAAGCATTTTCAAGGAATGGGAATAATCTCTCCTCATCGTCTGTGCCATTTTTTTTTTTTGTTTCTCCTCCATATATTTTCTTCTATATTTTTGATTTTCTCTCTTTTCTTTCTTGTCTCTCCTTGTGAATGAAGATTTCCAGCAGGAACAGTAACTGATACACAGCAACAAACATTCTTCCTGAATTACTGCATTGCAAATTTCCTGTGTTTGGGCCCAATTCTGCACTCTTTAGCCCACGAATTATCCCAGGGATGTCAGTGGGATGTGAGCAGGGAAAACGGGTGGATGGGGCAGGATCAGGCCCTGGAACAATAGGAGCATTGTTGCTGAGATATGAAGCAGCCTGCTGAAGAGGTAAACAGTTAAGAGATGACAACAAGTGGTCAAGTTTCTCAAGGGCAGAGATTTGGAGGAGCAGGAAGGTTAGTGCGGGCCCTGGTGCGAGTGGAAGTTAGAGGACGTGATTGCAGTTCATGGGAACCAAGAGTGCAGGATGGGATACATTCAATTCAGTTTCCTTTGCAGGCTTAAAATAGAGCCATTGTAAATTATGTCAGACTGTCTCAAATCATGAAAATGATTGTTAAAAAGGCCTCAGAATACACAATGTGTATTGTTGTGTGGCTTTGATGTGTGAAAGATGAGAGTTTACAAGTTAACACAAATTAAATAAAAATAAAGTGGCCACATGCTTTTTCCTGGCTGGGGAAAAAAAAAAAAGGATAATTGCAGAGGGATAACACTGCTTGCTGATAATTCTGCTGCCTTGTTTTTAAATAAGGCTGGAGCTGGTACTGTTAGAGGCAAGGTAGAGCAGGGAGGAGGGGTACAGACAAATTTTAGTGTAATAAAGAGCACGAGACTCAGACTTGCCCAGTTCTTTTGCTCATCCAAAGGATGCCAAAAGGGGACATAAAAGACACTGGGGAGCTGAGTGTCACCCTCTTCCAAACCCCACTTTAACCACTGCCCCAGTTTGCTCCCTAAACTTTGTAGCAGACAGAAAATCAGGAACCTGCAGAATCCCATTTGGATCAGTGATGTGATTGGCTCTTCCTACCACCAGGAGCACTTCCAGCCTCCTGCAGTTATGAATGGTTGCTGGAAGCTGTGCTCTGACGTGCTGAGTGGCACGGGTTAGATCAGGACCCTGACATCAAGGTTCATCTGCTCCCCTCTGTGGGCTCAGACTTTCTCCAAGTGCTGCTTTTGTGAGGCTGAAGCTATTCTCATCCCAGAGGAGTTTGAAAGGAGATCCATCGGCCTCTTACTGATAATCAGATGTGCAAATAAATACAGATTCATTCTTTAATGAAATTGGTTTTGAAATATAGTGTATTTTGTCATGTGCAATGGCAAATAAGCAATATTAAGACTAGTAAAATTTATTAAGATGTGGAATTTAGAGTCACAGCACTGCAGGCACCTGTAAGGACTGTGCATTACAGAAATAGAAGTGCTTTGAACATATGAGAGTACTAGACTGAGATTACTGAGGGTCTAGCCTAGGCATCCATGAGACTAAATTTTTAATTTTAACTGGAAAATGTTGTTTGTAAACAAGGTTATATGTGGAAATACCTGATTGTCTCCTCCTTCACCTCTTTCCTATCCTCGTGGTCTTGCAGACTGAAAGCTCTGTGAGGCAGCTCCATCTCTGTCTGGTCCTGCAAATATTTATTTTAATGACTAATTTCCACATGGGAATAGCGCCATGAATGGATGTCATTTGAAGACACCTGTGCTCTCACACAGGAGCACTGTGGGTTCACACAGGGTCACAGTTCCGTGGCTCTTGGGGGGGCTCTGGGGGCTGATGCAACACAGAACAACAGCACCGAATGTGCAACACAGTGCCATGCAAAGAGCAAACAAGGGGAGAGTGTCATTTAGAAATTCCAGACCTTTTCTGCTTTATTGGAGCGGGTTTTGGTGCTGTCTCTAGACGTTTGTCTGCCTTGCTTTGGAGAGTACAATGGCTTTTGTACATTTGCGCACCCAGACTTCCCCCTACGGCTTCCTCATTGACGTTTGATGGGTAAAAAAATGGTGTTATTTGCACAATTTTGGGGGTGGGGGCAATTACCATAAAGCCTGAGATGTGTTGTTGTTGTTGTTTACATACAGGTGAGGTCTGCCATAAATCCTATACTCAGTTTTCAAACCTTTGTCGTCATAAGCGCATGCATGCTGATTGCAGAACCCAAATCAAGTGCAAAGACTGTGGACAAATGTTCAGCACTACGTCTTCCTTAAATAAACACAGGAGATTTTGTGAGGGCAAGAACCATTTTGCAGCAGGAGGATTTTTTGGCCAAGGCATTTCTCTTCCTGGAACCCCAGCTATGGATAAAACGTCCATGGTTAATATGAATCATGCAAATCCGGGCCTTGCTGACTATTTTGGAGCCAATAGGCATCCTGCTGGTCTTACCTTTCCAACAGCTCCTGGATTTTCTTTTAGCTTCCCCGGTCTGTTTCCTTCAGGCTTGTACCACAGGCCACCTTTGCTACCTACTAGTTCTCCTGTTAAAGGACTTCCGAGCGCAGATCAGACAAACAAAAGCCAAAGTCCCCTCATGACAAATCCTCAGATACTGCCAGCCACCCAGGATATTTTGAAGGCACTAAATAAACAACCATCAGTAGGGGAGAATAAGCCAGTGGAGCTTCAACCAGAAGGGTCCTCTGAAGAGAGGCCGCATGAGAAACTCAGTGACCAGTCAGAGAGTAGTGACCTTGACCTTGACGATGTCAGTACCCCCAGTGGCAGTGACCTGGAAACCACCTCGGGCTCTGATCTGGAAAGTGACATTGAAAGTGAGAAAGAGAAATTTAAAGAAAATGGTAAAATGTTCAAAGACAAAGTAAGCTCTCTGCAGAGCCTGGCGTCAATAAATAATAAGAAAGACCACAGCAATCATTCCATTTTCTCACCATCCTTAGAGGAGCAGACTGCGGTGTCAGGAGCGGTGAATGATTCTATAAAGGCTATTGCTTCTATTGCTGAAAAGTACTTTGGTTCAACAGGACTTGTGGGGCTGCAAGACAAAAAAGTCGGAGCCTTACCTTACCCTTCCATGTTTCCCCTCCCGTTTTTTCCAGCATTCTCTCAGTCAATGTATCCATTTCCTGATAGAGACTTGAGACCGTTACCCTTGAAAGTGGAGCCCCAATCACCCAGTGAAATAAAGAAGATCCCAAAGGGAAGCTCTGAGTCTCCCTTTGACCTCACCATAAAGCGTAAGGAGGAGAAGCCACTTACTCCCATACCCTCAAAGCCAGCAGCCCCCTGTGCAGCCAGCCAGGACCAGCCCCTGGATCTCAGCATGGGCAGCCGAAGTCGAGCCAGCAGCACAAAACAAGCCGAGCCTCGGAAAAACCACGTCTTTGGAGAGAAGAAGGGAGGAGACCTCGAGCAGAGGAAAGCTTCGGAGTCCTCTTTGCAGCACGCCAGGCCCACCCCGTTCTTTATGGATCCCATTTACAGGTAACAGGCTGTCTGCTGCCTTTCAGCATCCTTTGGGACAGGCAGCCAGGTCTGCCAGGGCCACAGCCCCGTCCCCCTCCCAGTGTCCCTGGAGGCACCATCCCACTGCCGAGGCACGGGGGGCCCGGACTGCATTTTGTCCTGCACATTCCAGCTGTTCCCACCCAGGCCTGGGGCTGGTAATGCTGCAATTAGGAAGTCTTCATGACTGCCCTCATTGCCATGAGTCATTAGTTTGACCTGCATAGGTTGACATGCAGAAGTTGACTGTGTTGTCTTACGCATGAATGAATTGAATTGCCATCAGTATTGAATGTTTATATTTTTGCTGTGTATTTGGCATCACTGGTTTGCATAAAATTACTTCCAAAATGCTGCCCACTCTGGCTTCCTCCGGGTTTGACAGTGCATCTCCCCAGGGTGCCTGTTGTACTCCACCTTGCCAGTTCCTCTTGAATTCAGTAGAAGTATCTCATAAGTACAGCATTGGTCCTAAGGTGTGCTGAAAACATGGAAATTGAGAATGATTTCTGCCCTTTTTTACCATTATTTGAGGAGTGGGTTGATTTCTTCAGGCATTTCATTCATGGAACTGAAGGCACAGCATCCTCGTGTGTATAAAGCCTCACCAGTGGGCTGCTTAAGCATAGAATCATCACAGCATGGTTTGGGTTGGAAGGGCCCTTAAAACTCATCTTGTTCCAACCCCCTGCCGTGGGCAAGGACACCTTCCACTAGACCAGGTTGCTCAGAGCCCCATCCATGATCTACCTGGTGAAATGAGTGGGAACCTTGTTATTGGTTTGACAGGTGCACAAAGAGACACTGTCAGTGAGCTGAGGTTTTAAGAACCAGTGGTAAAATGAGACCTCCTGGTGTTTCCCAGTAGAGCTGAGATGCATCTCATTGGAATCTGAATTTCACCTGCATCCTGTCTATGTCAGCCCCCTTGCCCTTTCTGCTCATATATCTGTAACCAACCAAAGTAATGCATCTAAATTAGAGAAATATTAGCCATAAAAATATTTGTAATATAAATGACTGATTTTACAGCCTATTGTTAAAAAAAGAAAGTTATTGCCATGTAAATTATGTTAATTTATTACTTTATTTGAAAAAGGAATGCTGTGGGCAAAGTTTTGGGGGAATGCTGGTGCATAAGACAACAAGTCTGCATTACAAAGCAACAGGATATGATGCTATTTACTGAGATGGTTTTATTCATGCCGGATTGATATCTGTATTAGACCACAGGTTTTCTTTGCGTCATATTCATTTAAAATGCCTGAAGCAGCAGAAATAATGAGCTATGTTTTATGGCCTTGCATTACAAACTAATTAAATTGCAATACGAACTCTCCTGCCCAGGGCAGGGGGATTGGAATGAGGTGATCCTTAAGGTCCCTTCAAACCCAAACCATTTGATGAGTCTGCATTTCTGTGATTCTAATGAAATTTGTATAATTTCTGGCAGTGTAGCACAAAGCCAGTTGTTACTGAGCCTTCCTTTGCCACAAGTTACATCTGCATATGGACCTGTTAGAATTATTACCAACCTTTTGAAATGGATTATTCCCTATGTATATGGGATTATTCACTATATAAACAGTAGCTTCTCCCTTTAATGAAAACTCACAGCCCCACCCCAGTAATGAGCTGTACACGGGAACTGAAACCTGACTGTCGTTCCTTATCTTGTACCATTATCTCTGAGAAAAAGATTATGTAATGTGTAACTGACTATTTCAAACCTGAATAGCTGTATGATGATTATTATTATCTGAGACTGATTCATCACAAGCAAATCTAATTTTAACATTTACAGAGTAGAAAAAAGAAAATTAACTGACCCACTGGAAGCTTTAAAAGAGAAATACTTGAGACCTTCCCCGGGATTCTTGTTTCATCCACAAGTAAGTATTTGGGGAATTCTGGTGTTGTAAACAAGCCTGTTGATGCTTCAAAGCAGGTGCAGAGAAATGAATGCAGTCTTAGTCATTTTTGGATTTCCTAAAACACACAGTTTCTGCTGGACCATTGTGGTGGAAAAGCGTAAGCATTGTTCTGAGCTTCTTGATGTTTTGCAGATGAAACAACATGTTTTGATTATAGAGGAAGCCAGATTCAAACTACATGTATCTTTTAGAACCATGTTGCTCCAAAGCCATAGCATAGCTACCAACCCTTGCAGCTACTTGTGTCTTCTTCAGCACTCCCATGCTCTGGGCAAGTAGAGGCAGCACTGACTATGAGGACCTAATATAGGTTCCAAGTAGGGCCAGCAAAGCTGAGCATCCCAGTTGTCAAGGGATTTTATTCTATTTAAGGATGCCCATAAAAGAGATAAAAGTTGCCACCCAGTGTTTTCAAGTCTCATAATGCAATTGCTCCATCTTTTTTTTGGCAGCTGTTGTGGGCTATAGCGTGTGCAAAGGCTGTGTAGGATCCCTGCTCCTCCACACCTGAAGATATGCTATGTGAGGGCTGCTTTCTTGTTCATAGGCCACAATCCCGAATAACATGTAGGAGGGTGTCCCTAAAATGGTGTAACAATTGCAATGTGTTTGTAGTATAGGAAGAGAATCTGTATGCAAGCTGTGTTGCTTTTCTCCACCAACATCACAACCTCGTTTTGTCATCTTCCTCCTTGCTCAAGGAGATTTTGCTAAAAATTTGGGTTAAATCTTATATATGGAATAGAATGCTCTGTGGTATTTGCAAATTTGAACCCCCTGCTGACTGTGGAGTCTTTCATTTTAGTAATGACACCCTAGACACATCTTGTATTTCAAGCACACAACCATGAGCTTCTCTCTCTGGTTCAGCTTCCTCTGAATTCTTGGGCAGAGCCCCCAGTAATCTGCCACCACTTGTTTTCTTTTTTCAATGAAGTCCTAAGTTGTTGAATAGATGCTGAAATATGGGATTTCTGGAGACCTGGGAAGAGCAGCTGATGTCATATACGGTTGCAGATGCACAAACATAATGCTGTTGCATGGGTGGAGAGTACAAAGAACGCCCTGTGCCAATTTCAATGTCTGAAGGAAGTGTCAGATCTAAGTATTGAAGTATTTAGTAGTATTTATGTGCTATAAGTATTCATTATATAAGTACTTATAAGCTTTAAATAAGTATTTAAGATGTATTAAAATTACTGAGAATTTATGTGCAAGATTTAATAGCAGCTCAACACCTCCTCCTGAGCTACTTTAAATAAGGTAAATTTGCCCAAGTGGGAAAACAAATAAAAATTCCCATTTCATAGTACATATTACTAATGGACAAATAAGAGCTCAGTCCTCTTTGTGTCCCTGGTATAGAACTATGGTTCCTCTCCATCAAGTGAGTTATTCTGTTAGAGCAGCTAAGGGGCTGTAAATTAATAGCAAATTATTTAAGTGTGGGCATTTAAGGTACTCTATTGGTGGGAAAAAACAGTATTATTTTTCGTAGTGCTCACTGTTGGCTCAGAAGGTGTAACTCAGTGTGGGTTGGTGCAGTTGGATTCAGGGGGCTCTGAAGGTGTCACAGGTTAGGTTGATGCCAGTGGTAGGTTGGCTGGTCAGTGGGTGAGAAAGGGGCTGTTGAAGGAAAATTCCCATTTAGGACTTTGGCTGTGGTGGACAGGGAAGGCACTGGATACTCTTCTGTGTCGTGTTGTCTGACTCTGAGTTCCCTGGGGAACTGGGAGTCATATGAGGATGCTGTAGGAGTGCAGGTACAATGGAGACATTGGGCATGATGTGGGGATTTCACCCCTCCTGTTTTTTCACAGAGAGCTGGTTAAATCTCTTGGTGCCTGAGGAAGGGCCCAGTGCTGTCACCAAGTCTGTCAGTGTGAGGAGGAGGTGTCAGATGCCACCTCCCTGTGGCAGGAGGGAGGGCTGGCTGTGCACCTGCCTTGCTGAGCCCCCTCCCTCCACACTTCCAATTGTGCAAGAAAATAAAAAACCCGTGGTAAAGCCTGGCTTTCGTTTTATCACTTACCTGACTGAGAGGGATGACGTCTTAAACATGGTGTGAGATGGATCGATGCAAAGGTCAGGAGTGTAACAGGCACTCTTAGTACATTGTAAAAGAAAACTAAACCACCAGCACATGTCCTGTCAGAAAAGTAAATGCCAAAAAGTGCTCTCTTGCAAACTTTAATAGAAAGGAGCCTCCTGTTTGCAAAGGCAGAATCTGTCTCGGTATTTATAGAGGACTGGGGAACAGTGGAAAAGCTGTTTTTCCTTTATAGTCCTGTTCACCCCTGTAAAAGTACAGGTGGGCAGTGCTCCACAAGTTTTCATTTTCTGCTGGCAGGATTTACCATGTCAAACATCTCCAGAATTACTGTTTGTGTCCTACAAGCTTGTGTTTCTGTAGGTGAATTTATTTCTGAAAATTGTCATCTCATGAACAAAGAATTTCTTTTTTTTTTTAACTGGCTAATATGATAGCAAACAGTTGGATCTTTCAAATAAGTGTGTGAAGTAGAGCTTAAAGACATAAACCCTGTAGTTCTTATCCTGTCCCTGCCTGGGCAAAATTCCTCCCAGTGGCAATGGCCCAAAAGCTATCAATATTAAATAATTTAGTGGCATTTCACAATAATTTTTCATTACAAGGATTGTGGTTTTAGGAAGAGAACACCTCCTCTGCAACAAATAATTCAGAATAACATTTTAATAAGTATCTTTAAATAAAATCTTAGTAAGTAGTTTGATTGCAATGAGGGTTCCAATGCAGGAATAATATGTTGTTTTTGTTTCAATTTTGCTCCCAGTTCCAATTGCCTGATCAAAGAATTTGGGTAAGTTCATTGCTTATATTTTTGATTTAATCACTGTGAAATAAATTGCATAAGAAAAATATAATATGAAAGATAACTTACCACTCAATTACGGAGCATGCCATGCTTTCCTACAGGGTGTTGTAGCTGTAGCAGATAAATAATCCTCTTATGTCAAATTGGCTTTGTTTTTACATATCTGATCCTGCTGCTTTTATTTGGCAAAGGCAATGGGAGCTTTACCTGAGTGAGGGTTTCAGAATGCAGTCTTTGTTTGTATGTAGCTGAAATTGTTCCAAGCCATTTCCTTCAGAGATTACAGTGAAATTTTCAGGCTGAAATCTTGTTAGATTGCAATACTTAATAAATATTTAATCGGCATTAAAATACAGAGCCTCAGAGGACTTCATGTTTCTCTCTCGCCTTGACTTCAGTGGGAGTTAGTCACTTTAATAGTCACTTTAATAGTCATTTTAATAGCTTTGAAATTTGGAGCCTAATTGCTCGTTGCAGTGCTTAAAGCAGGAATAAAATACCCATTTATTTGCTGTGTTTAGGTCAAATTTGTCCTGTGTGTATACTTACATTGTCCCCCTTACATGAGCAGGAGTTGTCCTTTTAGTACTATGGGATAAATTTGAGCTTGCTCTTCTATTTTTATAAAACGTTATTTTTAATATGTCTAAATTGTTCATGAAAAAAAAAGAGCTACAGCAACTGCCTTTGCAGATGCAACTCAAATAACACCATGTTCTGCTCTTGCATTGCTGGCTCCTCAGCTGCAGCACTGAACCCATAAATACTTGTCCCAGATTTTTCCCAACCTTTGGGCTTGGGAGGGGAGAGCTGGAGCCAGGCGGCTGCGGGTCCTGACTCACTCGCTCATCGTGCACAGAGTGACGTGGACTCATTTCACAAGGCAAAGCCAGGACTTTGCAGACCGAGCTCTGAGGGCTTCACGTGCTCTTCCCCACGTGCGTCTCTGCACGGGGCTGGTGTGGGAGCCCCCAGAGGTGCTGCCCCTGCAGTTGGGGGCTTACCCTGCTCTCCATTCCATGCCATCCTTGGTACGCCTCAAAAGCACTGATGGGCCTTTGCTTTGCATACACACAGCTTTAAATCCCACTGCCTTCCTGTGAAACCGAGGTCTATGCAGTGCAAGAGATGCACTGGGAGCCTGAGCTGAAAGGAGCTGAGGCACTGAGGGACTCCTGCAAACACCCATAGGTGCTGAATGAGCTCGGCAGGCAGGAGGTAGGGTTAGATGCCAGACTAGGAGAGCACAAGAGCTGGTTTCCAAACACTGTCTTTGCTGTAGAGGGAATTCAGTGAAGGACATGAAGGGGCTGCTGTAGAATATGTGATTTGGCCCAGGCACCCTTAATCCGCTGCTCTCAGAAAAGTGGCTCTTTTGGGGGATATTTGGGAGGTTGAAAAACCCAGTGCAGTCTGTTCCTTCTGTCTGCTTTCCTTGACCTTGGCTTGGTCTTCAAATTTCCATCATTCTGCTTCTTTTGTGAGTGTACGTTCCCTGGCCATGTTTGTGCTTTGAGCAGCTCCAGCAGAAATAGGTATTTAAAGCATAAAGTCACTGGGCAGGATGCTGATTCATGGATGAATCTCCATCTTGAGAATTTTGAATATGTCACACAAGCCTTTCTATCTCAATTCCCAGTTGCATGTGACATACATTTCAAGATTATTTGAGATTGTTTTTCATTGTTTGGCAGGAACCCTATAGCGCAAATCAATGGGCAACACCCTCTCTTGAATGAATCAGATTTATTTGATCTGTGGACTCTTTTATCCCCTTCTGGTCCCATCAGGAGAGAGTTGCTAAAAAGGGGTTCTGTAATTATAGGCAGACATTATCTGCAATAGCTTTATGGAGAATAATTTAAAACAATTTTACAAAGAAACGAACAGGAATTTGGTGAGTGCCTTAACAAAGCTTTTATGTTATTGCGCTTATTTTTGGGACACGATCCATTCTGTTAGCTCAGCTAAATCCCCACCAACTGCATTTATACAAAAAAAGTTCTTCTGGAACCATACTGCAGATCAGCAGGAGTTTCTTGCTACTGCTTCATAAAGTTCAGCCACGTGTGATGGGTCTCTTCTTGAACGTGAATATAGCTCAGCCAAGTTCCAGGACTGGATGTCCAAATACACACAGTTGCAAGACAAGAAATTCATAAGTTGTAGTTTTTAGAGGCAGCATTATAACTTGAGCTGGGGAGGGAGAAATCCTGAGCTGTAGTAGTTGGATTTTGAAGATTCCTCCAAATAACAGTAGTAAAAATAGAAAGCAAACACTTGAACAGTTTTTTTTCCCAGGAGTTGCAGCCATAAAGTCAGTTGTTTTTGTGATAGTAGCAGTGAAGGAGTAGCGTTTGTAAAACATGAGGTCATGTAATTCATGACATTGTCTGCGAGATATTTCATATCATCAGGTTATTCTTAAAAAGCAGCACCAGCAAATCTCTGCTTAATTTATGCCACTTTTTCTTCGGTTGGTTAATAAATTTTAAGACAAATGCTCCAGCCCCCTGATGATGATATCTTCCCCGCTGAAATGTTTATAAATACTTGTTTTAGCCGATTATGGTAATGTCTGCATTTTTGAGTCGGAGCTGGGGAATTGCGACGGCACATTAGTTTGCGTCAGTCGGAGGTTAATAGCCTCTCAGGGAGCAGGAGGGAGGTGGGGGAAAGCTGCTTCCTTTTCCAGACATCTGGACACAGATAGAATCAACAACTCTTATATATGTAAACCAAAAGTTACTGTTCTATATAAAATACTGTCATTCACTGATCTCAGATTAGGAGCAGACATGACTTGTCCGTAAGGCAATAGCTGTATGTAAAATATGTAATGGGATCTTCTCGCTCTCTTGCCTTCTCAAAGAGCTTTCTCCATGGACGTGGCAATTACAATAACCCTATCCTTGGGGTCAAGCAGTGCCTTCCTCCCCATGCCCTGTTCGGGATCACCACAGCCCTTGGGCACTTGGCTGGGGTTCAGACCCCCCTGAAAGCTCTGCCTGGTGGCTTGAGCCGAATGTCCACCTCCCTGGTGGTCCTCAGGGATCATCCCTGGAGAGATGAGATGACCGTGAGCACCCACTTAGCTTCCCAGGACAAAAGCTGTCACTAACAACTTGCTGCAGGAGTTTGGTGGATTGATGACCAGTGGCATCTCCATGGCCAGCACAGCTCTTGCTTTGCCATCAGTAATGGTGTTTTGAATGAGGAAGAGCTACTTCAGTTGTGTTTTAGCTGAAAGAGGGAGTTCCATTGCAGAAGAAAGAAAGTAATCTCCTGGGTTAATATTTAGTCATTAAAAAAAACGAGGTGGTGAAAAAGGGTAAGAATAAAGTAGTGATTTTTATGATTTTTGAAAATTATCTCTGAGTCCACCTTGGGGTGTCTTTGGGCTCTGAACTCTGGCAATACATCTGTAAATTCCATAGGAATAAAGGTGACCAGGAAAAGAGCAGAGTTTGTGGCTCTTCACTGAGAATAGCCAAATCCAAAGCTGTCTGTGAAGATTTTGCAGAAGATTCAGAGAAAGCTGAGTCACCGGGACTAAAACAGCAATAAAACTCAATGTCAGTAAATACCCAGTAATACTGAGGGGAAAGTGTGACTCTTAACTCATGTCATTCAGGAAAAAGATCTTGAAGTTGATAGTTTTATGAAAGTATCTTCTAAGTGCTTAGCAGAAAGAAATTGAAAACATGATTATGTTACAGTGCCTTCAAGTCTTAAATACAGCCAAAGTCCCTCTCGAGAAAAGACAGAAAAGTGCAACAATGATGATCAGAGACGGGGAAACAGCTTCCATACAGAAAGAGACTGAGTAGATTTTGATTTTTTCAGCATGGAAAAAGCTGCCTGAGGGAGCTGTGCCCCAGCTCCATGAGCCCTTGAATGCTGAGCAGAACCTGAATGAGGAATGGTTATTCATTAGTGTTAACAATACAAGAAAAAGGAAAGAGGTGCACACAGCTAAATTATCAGGCAAAAGGCTTTGAAGGTACAAAAACCTGTATCTTTTCATACACAGCTAATTAAATTGGTGAACTCTCCCTGACAAAAACAGAAAAGGGTTTGAAAAGGGTGTAGCAAAGTGAATGGGAGCAGCAGCAGCCGATGGCCATTTAACACCATAACTGAGATGCCACCTCCAATTAATGCTCTTGCACCTCTTGGTGCTGGTGTGTGACAACAGGCACTGGGGAAGAGGTCTGTCCCTTGCCCACCCTCCTGCACACCCCCTGGGGTCACTGCTTATAACTGGGATAGTGCCTTCCAGAAGTGTGTGTGACAGGTTTAGAATTCCTGCTTGGTTTCAGTGTGAGTTGATCCTCAGTTCAACAACCCCCAGATTTCATATTGCTCAGTTGGTATTTTGCCACTATACTGATGAGCAGGGACTGTCTGCCTGCACATGAAGTGATGGAGAGCGTGTTGTGGGTCTGTGCTGTCAGGGTTTTATGGGCTGGAAAATGCTCTCACAGCTCAGGTGCCCAGCTCTTGATATGGATTTGTGCCCTGAAGGCTCTGGGCACCAACACACCCCAGGACTTCTTAAGACAATGCCCCAGTTTTGGTTCTTGGGAGCCCTACCTCCAGCAGATAGCACCGGCTCTAATTAATTATGTGACAGCAGTGGAGTGACAGTGCCTTGTATCAGCAAAGCTGTGGGGCCAAGCTCTTCCCTTTGGTGCTGGTCCAGGTCTTCAAAAACATAAATCATAGCAGGTAACTGCACAGATCAGGCTTTTTTAAAAAAAAACAGACCAAAACAACAAACACAATAGTCATTCCTATGGTGAGAAACGTATTTTTAGAAAGTGAGTAATACTTTAAAATAATTGGAAGTGCTCGTGTTTCCTCTGGATGAAGGATTTAAGGTTAGGTGCTGATTTCATACCTATTTTGGGACTGATGTAATCCTGGAGGCAGTTTTGGAGGTAGCACTGATCTGCATCAATGTACATTAAAGAAGAATCTGTCTCAATTTCTCCTCTGCAAAATCCTGGANAGTTGCTTTAATATATTACTGGGGGGGAACATGTGCATGAGAAATGGTGATCCAAAAATGATTTAAACCCACCAGATAATGAAATGGACTTGAATATTAAATATACATAAATAAAACATTTATTATACTTCTCAATACCCTTATTATTCTTCGCCATAAATATGTGCTATCATAACCCATGCACTGTCTTGTCACTGCTAATCAGCCTGAAGGCCAAAGGGCATTTTTCATTCAAACCGTTTATTTTCAGCAATTGTAAAATTGATGAGTGAATTTTTTTGGGGTACAATTAGAAGTACAATTAAAGGTAGTGGAATGACTACTGCAAAAGCTTCAAGAATCAATTCTGACTAAAGGAAAAGAAAGGTCGTATAAAAAGAAATGTAGGGTAATGTTGAGTTGTATGGGTTGATAATGACATCTCAGTGCTGAGATAGAATTACCTCCTCTCCCAGCAGCATCATCATTACATATCTCATGCCTGTGATCAGTACACGTCAAAATCCTTCATATTGACAAATGTGCTGTCCACTTGCATCTGTGGAGAATGTTTTAGCAGCTGAGTGATTATGAATCAAACCCCAGAGCTTACAGCCCCTACTGCCTTGCAATGCTTTCACATTTGTTGCCTGACAAGTAAATGTATCTTGACTTCCCTCTGAGATTTTTTATTTTTTTTCACCGTGTTTGATGAAAGACATTTGGCAAATTGGCAGTGGTACCCTGTACGTTGCAATTTGTACTCAGCATTAGGAATCTGAGCATGAAATGAGAGGGCAGGCTACAGGCTAAAGGGAAAAAAACAACCCAGCCCAAAGGCAGAGCTAACCAGCCTGGAACTAGTCATTCCAGGAGATAAACGTGTAATTCTGCCAATTAAAATAAAATTAAACAAACCCTGACAAATGTGCAGTTCTTCCAATTAAAATTTCAATTTTCCAACAATCAGAGCAGTCTTTTACGGGTTTTGAAGAACAGTCTGTGGAGGTGTTCCAGCTGAGAAGCATTCAGCATCTTGTCTTTTGTATAATTTCCTTCTTCTTCACAAGCAAGATACTGCACAGGGCTCATGCTGTGGGTTTTGTGCTCTGTAGGTGAGAGCTTGGCTTTCTTTTTGTTTTTTTGTGGTGCTGTGAAGGGGTGGATGGTTACTCTCACCTGTCAGTAGGCTCAGCAGCATTTCTGAACTCTCCAAGTGGCAAGTTTTGAGGTTGTGAAGGAATTTTTCATTTTAAGTTCCAGACACCTCAAAGGAAACCATTCTCCAGAAATTATTTAATCCCCAGTCCCTGCAAATTGCAGACAGCAAATCAAGAGTGGAGACATCCCAAAGCTTGTAGGGTTTACAAGCAACTAAAAGTAGAGCAGGAATATTAAGAGGTTGTAGAAGAATAGGATAGACATCTAACATAATGTAAATACAGAGCACCGAAGCCACCAGAGCTTCATTTTTGTGCGTTTATCTCATGTGATGAGCAAAAAACTGAACTGTGGTCGGGACATTGATGGAGCCTCTCTGGATCTGGCTTGTTGCAGCCCTTGGTTTTGCTAGAGTGTTCTTAAGGTTTCCTCTGCAATATGTGTCCTCTGCAAGTCCTTTAAACACCAGACAAACATAGGAATTCAGTTATTGTTTCTGTTGATTTGGTCAAAATGGCCAATGACTTCTGTAGGTGGGATGCCTAGACTCACAGGCACACACACACAGAGCATAAGTGAAAATCTGGAATTTTATAGAAGTAAAGACTTAAAAAAGAGGAAGAAATGAACACTGGCTGATTTCGATATTTTGTGTGGAGGCAGTTTTCCTCTATAATGACTAGGACAGCACCCATTGTAGCAGTGGTGGGCGTTATTCCAAGTGGGACAGTATCTTGGCCACAACCTCACATAACTTGCCCCATAATTGTTGAGACTGCACCCCTCCATTGGCTGGTTTTTCCCTATTTTTTCCCACTTGTCAGCGTGTGCTCACTGTGCTTCGGTTTCCTGGTGAGAGCAGAAAGCCGAGGTGTTATTTACCCTGACGGGCTCCGTGCTCTCTTCTCTTGCAGATGTCGGCTATAGAGAACATGGCTGAAAAGCTGGAGAGCTTTAGTGCCCTGAAGCCCGAGGCCAGCGAGCTGATCCAGTCGGTGCCATCCATGTTCAACTTCCGCGCGCCGCCGAGCGCCCTTCCCGAGACCCTCCTGCGGAAGGGCAAGGAGCGCTACACCTGCAGGTAGCCCCGGGGCCACCCCCTGCTCCCCAAACCTCCCCTGCCCAGGGGCTACTCTGACAGGGACCACAGTGAGTCTCTCTCTCAGGGCTCTCTGTGCCCAACATGGAAAGTCTTTTTTCCTTTGAGTTTTTTATTTATTAAATTATTGGTGTTACAAAACAAAGAGTTTTCCCTGTATCATAGCGGTTTGATAAATGAGGTGGAAACTATTATATAAACAATTCTTTTTTTCCAAATTTTCTCCTCCCTTTCATATACAAAAGTGTGCTTTCATTATTGATTTTTTTGATCATAAACTACAGACGTGTTTTCTCTCAGGCTTCTGGTTTTAATATCCAAAGGGATTGGTGATAAAATACATGACTTATTAGGACTTGTGTGTACAGACTTAAAAAAAACCACCCCACAATGAAGATAGTCATTGAACGTGCACCCAAAATGAATGGGAGCTTTGTCAAGGAGAGTGGAATTAGCTGTGTGGGTATTTTGAAGGCTTATACATCATGTTGTGAAAAAATAAATGGGATGGTAAAAGTGAGGGGATGCAATCTTCAAAGTCATCACGTGGAGCAACCACCGCCCTCATTCACCAAGAGTGTGCTGTGTGTGCTGTGTCCCGTGCAAAAATGTCCTTAGCAGAATGGGCCAATTATAACCTGAATATTAATACTTTACTTCAATGAAGGGGGGAGAACTCCGGATAAATTTTCTTTTGCCATTATTTTTCCTGTGGCATATTATTGAGTTTGGGGAATGGTTTTTAAATTGCATTATTTAGGCCTCTATATCATCTCCAGAACGTGCAGGCATTTGACACTGGTGGATCGGTTTATCTGATCTCTTTGAAAACATGTCACCTTCTTTCAAGACATGTTGTTATAGAAACATACCTTGATGGATTAGGTCTTTGAGTCTTGTCTGCTCTGATCCTGTTCAATGCACAGAACAGTGTCGTGTTTGCTGACACGTAGAATTGCTTGAAAGGTTTGAAATTTGCTTACACGGAGGCAGAAATCCAAGTCTTTAATAACAGATTCTCTTGATTCCAAATCTGAATGAGTCTGATAATCACCTGAGCTTAGAAACTTGGGGTGATCTTTAAAATTGGTATGTTTCATATGTTCTTTTCTTATGCACAAACAAAGCTGGTTGGTACCAGCAGTTCCAGTCACATTCTTGTGTGTGTGTCAGTCCCTTACATTTGCTGAACGCTTTTATTGAGGTGTTGTCACACCAAAGCAGTGCCAATAGTACTATATATTAATGATTTCATTTGGGCTGTGCATCAAATGCAGCTCAAACTGGAACAAAGCCATTGAAGGTCATGTTGTCTTATCAAACCTTTTCTTATCACAGATACTGTGGCAAGATTTTCCCGAGATCTGCAAACCTAACACGTCACCTGAGGACTCACACTGGAGAGCAGCCCTATAGGTACCACGACCCCTCACCCCTGTCTGTGCTGTGGTCACATGATCTTTAAGGTCCCTTTCAACCCCAAGTATTCCACGGGTCTATGAATAAAGCCAGGGAATGGGTGTTCAGCGTCCTTTCAGGGCCAGCTCCATCCTTTCCTCCTTGGCATTGATGACCCACTGTTGCCTTTTGGTCTCAGACAGAGTTTTGTGCATTCAGTGCTGATACTCAACTGTTGGACCTGCATGAGGGGGGAAGTTTTTGGTCCTAGTTATTGAAATTCTTTTGGCTGAGGCATTTTCCCAGCACTGTCCATAAGTCCTGCCCTTGCTGGCAGGATGGCTGGCACTGCTGAACCAGTGTGATTGAAGTGATGTCCGGTAGGGCTCATGGGCATATTTTCTCTTGCAAAAATGTTTTTTTCTTACAGTTCTGTGAGTATTACGTGCAGCCTAAAGTTGGGTGATTTGTCAGCAATCTGATTTCTGAAAGGTCCTGGTTGCAAAGGCAACTGTATTTATTTGCTTCCTGCCTAATCTGGATCCTTTCTGAGGTCTGCTTAACCAAAAACCTGTGTGGGTGTACTCTCCTGTTGATAAGAATATGTATGTGATACTGAATCCGGGACAGTCACATGCAGGAATGTGTATAGAAGCTTTACCTTATTGAAAATGAAAGACTAATTTAAACTGGAAAGAAGCCAGTTCATGTTCCAGTAAAACAAATGCACAGATTTCTGCATTTTATGAGCTGTAAAGAGCAGAGTAAGCTCATTGTTTGTGAGGAAACAATATGTTTTTTGCCTCTAGTCTCTTTGGGAACTGAGATTCACGTCTAATTTTATTGAAGGAAGGTCTTGATGCATGTTAAACCCGTCCACTGCATAAAAGCCACAAGCAATTAGTAGCATAATGGACGATTTCAGCACTAAAAAAAATTTGACATCATTGACAAGCGTAAGAGAGGCACGGGAGAAGTAAAAGATTGAAAAAGTAAAGTGGTGAAGACTGCTGGCTAGTTGCCAGCCAGAGAATTTGGAATAGTTATAGTATGACTTAGTAATGGCTTAAAGAGCAATACAGTAAAGGCTTTAGGGACTCCAAATCGCTACAGAGTATGAAAATTGATGCCTCTGGTACCAGAGTGATAGACTAAACTACTCACATTGGCACGATATTAAAGGTTGGGATTGTTTATTGCTGGTTTTTGCAAGATAACCAAATTTCCTCTGGGATTAGCAATCGAGCAAGCTAATTCCTCAAGAAAAGATTTAATCACAGAGTATAATTTAGAATAGGAAAAAAAATAGCCTTTTTTACCTTATTTGAGCATTAGAAGAGATCTGTTTCATGTTTTTTCCAAAAGTGTTTAATTGTATTGTATTGGCAGCACATGAAACAATAGAGTTATTGCTCTACTGTTTTCAAACTTCCCAACTTTGCATGCAACAGTTTTAAAAACATGGGACTCAATTACCATAGCTAATTTGATACCATTAACTCCGAAATACTACGCTTATTCCTAAAGGCAGTATTTAAAATATAAAGTCTAATGTGAATTAAAGCTGAAAAACCAACCACAGAAATGAAGTGTCCATTCCAAGAGCACAGCTCTCCAGTTATTCAGCCAAAATTTGTCTTTATTTCAGGGAGGATTGTGCCTCAGTAGGGACCAGGGAACTGCAGTTGGGTACTGAGACTGAGCCCAGGAGGTGCTTCATGTCTCTTAGGACAAATCTTACATTTCCAGCCACTAACAAACCCTTTTCTACCAACTTGTTTTGGTTTGTTTTTTCAGATGCAAATACTGTGACAGATCCTTTAGCATATCCTCTAACCTGCAGAGACATGTGCGTAACATCCACAATAAAGAGAAGCCATTCAAGTGTCACTTGTGTGACAGGTGTTTTGGTCAACAAACCAATCTTGACAGACATCTAAAGAAGCACGAGAACGGGAACATGTCTGGTATGTATGTCTTTTCCCTGCCCAGCCTGCCCTGTGTGCCATGTCCAGGGGCTGCACGTTCCCTGTCGGTGCTGCCGCCTGTCCGCAGGCACACGCGGCTCTGCGCCGCCCGCTCCGGCGAGCGGGGGGTTGGAAAATATGTAAGTGCCTAAGCTCTGCTGACATTTAAAGTGCTTTGAAAATCCCAGCATAAACTCTCCCCTTGTATAACTTAAGACCACTGGATGATGTCTTTTCTTTTGGTTTTAATTAAGCCAACCCATAGCGTTTTGAGAACAGACTGGGAAAATTGGTTTAATCCTATCGCCGCAATCACTTGGCTCTCTCAATAGGAGTCCTAGATTTAGAGTCTCAGGGCGCACTCTAAAAGATTTTCTTGGCACCTTCTAAAATATTCCCACTGTCAGGAGCTGAAAAGTGCTGGCTATTATGGAGGTAATGGTGCCTCTCAAGGCCCAGAGCAAATCGGTCACCGCACAGCAGCAGCAGAGGCAGCGGCAGGGAGGGGATGTCATTGGTGTGGTTTGGGGATCTGCAGAGTTTAGTGAAAACCCTCTCTGCAGTCCTTCCAGTTTGCATTTCACCTCACTGGAAATAACCAGGTGCATGCAGTGAATGCAGAGCTGTTCCTTCCTCATGCTCAGAAAGAGATGTCTGCTCTCTCAGTGCTAATGAACCTGGGTGATTATGTCAATGGCTGCTCCACATTATAAGCAAATCTGCATAATTAGTAGCTTAAATGAAGTTCTGTTAGCTCAGTTCAGCCATTGGTCTAAGAAAGACAGTTGCTGATTGACAGTTTTGGAATCACAAGGAACAGGAGGGAGATGTTGAAATAGATACTTGGCAAAAGTGATTATAAACGATGGAAATGGCACCCAGGATGCAACCAGTCATTTTGGCTGGAAATCACCTCTGCCTGTGGATAATATACTTCCTTTCTAATTGCTGGCTTTATGGCCAAAAATGATAGATCACTATGACCAGCTTTTTCTGACTCTTACCCATTTTAACCATAGTTTGAATTTAATTTTGATTTAAATGGTTAAATATGGAAAATATAAAGGAGCAAAACAGAAGTCCTATGTTTTGCTTTAAGGTACTGCAACATCTTCACCTCACTCAGAACTGGAAAGCACAGGGGCGATCCTCGATGACAAGGAAGACTCTTACTTCACAGAAATTAGGAATTTTATTGGAAACAGCAACCACAACAATCAGTCCCCCCGAAACTCAGAGGAGAGGTGAGTTGTGTCTAATCTGCCTTCAAAAAGTGCCACTGTTCCTTTTCCAGGTCTGCAGACTAAGCCTAATTTTTCACTTTTGATGATGTCTGGAGCCAGAGTTACTTTAGATTCTGGTTGCTTTGGTGGCCACACTGGTGTCTTATGGAAAGAAATGTGTTGACTCTCTCCCCATCGTGCATGAAGGTATTCCAGGTGCCAGATACTGGACAGAAGGTTCTGTCTGTGAACACGTTTCTCCTTCTATCAGGAGCTCTTGTTCATTTAAGTCTGTTGAAAAATTCCTTCACTTTACATTTGCAGCAGAACAGGTGAATTCTACATCCTGTGGCTAGATGCATGGAGCCTTAGGGTTTAAGTGCAATATAAATGTGTAATTAATAAAGTAGACTAAGCTAAATTCTTGGATCAAATGAAAGATTGTAAGTGAAAGTCCTTTCCCGTAAGTAACTCAATCCCAAGAAAGATGCTGACTAGCCAAAAGCCCGTGAGGCTGTGGGTAGGCATTGCTAGTCCACAGTGCTCCAGTACGTGAGAGAACTTTTTCTACTAAGATTTATTAAGTATATGGGTGTTTGAATTCTTCTGAACTAACAGAAGAGAGACCACTTCTAAATATTTTCAGCTAATAAAAGTACAGCTAAGCAGAAAAGGCTGTGGGATGGATACACACATGAACCCCACATATTTCTTTGGGACTTAGTGTTGCATTATGCATTATTTGCCCTTTTGAATTGGCATTTCAATATCAACATCAAAAAATTCTTACTGTTGGTGACAAACTTCACTGTCTTCTCAATTTCCAGATGCCTTTGTGAAGGGATAAAAATGGTGGCCATAACACAATTTCCACAAAAGTATTGGATTAAGTGATTACATGCATATTCAAATTTCATTCCTTCTTGATTGGCAATGAGGGTTTGGGATTTTTTTCTTGCACATCTGGTCTCAACATGTCCTCCGACAGGAAGTCAGCAAAGTGGAAAGGTTGCTGGGTTGTGCAGTGTTTCCTTTCTAAATTTGGCACTTCAGACTGCTCTTGACGGATATTTTATCCCTGGCAAATTGCTGCATTTGAAAGCATAATTAGAGAATCTGTTTTCTTAATCACATGGCTTTTGTTACTTTGGTTGTAGTCCATCTCCCTTTCATTTCTAGCAGCCTCAATTGAGCATAACAAGCAAGTTGGCAGCCCAAACTGTGTTCAGTGATTTCTTATTTCTGCCTATTTAAATAAAAGATGATAAAGAGATATTGCTCTGATGATCTTAGAGGGGGGTGGCTGCTTCAGCTCTCCCTGCTCTGTACAACCTCAGATTTTTTGATACTGCTATAAAGACAGACCATTCCCTAGAGCACTTTTTTTTAATGCAATACTGAACTCATGACAATCAGCTGGAATTTGCTCGGAAAATAGATGCAACTGTATTATGCTTAGGAAAACGAAGCTGTTGTTGTGTAAGAAACCAACTTTGCTTGTGTACAGTCCTCAGAAAGTCCATCTGTTACAGCAGCAAGTGACACGTTAAACCGCGACTAAGTTTGTGGGGCTCATCTTATCTTGCTCCAGTTTTTGGTATGTCCCACATTGTCCCGCACAGTTTGAAGCACACGGAGTCTAAAGCAAACTGCGTGCGGACAATAACGTTTCCATTTTTATAACTGTATTCCTGGAAGAGTTAAGGACCTTTTGCACAATGAGAACAATAGATGAATCAAGGCCTCTGTGCTATATAACGTGGCAGAGCAGATACACTGGTGGCATGAATTGGGGGGGCTCCACCAAGTGTAGCCCATTTACACCACGAGCACCTCTGGATGGGCGTTCGTTGACATGGCAGTGCCAGATTTCTTCGGCTCTTGTCTAACGTAGTGGATGCCACAAAACTTCAGATGCTCCAAATCCTACAGGATTGGGACCATTACCAAACCAGCCCCTACTTCAGCGTGGGTATTATGTCCTTGATAAAAATCCCATAGGAAGTAGTTAAGAGAAGTCATTGTCTGAAAGCAAAGGACAACGTAATAACAGCGTGTAGGCCAAACGGTTTTCCATGTGTGTATTGCTGTAATTACTCATGTAGTAAGAATAAATGCACTTAAAATGCTATATGACCTTTCTTTTCATTATTTCTTACCCTTCAAATCAGTTCATAATCTAGTTCAGCATCGAGGCAGTATTGCAGACCACTCTGCAGGTCTTCAGCTGAAGTCCCATAGGTTCCCATGTATGAAATCCATACTTTCAGTGAAGCACTTTGGCTTCCAAATGGGTGGTAGTGTGCAAAATTAATTATGCATGTAATTTTGACTTCAAAACTCTGAATGTGGTATTGGATGTCATTTTTTAAAAATGCCGGATCTGATTTTCAGCGTTTCTTGGCCCCTCCAGCTTCTGTTAAAAGGCAGTGAGTTGTTTTGCCCAGACTACATGTATGATTGGAAACATGAGATGAAATAACGCGTGAGAAAATTTGGAATGGATATCTGAACATACCTCTGTTTGAACAGTAGTTTTAGCAGGATAACAGGAAAATCCCATGCTGATGGTGCTGTAACGTCCCACTGATTTTTGAGTGGAATTTTCTCCAGTGCTGCCTGAATGTCTGAAGCTAAGCAAGATATAAAATACAGAAATCACTTTATTCTGCTGGGACAGATCCTTTTCAGATCTGCCTCCAAGAGTCTGCTGGTGAGGAGCTTTCATATCTGATTTGTGTTTATAGCTTGGGTTTGTTTTGATACTTTCAGAATGAATGGCAGCCACTTTAAGGATGAAAAAGCCATGGTAGCCAGCCAGAACTCAGATTTGTTGGATGATGAAGAGGCAGAAGATGAAGTAATGATGGATGAAGAAGATGAAGAGAGTGAAATGGCAGGGAAAGCAGTCAAAGAGCCTGTCACAAGTGACATGCACGAGGGGACTCCGGAGGAGGATTATGAGGAAACGAGTACTTTGGACATGAACTGCAAAGCTTCCCCTGGCAGGTTGGTTCCTTCCGGGTATTGGTGTGCCCGATACACGGAATGAAAACAATAAACCATACAAGAGTGCCAGCACCAAACTGTGCCGTGGGAACCGGCCCCGAGGAGCTGACTTCCCACTCACAATAGCAACGTGCGTCTGTGTTTGGGTCAATACCAGCCCTGTGTTCAGCCTCTTCATGCAATCTGTGGCCCTTGTTAGGAAAATTAACTGTGCTTGGGGAGCTATTGTCAGGTTCTCGGTGAGACAGGAAACAGGGTGAGACAGTTTTGTGGGACAGACCTTATCTGCTCCATGGACCATCCTGGATCTCTTGTAATGGTCTTGTGGAGACACCAGGAGAGAGACCAACTCTCCCTCCCCCATTCCCACTGCCCACCCTTTCTTTAGAACACAGAAGGGAATTCCTTTTATTTCAGGATCACTGTTCCATGAGCCAAGGTGGTTTATGAATGTGAAAAAGTGGGGAAATGCTCAAGTGTGAAAATCTGAGAAGACCAGGGAACACAGAGAGGATCATTTAACTGATGGTTAAAACCTCCATGGTGTTTTTGTAGGTATAAAGAAGAGGAGTATAATAAGACTGGACTTTCGGCTTTGGACCACATAAGGCACTTCACAGATAGCCTCAAAATGAGGAAAATGGAAGAAAATCAATATAGTGAAGCTGAATTGGCAGCTTTCAATGCTTCCCAGCTGCCAGAGGACCTCAAGCAACCGTTGTACAGGAAATCCAAATCCCAGGTAAAAGCTTAACTCAGTTAAAATGTTATTGTCACCAAATACCCCCAGGATTAAGCTGTTAGTGTGTGGCAGGCAGGGTTGTTCCAGCTTAGTCAGACAGGGCTGTGCTCTGTGTCCACAAACCTCAGCCTGCCCTGACTCCCTCTGTGCTCCCACTGCACCCCAGAGACATGGCAGGCTGAGAATGGAGGATTTCCATACTTTCTTCTTGCTTTTTTTGCTGTTTTTGATCCTGTCTGCCAGCCACTGAAATGCCATGGTAAGAGCTGGTCCTGCTTTGCTCTCAGCCAGCCAGTGTGGTCATGTGGAGTTCAGCCTTGCACGGATGTGGCTTGATCTTCTGGCTGGCTTGAGTTTTTGGTACATTTTTTGTACTCTGCACCAACTTCAGGTTGTCAGTGTGTTTTACAAACAGCAATAACTAAAATGATATCCTAGTGCTAAACATTGATTAAAATGGGTCTTTTTACTCCCTCTAAAAGATTCCTGTTTTAAAAACTGCAGAATATGCATGTAGGAAAGGTCAGCAAAGGAGACTGTCGTATTTGGTGAAGTACAGGACCAGCCAAGGGATAATGTGATTCCTCAGGCTCTTGAAAAGAGCCTCCTGTGCCAAGAATCTCAAGGCAAAGGAGACTTTGGGACCTTGTCTACTATCAAAGGTTTCTCAGAGCTTTGTGAAACCAGATGAAAGAAGAAATTATTATTACTATTAGTGAGTAGAAAGTGTCAGTGAAAGGGTTGACAGTGGTTTTACCTAATGCATTTTGACTTTTTTTTTTTTTTTTGCAAAACTAAGTTGAGAACAGTGGCTGCAGCCTGAACGCTGCCCTGCCCGGGTTGGGGGGGGCCTCAGGTCCAAGCTCAGATCCGTGCCACGGGATCGTGACCTCTTTGTCCTTCTTCTGTCCCCCTGCAGGCGTATGCCATGATGCTCTCTCTCTCTGACAAGGACTCCCTTCATTCTGCATCCCACAGTTCTCCCAATATGTGGCACAGTATGGCGAGAGCCGCCGCAGAATCCAGCGCCATTCAATCCATCAGTCACGTATGACAGTGTGAAGTCTTACCGAGAATGGGACCAAGTCCAAACCAGTAGCATGGCTCTTTCATATATGACTATTTAAAAGACTGCTGAGCAGAATGCCTTATAAATCTGCAGGGTCACTCATTTAAAGTCCGGTGACCTTAAACTGAATAATTTTAAAAAAGAAAGAAACTATTTATTCTCAATATTTTGTTTTGCACAGCAAAGGCAGCTGCTGACTTCTGGAGGATCAATGCGACTTTAAAAAAAAAAAAAAGAGTTTCAGTGGATTATGTAAACGGGGCCGGGAAAAAGTGTCTTCCAGTTCACCCGGCTTTGAGGGGCAGGGGCAGAAGGGTTAAGACTGCATTGATACACACATGGGCACTCCTTTAAAGTAGGAACTGAATTGATTTTCTTTTTGTATAAGATAGTTTGACACAGGATTGGGAACAGTTGCTTTTATGTACAAATCTCTTCATTAAAGCTTTATGCATTTTAGCCCTTCAAAGAAAGAAAATAGTTCTATCAAATGCACACTATCCATCGTAAATGTAGAAAGAAGTAACAGGGAATATTTTGTTCTCTTTGTAATTCTTTTGCCTTCTCAACTGCATTGTTAAAAAAAAAAAGGAAAAACAAGGAGGAAAAAAAAAAAGACAGAAAAAGAAAGAACTCTGAGAAACAATACATAAGAGGCTTGTGTATATTGTAAACTATGAATGTTCACTACTCCAAGAAGCTAAATCATCCAGATAATTCCGTGAAAGCACCGCATTCATCGACAGCACCACTAGTTCAAATCATTGTAAGGAGATTTTAATTTTCGACAATCATGTCACTATTTTGTTGTATTGTTTCCTTTCCCCCCAGCCCTCTTAATTTCTTCTTTGTGTTGTGTGTACCATGTATTTATTTGTTGGCAAACGATTGTTTGTTGATTACAATAGCACTGTTCCTGTAACAAACAGCACTGCTCCAGTCCCCCACTGCGTTACCGTGTAAGGCACACATGTACTTCCAAAAAAGTGAGGTGAACTGATCTGTGTATATGGGAGTGCAAAACAGTGTTGGAAATTTTCTTACATTCCTCTTTTATTTTATTTTTTTGCCTTTTAATGAACTAAATAACTAATAGATGCGACTTAGTTTTGGTTTTTTTTGTAATACAGTAAATTGATTCGATTGTATAAACAGTTATAATTTCTTCATGAAAGCATGATTCTTCTGATTAAAAAAACTGTACCCAATATTTTATGCTGGTTGTCTGCAAGCTTGTGTGATGTTATGTTCATGTTAATCCTATTTGTAAGATGAAGTGTTCCAAATTTATGTTTTAAAAAAAAATAAATAAATAACGGAAGGTATTCAGTTATTTTTTGGGGGTTTTTTTGGCCTTTAGTGAGGGACCAGATTTATTGTTCCTTTTGTTTATAATCTCATTTTGAAATAATCAGCAAGTTGAGGTACTTTCTTTAAATGCTTTGTACAATGTAACTGTTACGCATTTCAGTACATTACTATGGGAGGATCAACTTAAAAAAAATAATAAAGGACTACAAAACTGAAGGGATGTATTTCCTTATTGTCTTGGTTTTGTCTGGGTGGGGGCAGTAATGGCACATTGTTTTCTGCATTCCGGGGAGCAAAGATGGGTCTGTGGGATCATGAAGACAAGGGTAACCAGAGGATGGGGCACTGTGAGGTGTCCCCGGACTTGTTCATGCAATGTAGGACCCAAGCCACAGTCTCTCAACAGAGTGTTGGAGGGGTTTAGACCAGCCTTTTAAGTTTCAAAACAGTACCTTGGAAAAAGGGAGTATTTGGGTCATTTTGCAGGAAGCGTTGGTGCAATGTCACTTTCAGAGGCACTTGTGGAGCCTTGAGCTTGGGCTGATGTTGCACCCACCTGCTACTCATGGGGACAGTGTGGGGAAGCAGTGGCTTGGCTGGTGCACAGGGAATTATTGACTCACCAGAATGATCAAAACCCATAGCTAGGAAGCTAAATGAGCCTCCCACTGCAAAAGAATATTTTAGTTTTTATTCCCTTTGAAATCAGATCCAAACCCCTACTTTTGGGCAGCCTGTGGAGTGGTGGGAGGTGGGATGTCAGGAAAAGCCAGCGTTGTCCCAAGGAATGCCCATCTTAGCGCTCTTCTCATCAGAAGATAGAAGGACTGAGAAGCTCCCTCTCAGCCTGTGCCAGTACACAAAGACCTCTCATAGCTCACCAGATTCTTAAGTTACATTTCAGAATAACCTGTATGTGCCACTCTTGTTCTGCCCAGATTTATAATCATCATGTAGCAACAAGGGTTGAGCCCAAACCCAGCAACGACAGGTGTGGGCTGCCTTTGGTTTGCTGTCTTGGTTCTAGAGCCTCCTGCACAGGTTAATGGCAGGCTGAGACTTACAAGCCAAGGGTTTCTGTGCAGGAAGCCTAAATCAGAACTGGAAAAATAAAATAAAAAAAAAGCATGTGTGCATATTCTTGAACTCACTTCACTGGCCTGAGGCAATGGCCAAGTACCTACAGTTAATTGCATAAATAGGCTATTATTTTTAGTGCAGTTAAAGTCACCGTGAAACTTGGTCTTGGGTTTCTGCCAAATAATGAGAACAAATAGATTAATCAAGTCAAGTTTTATCTGCAAACAACTCTCCAGATCATTTTCCCCTTTAATTTGATGCCATGACAGTTCTTATCAGCTCTGCCCTCACCTGCCCTAGATGAAAGGGGGTTTGGGAGGTGGAGAAAGGGTGGGCCAATCTCCCCTGGGTTTTATGTTCTGGCTTATACGTCTCATACACCTGACAGGCAAAGTACTCCTTGAGCTGAGCTGTAGGGTTAGTTTAACCTGCCCATAACCAGGTCTGTTCACCATCAGGGCACGGCTGCTACAGCCTCATTGAGTCCCTGGATTGGTGTTCCCACTGAGAGCCTGGAGCTCCATGTCAAATTATCCCACCCAGCAGCACTGCCCACGGGATATGATGAGCATTATTTGTATAATGTCACCTGGAGTCCTTCAGCTCTGTGCAGATCCCTTGCCATGACCTGGATTTTCAATCAGTGACAGTTATTCACCCAGAGGAATAGCTGAAGAGCAAACTGAGATTTAATTAGTCATCTCATCCCCCAGTAAAGAAAGAAAATTGGATAATTTTTGTGTCATACCCTCCCTCATGGACCACACAATACACTTGTCCAGATGCAAACACTGCTGAGCGAGGCCAAACATTTCTGGCTTTCTGTTACAGCAATTTCTTGTTTTGTTTTTTCGTTTTTGTTTTTGTTTTTTAAGGGGGAGGGGGGAGAAAAAGTCAATTTTTAAAAATCCCTTCAGCTCATTTCAGCATCATCCCACTGTCCACCCCACTGTAGTAGAGCTCTGCAACTGAGGAAATCATTCTCATGTGATCCAGCAGCCTTACTACACAGAGGAGCTGCACATTACCCCCTCAATTCCTATCCACACAATCTAACAAAGCCCCAGCATGACAAGATGATTAATCAATATTTCACCCTGGCCCAGCTCCTCAGAACCACTGCGGGTCCCAGTCGCTGTTCTCGTGTCAGCTGCTGTTTTTAATAGGTACATTTGTGGAGTAATGGGAGGGGAAGTTATTATAAAAGCATTTGTGAGGCTGCTTTTGCTCAGTGATTCAGTTTGGCCCATTGCTCCATGCGTGTCTTGAACTCTAAAACTTTCTGTCAGATCCCTGTTCCTCAGACAGACGGAGAACCGTCTGTGAGCTCCTGGATGGTTCTCTGCCTTCCAGCTATATTTAGTCTCAGTTGTGGTTTTGTTGGTCAGTCGTAGAGTGGTGTGGAAAAACTCATTTTAAAGATGCTTCCAGTAATGATTTAAACAAAACAAAGGTATCCAGCAGCAAACAGAAACCCCTTTCTCCCTGTCAAAGCCTGTGTACCTTGCCAGGACTCCAGTTAGGAGAAAAATGTATCCTGCAGCCTGGCCAAAGCCATCCTCTCCCCATCCCGTTGAATGGCTCTATGGGTTTGTGAGTGCACCTAGGCTGGGGCTTCCAAGAGCCTGATTAATTCAAATTTTGTTTCTATACAGAAAATGGTGCCAGCTTTAGGGAAAGCTCAGCTTTACAGTTTCGAGTCACTTAATGAAGTCTGGGGAGATGGTGAACCTTAAGTAAAAAGTAAGAAAAAAATACTGTATTCCTCTTCTTTCCTGTTATTTAATTTTTTCCCCGACTCAGACTCATTTGCTGCTAGAGAACAATTTTCAGCAAAATTGTCCCAGAATTTAGATTTTAATCAGACTAACTTTGAAGTAATCCCTGGTAAGAGGCCTCACTGCCACTCAGGGCAAGACTGAAGCCTTTATCCCAAAACTACTAGGAAGATTTTGTTTTAGACCAGTTGTCCACCTGGATATGAATATAAACCAGACTGAGCACAGATCCTTTGGCGTGCTGGAAGCAGAGCCTCCTTTTTTTTTCTTTTGATCCAAAAGGGTCCTCATTTTCATGGTGATTGAAGCTATTTTTATCTATAAATCCATTTGGGGAAGTTTGGGGAACCTTTCAAAAGGTGCTGTGAAAATATAGAAGTATTCTGGTACAATGAGCTTTAGCAGTATCTGCTCTGGTTCTCTGAGCGGGGGGTCTGAGGGAAGGCACCCGCCTTTTCCCTGCTTTATTTTAATACTAATTAATTCCAGAAAGGCTAAAGATATTCAATGAAATGCTACACTTCTAAGAGAAAGTTTTGCCCGAGAGTCTTCAAGCAGGCCTCCCAGCTTGGGAGGGTCTAGTGGGAGAGGAGGGTTAGTGGTGATTTTGATGCTTAAATTATCAGTAATTAAGACGTTGATTTTGGGGGATTGAAGAAAATTTTAAACATCTGCTTCTTTCGGGCCTTTTACTCCTCATTTTCATTAGCATGTGCTAAGGCAATCTGGAAAATATATTTAGGTCTATATTATGCTATGTCAAGACCTCAGCATCTGTACCTTGGGGCAGATACATGTGAGATAGCCGAGGGTAGATGTGCCAGCACGCACATGTGGAAGCGTTCAATTTGTAATATGATTATAGCCCCAACACAAAGCCTGCTTGATACCTGTGGCAGATTTGTTTCATGGTAAGTGCAGAAAATTCTCAAAACCCATGTCATGTTTCACATCACCAGCCAACTCAAACTAGAGAGGTAGCGCTTTAATTCCTGGGGAATCTTTTTCAGCAGGCACGTGTCAGGCCCAATTAAGGTCGAGGCAGCCTTGCACTAATTGGGTTGAGCTATGCAATGGTGTAACATGGTCCTTTAGCAAAGCAGCCCCTTTGTCCAGGCCACACCAGCCAGTCTGTCTTCCTGAGGGTGGCCAGTGGAGTAACTCCTGCTTAGAAAATCACCTGGAAAAAGTTATCCACCAGAGTGAGAGGTTTTAGTAGCAGTGGATAAGACAGCTCAGGGTGCTCAGCGTTAGCTCAGCATGGGGCCTCCTGCATTAAAGGTACCACCACAGGAGATAAAGGTGGTGAGCTGCATCCTCCACACACGAAGGGCAAGCCTGATGTCAATATCCAGCACTCTCATCTCATCCGCAGGTCTTTCTCCACTTCCAAAATGAAGAGGTTTTCTTTCTGACATCTGAAGTGTTAATACACTGGAATTCAGAGAGAAAAATTATGGCATGACCTGAGATATGGAAATTAATTTAAACATTCAATCTCTCTTGAACCTCAGAGGGATTTGCGTGAAAGTCCCAATAACAGACTCAGTTTCACGTCATCCATAATCCAAATGAAAGTGAAACATTGGAGGACAGAATTTAATGATCTTCATTCAAGGCAGACTCCTACAAATATTTTAAGGATTTTTGTCTTCCTCATTGAGGAACTGAGTATTTTACTGCACCCAACTCTTTCATAGATTTATAGAACAGTTTGGGTTGAAGGGGACCTTTAAAGGCCATTCAGCCCCACCCTCTGCCATGTGCAGGGACATCTTGCACCCATCCAACCTGGCCTTGGACACTTCCAGGGATGGGGCAGCCACAGCTTCTCTGGGCAACTTCTGCCCGTGTTTCACCACCCTCATTGTAAAAAAAAAATTCCTCTTTATGTCTACTCCAAAGCTATTCTCCATGAGTTTAAAACCATCATCCCTTGTCCCATTGTGACAGGCACTGCCAGAGTCTGTCCCCTTGTGGCTGCAGAGTCTGTTGGGCACCAGTCTGGTGTGTCTTCTCTTGAATTCATCTCTCACCTGAGCATGGCAGGGATCTTTTCTAGCACCCAGCCTCTGGTTCGTGTCTTAAAGGAGGATAGTCTTTGCCACCCTGAGGCCAACATGAAGTCCTGGCACGCTGACATGTGCCTACCCTTCCTCAGGAGGGGACTCCCAGAGATGTGAAGTCCAGTCAGTAGCAATCACAACCATGCAATAAAGATTTAGTTCAGAAGGATCCACAGACCCTCTGCTCTGTGTAACCACAACCCACAAAACACTTTGCAATCTACTGTAACGAAGGAAAGACCTTTATTACATTTAGACTTGATTCCCTGGTACCCTCTGGAAGCAGTTCTGCTGTTTTTATTACTTAAGAGTTATTAAAACCTTAACCACTGCATGGAGCAGCTCGCTCCAGCTTTACACTTGTCCATGAAATATTTGAATGGGAGATCAAGAACTACTTTTTGGACCTAACACTCTATCAGCTGAGGAATGCCAGAGTCAGGTCTGAATTTGTCCCTGCCCTGGCTGACAGATGGTGAAGGGCAGGAGCAGGGCTTCTAACTGGGGTTTCCACATGGTTTTCTCTGCTGCTTGTAAGGAAGGACAGGGAGTGGGAAACCACGGTGACCTCTTCTACCCCCTTGTGTCAGCCATAAGCCAAGCTCTGCACATGCCACCCTCTGTTAGCTTAGGAAGGAGCAAAAATGGAAGGAAGGTCGCTGTGTGAGGAACAAAAGAGAGCAGGAATAGAGACTGGGTTAATCCCACCCCCAAAAATCCAACAAAAGTCTTGAATCACCCTAAATCTGGCACAGTGCTGGGGGAAAAGAAGCAGATATGGGTAATCAGGATGGCACAGAAACATTGACCAGATCAGTCATCCCTCCAAAAAAACCCTCTGAAACACAAGTGCAAAACCAAAACAACCTGATATGGTATAAGCGAAATGGCACCAGCTAAAACCTTCTATAGGGCAACTCCTTATGTTGCTCTTTATGTTGCCCAGATCCTGGTGGGGTGTAACACAGAAGCTCAAAGCTTCTAATTACTTTCATTTTTTATTTATTCTTTTTTTTATTATAGAGTCAAAAATCTGGCTTTCTCAGCTTGCTGCAAGTTCCAAAGTATATCTTCCTCCTCCCTCCACTCTGCCACTGAATTTTTAATATTTCCTCTTTGGAAAATGTCAGGAGTCTCAGCAGGGTGTGGGCTTCTGCTCTAATACAGCTCTGCCACGGGTGAGTGAGGCTTAGGTGCCTTAGGGCAACACTTTGCCCTTGGTAAATATATTCTATCTACTCTTCCCACAGAACAACAAGGACAAAAAAGAAAAAAGAAGCATTTTCCCAAAACCTGAGGAACCGGCCTCATAAATTATCCATTTATTATGTTTCTTCCTTTCAGCTGAAACAATGATCCCAGTACATTTTCTTTTAAACTTTGTCTCCCAGTCCAAGTGGCCACCTACTTTGTTGTCCAAATTTCTGGTGCAGTTTGAATCCTACAATGTGTAATCTCAGTAGGGTTATCAGTTATGTCATGCATTATACAGCCTCCAATCAGCGTAGTGGGAAACAACATTTTCATTTAATACCAGGAGAAACAGTGGAAGTCAGCGATTGATACCAACACAATGATGGGAAAAAGTGTCCAGAGGTGCTACTCACATAATCTCACTTTACAACATCTTGAAAATTCAATAGAAAGGACTTTGCTAACAATACCAGAATGACATACCACTGATTATTGTTCCTAAAGCTCTTAACAATAAGAAAGCTCTCTAAATATATCTCAACAAAAAACATATAACAGTTTGTTTCTTCTTTTTTTTTTTTCTTTGCAAAGCACATAGTATTAGTCAACAATTGTTGTGTGGCGTGAGCCCATTAGGGCTGTTGGCTGGTAATGTTCTGGGAAATGAGCTCTTGAAAGATCTTTTTTTCTTTTTTAAACATGCCTAACAATTGTATCTTAAAACAATCCTGGATCAGCAAACTGCAAGGACCCAGTCTAACTTATTTTCTTAAGCCTGACGAAACAACCAACTCCGCTTGCACTTTATTCACTCGCTTTGAAATTTGGTTGTGAGAATCAAATTTTAGCTCAGAGCAGAAATAAGAACCTTTTTAGGGACCAACTGCTACTTGTGAAGCCTCTAGTCGGGGCAGGGCTGTGTGAGTTCTCCAAATGACAGGTGGGTGCCCCCAACACCAGCCCTCAGCTTAAGATCACTTTCACAAAGGGTTAAATGCAATTAAATCGGACAGTAAACACACGGTGACATTTCCCTCAGTAGAAAAGTGGAAATCGGCATATTTACTGCTAACCCCCCAGATCAGAGGATGAGCCCGAAGCCACTGAGTACCCAGTGCCTACTACAGAAAAGCCCTGGCAGCAGTTCATTGCTCAGCACCCTCCCAGAGCAGCAGCCACCCTTGGGGCTGTTCCTGCTCACCCCAAAGCACACCAATAAACACAGATATGAGAATAAAACTCTCGCTCGCTTTGCAGCATCAGGCCCATTGCTCTGTTTCATCACTGTGTTACTGTACAAAGCTTTTGGGGTGTATGGCTATCCAGAAACTCCGTGGTGAGGATTAAATAATAATTTTAATTCCTTTTATGTTGTTTACATTTCAAACCCAAAATGACCCCTTACATGTCTCACAGATCTTCACTGCATTTATAGCATTAAAAGGCCAATGAAAGATCCCTAAAAATCATTAACTGAAGCAAACATTGAATCACATTACAGAATCAACAACTGAGAATTTTTGAATGAAATAAATGTGTCGTGCTCGAGGATATCAAGTGAATTATCCACTGGATTTTCTTTTATTGCATGCTCTTAATCTCTCTGTTTATTATTGAAGTGGTTAATAAGCAATTCCTAAAACAGAACCAGAAGGTGTCTTTAGCAGCCTGACTGTCAGCCCACACCATCCAGTATGTTTTCCACCAGCCTTTTGCAATCCTAGCTTGATTTCACCTTAAACACTTTTTGGAATGATTATTTTCCTTTGCTGAACTTGGCCATTGGTTGTATAGGTTCAGTAAAGATTTGTTAGTGGTCGATATAAACAACATTTAGTGAGTACAAAATACATCAGAAGGAGAAATTTTAACTTCTGAAAACATTTTAGGACGATCAAATGAAGGGAGACAGAAAATATTGTGAAAATCTAACTTGAGCACTGGCTCTTGGCACTGCTTTCCCTGCGGTACCGCCACACATGGTCTGTTATTGCTCATCAATATCCCCAAATTTATTTAGAGAAATAGACCAATTATCTACTTCACTTGGAAAATTTTTTTCACCTCCCCACCAAACACTATGGGTGTCCTTCAAAACACTTTCTGGTGTGTTTTTTGGCACCTGGTTATCAAAACAACCCTCTGATCTTAAATATTCAGTGTTTCTTAAGTATTAAACAAGATTTTGTTTTCTTGTAATCTCTCTGCTATATAAGTGTAGATCTAATTAGTGGAATTCCTTCACAGGGTAACCTCAGTGAAGCCTCAGCTGAATTAGGGGCTGACTCTCCCAAGGACAGGGCTGGAAATACGCCTGGATTTAATGTCATTTCAAAAACATTTAGCTGCTTTTAACTCCTTCCTGATTTTATGTACTTACAATACTCATGTATCAGTATTGCAAATAATAATAAGTACTTAAATGTAAATATTGCATATAATTGCACAGATATTAATGCAATTTGTAGACAGTGCTTATTGCTAGCCAAAGGGACAGCGGCAACAACCATGGCTGTGAGTAACCCTGGGAATAAGGAGGTGACTTCAAAGCACCCCTGGCTGCAAGGTGAGGGCTCCACACCCCTGTGCCCAGGTGGGGTGGGTGTCTCCTCCCCCCGGGTCAGTGCAGGTCAGTGCATGGCACAGCTGCTCGTTGTTGTCGTTGCTGGCTGGGTTTTGAAGTCAAGTCATAGGAAACCGCTTGAATGGCTGGAGCCAGAGAGTCTCTGCGAGGGGCTGCCAAGTACAAAACAACACACAGGGCTCTATCAGTGCTTAATTACTTGGTTGCTTTTTAAATATGGGAGTTTTACCACTGTTGAAAGGCTCGAATTTGGCAGTACCAGGGAGTGGAGCTGGTGCTGCATGGACTGCTCACTGGGAGCTCAGTGCCTTTGAGGATGTGGGGCACAGCCTTAAAATCCCTTTACACACTCATCGGCCTTAGGCACACTGCCTCCTCCTCCTTCTCCCATAAGAAAGCTTTCCCAAACCCAAACCTGGGATAAAAGTACCTCCCCCAAGGGTTGCAGCCTCACAGCTGAAACCAAAGAGCTAAAGCCCCTTGGCTGAGGGTACTTGATGAGCCATGCAGGCTCTGCCCCTGCTCTGGGGAGGACACCAAGTCCAGCCTGGCTGTAGCACAGCCAGGCCACATGTCTGGAGGTGTGCAAGTCACCAGCAGCTCTGGCAGTGGGACAGGATCAAGCCTTGGACATCACAGCTCTCAGCTGGGCACTCTGCCCCGGACCTGTGCCCGGGAGCTGCTGTTACATGCCTGTGAAAATATGTACCCCAGTAACCACATGAGTAAACATGTGTCTTGTGAACTACATGATTCATATGTGAGCTGAGGTTTTAGGAGAGTTCTGCATATTTTAAATACTATCCATGTTTGAAAGTACTGTCCAGGAACATAAAGCCTCTATGTAAATTATTTTCTATTATTTATTATATTTATGTCTCTTTTTTGACAGCTCACCCCAAACTTTACAGTAAAAACTGGCGTAAGCTCTATGAAAACAAAGGTAAAACCTCTGAGTTTACAACCAAGACTTAACATCTTCTGGGAATGCTGCAATTCTTCACAGGAGCATCAGGAGTGGTTTGATTTGATGACCTTAAAGGTCTTTTCCAACCTAAAGTGACTCTATGATCCCATGAAACCAGCAGGCAATAGACGCCCCCCAGACCCCCTCCCCGTGCCTGCTTGTCTGCACATTTCTTGTCTCTATCAATGTATCTCACATGTGAGAAATAAAGTGTGGAAAACTTATTTCAGCTGCATTTCATGGGCAGGCTCTTTGATCAGCCAATGCCTGAGTATTACTCAGCACGCAGGAAAATGGACAAGTTCGCTTTTAGACTTTTCGGTGCAGCGCTGGCGGCCGCGGAAGGGCTGTCGGCGTTGCCAGCAGTCATTAGGCAGCCCTTGGCTTTGACCAGGGGTACCACAAGCCAGGGGACAAACTCGCCCGCCCCCTGCACCCCAACCCGCGGCGAAACCTCGCAGCGACTCGCCACTCAAAACAAGTAGCCGGGGTTTAGTTTGGTTAACCCCGGCTTGCATTCCTGCCTCCAGTTCTGTTTAAGGAGCGTGGAGGCGAGGAGGGAACCCTGCGAAGGGTTTCTCTGAGCATCGCGGGTGATTCGTGTCCTTCCCTCCAGCCCTAATTGCCGGGTGCTCTCTCGTGGCTGCGCTGGGAAGTGCTCGCGGTCCCTCCTCTGGCTCAGACCAGGATTCTTCAAAACAAATCGAAGCAAAGGGCCCGTCGCCAACTGGGAGTAACAACTACGAAGTCCCCAGTAAGAGGACTCTTTACAGCTGCCACAGCTCCTTGCTGAGCTGGCGGTGGGGACAAAATTCGGATTTTTTGCCTAATTATTGCCTGTTTGAGAAGCTGAGAAACAAGCAGAGCAGAGGTACCAGTTTTGACATCCTCGTGCTGGCAGTTTCTCTCTGTTAGCCGGTTGCTACCATAAGGGTTTTGGAATGCAGCTTTACCTTTTTTTTTTTTCAGTACATGTCAGTATGTGGAGCGGAACGCACGAGCCAGACCTGAGCAGTGAGGAAAGGCTGTCTTGATTCATTGCACTCATATGATTTTGGCTGCAGTAAATTCACTCTCCTGCTACAGCATGCAATTTGAGGGTTTATTGAATACTGGCACAACCAGAGGGGAATCATCAAAGTGGAGATAATTGCAGGGCTCTCGTTGCTTCCGCTGTCAGTGCTTTACCAGCTATTGTCTCACTGCTCCGGTGAGTGTGGCCAAAGACCTCTCATAAGAAATAAAATAGTAAAAAAAGTCAATTTTATCCCTTCTTCTATTTCTTTTCCTTGTGGTAGGACTTACTCTTATTTGTGATTCTTTACAGTCTCCAGGAAGTTTTCGGTTTCTTCTCCTGTTTCACTATCCCTTTATTCAGCGCTGTCTCTGAAAAACATTATACAAGAGCCCGTCCTTTTTTTTTTGTTGTTGTTAGCACCCAAACTCTTGGCCCCTTTCCGTTTGAGGTGGAAACCTAACACCTCTTCTCCAGCAGCAGGAGTTCGGCCTGTGGAATCCCAGGAGAAGCTTTCTGTTCACCTCAGTAAGCACCAGACCGATGGCCGGGAGAGCGCCTTCTCCCTCAGCCTTCCCCTGCTATTTGTCTTTCCTGCTCTCCCCACATTTCAGTTCCCCTAAAAATCACCCGGAGATCATTGGCCAGTTCAGCAAAGACAACTGCTCCATCACAGCCGAAATCTGAGCTCGCACATCTGGTTAAAGTTAAGCTAAGGTCTTCTTCCCAGAAATGCTTTGTGAAGTTCTTCTCCAGGCAAGTCTTTTCCAGTAAGATAGTGTCTCCTTGCCTGCTATTTTGCTTAGTCTCGCTTTCTTTTATCTTCCTTGTCGAACTTAAATGTCGCCATTCACTGCTAGCAGATGTGGTTTGGGATTCCTACATTCTTTTATGCCTTTATTTCAGTGCTTTCATCACAGCTTCTCTTTCAGCTAGGTGAATCAAAGGCCTTTCCATAGTCCAGTCAATGCGAGCTATACATGATGGCTTGTTTTATTTGGCAATCTTCTCCAGTATGTGATTCATTGTCTGCAGGTGATTCATAGTTAGGAAATTACTTCTGAACCCTGCCAGTGCTTGTGGTTGATTAAAGTTCAGAAGTCCCTGTAGTCTGTTCACCAGCGCTTTTTTGTCAACTCAAATATTTGTGTGCAGTAAAGAACAGTAAAAAGTGGATGTGCTATTGACATGAGCAATTTACTTGAATGTTTGCATCTTTAGAAAGTTCTACCAAAATCTCTAGAACTGGCATGAAACTGTTTCACAATGTCTGACTAAATGAATCACGTTTTACAAATAAATATCTGTCAAATCGTTCAATTACTTGAGATCCAGTCATTAAGCAATAAAATAAAGCAGTAAATAGGAGACATCTGCTGCAAAGTGCTACAGAAACATAAGCATCTTTCTCAAGTTACCTTCTTTGCATTTTGGTATAATGATTCACCAAAAACGTCTTACCCAAGGCAATCAAAGCTCAGAAAATTGTCCACCGCAAAACAGTATTGGCATGGCATGGTACCTTACCCAGAGCAAACACATCTTGGTGGAGGCTACCAGGGAACAAAGAGGAGAAGATCGATCAGCTCATGTGCTGCAGCATTATTAGGTGAGCTCAGATGGTTCAGGGGAATGAAAACATGAAACAAAAATATCATTGGAAGCCATTGCTTCTGATCTTGGATTGATGTTTTAAAGATGTAAATGCTGCCCTTTCTTTGAAAGATAATATTTCCCATAATGGCCAAGAGAGAACCCAACTTTCTCTTTACATCATGGGTGTTTAGCATCAGAGCTTCCTGTAGGGAAAATATTAAAACTCAAGGCATGGATGGTCAAGGGGCTTAAAAACTGACTCTCTAAGGACCTCCTGCTCAAATCCATTGCAGCAGGAGCTGAATCCCAAACTTTGGCAACTTCTCGGGAGCTGCTTTCAGACTGAAGCAGGGACAACAGCTCGTGTCGCTCAGGCACATCCATGTCAGAGCTGCCGCTTTCCCCAGAAGGATGAGGGGCTTTTTGGCAGTCTCATCCCGCAGGGTTGACCCAGAAAGTGGTATTTCCAAGACTACAAATTAATTCAAGTACCTTTTGGAAAGGCACTCAGATAACACAGATTTAGGGGCTTGTAGCCTCTTCGCTTTGCTGTCGGGCAGCTCGGGCTCATTGCTTCATCTAAAGTGTCAGTTTGCAGAGCAGTGCTTGATTTGCATTTCTTTGAGAAAGAAAATATTTTTAAAACTTATCTTGATAGTTATAGAATTTCCTGTGAAAGATACATTTTTCCTGCCAAAAGATTCCTACAATGCTTAAACAACACTTCAAAACCGGTAGAGCTGGACTGACATTGCATATTTTACTGGTAATGGAGCATAGTAAAAACAGAAATGGAAAGAATAATCAAGCACCCAAAGCTGCATTATCACAGAAGTATCAGCTCCTTTCAGACCTTTCCCTGGATAACATTTCAGCACCAGCAGCTCTACCTATAGCTTGGCTCACAGATTATGTTTAAAATTGGAATTGCCTGTATTAAACCCATACCTACAAAGGTTTCTGTGTTTAATTCAAAATTCTTCTCTAAACAACTTCTCCATGCTTCAGGTTGCAACAGTTTCTCAGTACATATCTCCAAATGGAGACTTTTTTTGCCAAAACAGGTTTTAAATATCTATTTAGTGACTTTAGTTACTTTCCACAGTACTCAAAGCCTAAGAAGTTCCAGCAAATGCAGTGTGTGTTTAAGCCTTCTCCCAGTGTTCTTGTTCAAACAAATATTTCTGCTGAGTTCAAACCCTCCCAGGGGAATTTGGAGAAAAAGTGGTTAAAAAAGCTCCCCCTGGATTTGACTGAGTATAACTGGCAGCAGTTTAGCAAGAACATCAGCACATTGTGAAGTTTAAAATTGGATTAAAAAAAAAAGAAATCCGTAAAACAGGAGGTTAAGACCTCAGTTTCCCATCTCATCCAAGAAACTGCATTTAGTGCAATTTAAATAAAGATGTTCAACAACTAGGAGCTGAACTCTTGACTTGGAGCCACCCTCTAAACCTGTCGCAGAAGACAGAGAAATGCTCCTGCTCAGGGAAGGTTTTTCAAAAGCCATCAGCTCCTTTCTGCCAGCTGCCACGTGTGTTTGCAGGTCTTGCTGGCTCAGCAACCATCCAGCTTAGATTTGCCTGTTTAGATCAGCCTGCAATCCTTGTCTTTTGTAAAAAACTACAAGCAATGACAGTGAATTTGGCGTTTTGTTGGTCTGCAGTTCTCAGCTTTGAATTCCTGCCTCATTTAGCTGAAGATATTTGGCTTGGTCACTCTTCCTCTTTGACAGCTTAGATATCGGTGCACTTCGCCTTGGTGCAAACATGTGCTTTTTATTTTAGGCTATGCAAAAACTATGTCATGACGCGAGGGAAAATATATCCCCCTGCATCCCAGGATAAAAGGATGGCAGTCAATTCAAATTGGTGTCCACTTTTCTGTGCCAAGGTGCATTCACGTCTAGCTGATAAAGGTCTTTATTTCCAGTGTTGCTCTATGGTTCCGATACCAAGAGAAGCACAAAATCTCCCAGGAGTGGTGGATGGACTTCCATGAGGGGCCATGCCTCTGACTGATCTCTTTCTGGACTATCTTTTTAATTAACCTGAAAATGTCAAAAACTACAAATGTGTCTTTCAAGTTGAACTCAAAAGACGAAGAACACATACCAGTGAAACACAAAACTACTGTGGTTTTGCTCTTTTCCTGAAAAAAAAAAAGAGCAGTGCTATTATAAAACTCCCGTGTTCCTAGTTATGGTGTAGGGACTCACACACATGAGAGAGAGGGGGGAGAATGATGCCTTTCTGAAATAAAACCCTATGATTGCATGTCACACTCGATTACACACAAGGAGAAGACAAATGCTGTTGGTCTGATGTCCACATGCACCCTGATTGCACAGCCATCAAAAATTGGTGGGGAGGTTAACAGCATCAGGAATTGACCAGTTGGGATGTTTTTAGGACATATAAAACAAGTTTAAAACAAACAGTGAGCACAAAGTGCTAACATGGTGAGAACCCTTGCTTGAAAGCCCTGAGAGGCTCCTTGGAAACAACAACTCTTTGGAATCATTTACAAATGCTGCCCCATCTGTAAACACAAGAAACATCCTTAATGTAAACAGCGTCCCTCGCTCAGAAAGTGCGAGGAGAAATGAACAGGAAGCAGGGCAGCAGAAGGAGGAATAAATCAGTGACAGACTTTTATGAAACAAGACATCTTGGTCCTTATGCATCTGCGCACTCACCAAATTCGCTTATTAAGTCCACATGGATCAAGTGAGCTCTTTGGAAAAGAGAGTCTAAAGAAAAGAGGAACATGAAAGGAGCATCTAGAAACAGATGGGACATAACGTTTTCAATAAACCTGAACATAGATGGGAGTCTCACATAGCAGCAGCTAAACTGCCTCGTGCTGTGAGCCCATCAAATTTCACAAGCTTAACAACATTGGACTGAGTCTGTACATGTGGATGAGAATTTGCAGAGGATAAATCTTGCATGTTATTTGAAGCTGATGAGCTGTGTGGTTCAGCAGCAGGGACGGTCCCTCCAGGATAATACAAGGTACCCAAGTAGTGTGTTGCTGGAATCAGCAGCTGCTCAGTGGGATTTACCAATGCATCTTGCCTAGTCTATGGTTAATTAAAGGATCCTACAATTCCCTTTCCTGTTCTCTAAACCATGCCCGTGCCAGAAATTCTTGTTCTAAGCCTGGATCTGGATCTCACTTTTAAATAAAATTTTTAAAAGATCCCCAGTGTCTGGTAGTATTCCACAGTTATTGTTTGTGTTATAGGAAGACCAACAGATCCAAAAATAGGACAAAGGCCAATATGGTCACCTCAGTACAAAGATAATGTAATTCTACTTATCTTGAAGAATTTACAAAAATAGGCAGAAATGGACAAGCACAGGTTATTAGCAATGCAGAGATTAAAACTCCAGTTCCTTGATATCCCACAAAGAGTCCTGTCCTGTTCTAGTTGACAGGGTGGTGATTGATCAAAGATTGGACTTGATGGTCTTAGAGGTCTTTTCCAGCCTAAATGGTTCGGTGATTCTGTCCATGTTACCGGTTCATCTTAGGCCTTTTAACCCTCCTCACAACTACTGAAGGCTGTTTTTAGATCAAGAGCTTTTGTGGTATTGATGAATACAAGTATTCTGTGGGATAGAGAAGAAAAGTGATTTTGACTGCAGAGAGAAAATGCCCCCAGGTAAGATCAGACTTCCTGTTAAATACCTGTATCTTCAGATCTGACAAGACACTAATAGCCACCAGTTAAACCTGACATGACAGATAATAAAAATCTATAGTTATCTCTAATATGTAACAGAGCCTACAACTTAATTACCTGAATCACATTTATCCTTACTCTGAGGCTGGCAATTCACAGCCAATCATTCCATCAAGAAAAGCATCTTGGAGGCAAAGCTGCATTTTACAAGAACACTCTATTAGGCTACAGATTAAGAAAGGAAATTAGTACCGAGGGTTGAATCCTTTTGGTACTATTTACATTGGAAAGGGGTTCCCTGATTTATATCTCTGTAAATATTATCTCCTCACCTGGTGCCAGCTGCCAACACAGGGCTAGACTGGACTGTGTAGGGTGTAAATCAGGACAGGACATGGCATGTCCTCTGCCATCTGATGAGTCCCCAAGGGACAGGACAGTGTGAGGGGATGATCACCCTGAGGGTATGGGTGGAGGTGTAGGCTGTGACACAAGATCCTAAATTTTGAGCTCCAGAAAACTCAAGGCAGAAATATGAGCCCAGGAAGGAGCATCATGTGCACAGAGGGTGGGACACAAACGTATACACACTTATGTATATTGTCTCTTCCATTTAAATCAACAGTGCTCCTGAATTCAGGGATATCCCAGTAATTCACAGGCATTCCTTTAAGCAGAAGCAACAGCCCACCTGCCTGATGGGGCAGGAATTACGTACAGGACAGCAAGCACAGCTTACCCTTTATAAATCACATCAATCAGGCAGTGCTCAGGAAGATGGACTTTCTCCTGACTTTATCAGACATCATCAGCCCTTTCCATGAAGTCCTGACTCACAGACTGGATCGATCCTACCTTTCCATTTCTTTCTGTGCCATGAAGTCAGTCCCTATGGATGAATAAGGGATGAGTGTAGTGCTGGGTTTCTTCTTTCTTCTCCAAAAGCTCTTCAAGACCCACTGCATCATCCCACATCTGTCTGGGACACAAAGTGATGTCAGTGACTCCATCACTGCTTTTTGCCATGATTTTGTGCAGTCCTGACCCGTTCAGGGAAGGGGAGGGGTGATGGTAAAACAAAGTGCCCCACGTGCCAAGCAGAGCTGAGATACTGCCATGAGGAAATCCCAGCAGGGCTGGAGACTGGGTCAGCAAGCACCTTCAAGGATCCAGTTGGTGAGGTGCCTTGGGTAAGTCAGACTTGGCAGTGCACAGCCATTGGCAGCAGGCACTTGGGAAAATGAACATAAACTGTTTGCTTTACATTCCTGAAAAAGGGCTGGGCTGGTCAAGCTCAGGAATATTTTTAACAAAAGATGGCTCAGCAGAAATATTGCAAATAGGAATTCTGTATCACTATATATGGAGTTATTCTTGAAGTCCAAGTGTTAGCAGGATTTATGGCCAGATTGTCCCTTCAACTATTGCTGCCACAACTGCTAGTTCTACCCAGAGATTAAATACTGGCTTTTTGCAAGCACTAAGAGCCTTTCATAGTAAATAAATATAAGTATCCTACATTTACTATTGGAGAAACAGAGACAGAAAGCAAAGACTTTAGATCTTCCCAAGATCCCAGTCTGTGAAATGTCCATGCTGGAAAACTGCAGTGTTCAGGAAAAAAATGACACAGGATCTTAGAAAGCTTAGAATGTTTTATAGAAACATTTACACACATCAAAACATTTCATCCCAGGCCACTGCCACTGCAGGTAGCTGCTAATTAAAGTCTGCTGTGCTGTGGCTACTGTCTCTAAAACTCTGGCCAGCACATGTTTTATTTCTCTTCTTTTTAATGTTTCTCTTTTTTGTTTGTTTAGATTCTGAGCTTGTCTAATGATATTTTCAAAATTCAGTTTTATGTTTAAAGATTAGGTTTAATAAGATTGTACGATATATAAAGAGATTATAATTTATTATTCAAAAAGTTTCCTGACAAGATGTCTACAAGAAACATGACCCAAACCACACTGCCTTGTAATAATACCTCTTAAAAATTCCTGACCTCCCACTAAACACTCCTGCAGACTTCCCTGCTTCAGTCCTCACTGAATATCTCATATATGTCCCCTATAACATTACACAGGAGGAAATGAAACGGGAAAGTCATCAGCCCAGACTGACAAACGATGGTAATTATCTACCACTGTGTTATTTTCTCTTAGTATTGACAAAAAGCCCTTTTTCTGGCAGTGTTGTAGGGCTGGAGTCTCACGAGAAGAGCTTTGGGTCCCCTGTGACACTTGGTGCATCTTCCCTTTTAAAAATGGGCCACTAAGAGTATGGGGCACTGGAAAAGGAGGGATGTCACAGGCTGTGCCTGTGCACACGGGGCACAGGGAGTACAGCCACGGGGAGTACAGGTGTGAGAAGCACAGCCCTGAGAAATACAGGTGTGAGAAGGAAAGGCATAGCCATGAGGAGCACAGCTGCCCTGCAGTCAGCCCCATCTGACAGGGCTTTGGTGCTCATGCCCAAACTCAGCTCAGGGGTGATGCTGCCTCTGCCAGCTCCAGCAGCACTTCCCAGGGCTCTCTCCATTCCCTCCCCAGCCCTGCTCCTGCACACCATGTTCACTGCAGCAAAGGGTTTCCTGTCAGCGGGGTGGCATGTCCTCTCACAGTGGTTTCCATGTGCCCAGTGAGCCGACTGTCTCCCTTCCCTGCATTACACACCTCAAGGATGGCCACCTTTTTGCCATCACCACTGCCCCTGTGTCCCCACAACTGCAGGTGACAACCAATTTAGGCACCAGGTTGGTGTTGCATTGACACAGCCATTTGCCAGTTTCTGATTTCACGTTTGCTAAAAATAACTTGCTTTTTTAGCTGGAGAATGCTTTTTTTTTTTTTTCCCCTAATTTTGAGGTTTATTTTTATTCCTTGTGATAGGGTTTGTAACTTTAGGAGTGTTACTGTAAAGAGAGCTTTGTGTGAGCTTGGTCCACATGCCAACAGCTACTCACCATCACTAATAGGTAAAACTACTCGGGGATTTTAAAGCTTTTAACAAGACCTTGTCTAGACTGGTATTTAGTGGCAATACAATTAAATCATATTGCAGAAGAAAAAAAGAAAAAGAGATTAAATTATTTTAATTACCTTTTGAAGCCACTTCTCCCCTGTAGATGTCAGATCTTGATCTGATTTAAATCGGTGCACATCAGGTGTTGCTCCACTGACGTAGCAGCAGTGTAAAGGTTAAAGGGATCATGGTGCTTGTCTGTAAGACAGACTAAAGCCTGGCCTGTAGAACAGCTATATTTGCAATAAATTTGTTCTTTTTATTTTTTTTCCCCTTGCTATGAAATTTGCCAAAGGAGTCCCTCAGCATGGAGTTGTCACTCAGGATCTCATGTGAAATGCCCAGGATGCAGACACTGAACGTAGACCTTCCTGAGATGCATGGATGCATTTTCCATGCCTGTTCTCCAAGGGCATCTCCTTGTCCTTTTGTGCCACCCTGCCTCATAGACCTGCAGCGTGCAGGGAAGACCAACCCTGGTTTTGCTGAAGGAAGATGCCAACAGGCTCCCAGCAGTGACCAAGAGGAGACATTTGTGGCCATCCACGGCGGCACCGACCCAGGGATGGTTTCACCTCTGACACACCCTCATGGCTTGATGGTGTTGCCTTGCTCCTTGGGCTATTCAGCCCTTCCTCCACATCAGATGCATCTCCAATACCTGATACTCTTTCTCTAGACAATTAAACCTTCATTTGTTGCTTCCTTGCAACTCCAGATTTTAAAACTATACTTTTTTTTTTTTTCTCCCTGTTAGGTTAGGATTGCTTCCAACTTCCAATCCCCAATTTAGATTACACGCTCAGAAACTAACTCCAAACATTTACTGCGTTTGAAGGTCACAGTGCTATTGATTGATTTCCAGTTATAATGTATGTTGTCCTAACATGAGTTAAAAACATTCTGGGCTAAATCCAAAAATGCTGGGATCAAAGCATCTGGACTTGTTGCTTTCATGTTTGGCACATAAAGGGGCTGGCAGTCACCAATGTGGTCTTGGCTGGGCTATAGTTGTTTTCATTCTCTGATGTGAAACAGTTGGGAATCACAGACCCTCCAACAGTTATAGTGGACTAAATAAAAATTGGCTTAATAACCTGCCAAGCATTTGAAAGTGCCAGTCTCCAGAGTTTTTCACAACTTATTGGCTATGGCATGTTTTTCTTTTCATTTCTCTTGTGTTTTTTTCTTCCCCTCTCTCTTTTTCTTAAGAAAGAATTTTCTATAAAATTAGACTTTCGGTTGGGTATTTGAAATAGGTAAAGTCTTCATCTCATCAGACTCAATTTATCATCTTTGATCTGACTTCACTCATTCCGTTGGCTGCTTCATCTGATTTTATAATTTAAAAAAAATTATAAAAACATTTTCACTATCTAACTTATCACATAAGAAAATAAACAAGGGCCAATTCCTTGGCTACCCCGCCTTAAAGATATCCCAGCACTGCATCTGCATGTCAGCTTTTCACTTTCAAATTCACTTTAAAAAGATTATTCCTAATTTATTTTTTTTTATTAGTCTCCCTAAAAGTCTTCTATTTATATTTGCTGTTTATAAAATCGCATCCAGAGGCCATTGTGCAACACACTGCACATAGTCAAAAGCCATCAAGCTCTTGAGACAAACAATGGAAACACTTTACAGATGGGAGCTGTTGGACAGATGGAATACGGGGGCAGGAGAGACGCGGAGGTTGGAGAGAGGAAGAGTTATGGATGTTGGCCATGGTTGCGAAAGAAGCCAGTGGCAGAGCCAGGCACTTAACCCATGTTCCCATCCAATTGCTTCCCTACTAATTAATTTTCCTCTCTCATCCTTTTAGAAGGCACATTATAATTTTTACCCCCTTCTCTCATGTTTCTAAAAAAACAAAGTGCTGGCGACTGAAAAATCAAATTCTTCATGCGCGTCACACGTTTTTCAGTCACTTTGGCTAATTTCTAGGAACTTTGCGTTGGCTTTGGGAGCGATGCTTTGGATCAGACATGGGGGCTGCCCCTGGAGAGGGCAGCACCAGGAAGGTCACCGCTTCCAAAGGAAAAGAGCAGCTCCTGTTGTTTCCAGCCAGAGAACACATCTCGTTGCACACTCGGCTGAGGTTTACACTCAGACGAGGTTTGGTGTAGTGTATGGGTCAGAGAGAGCGATGCTGCTCCTCCTGCTCCCCACTCTTGACAGGTAATCCACAGAAAAACTGGATTTATTGTGTCCCCATCGGTGGTTCAGCCTCGCACTAGACCCTGGTGCTCAAGATTGATGCCATCAGTGTTCTCTGCCATCCCTGCGTGGCTTCTGCAAACAACTCCCAAGGGAGTTCTGCAAACAACTGCCCAAGCTGAGCTGAGATTCCTTGAATTCATGCAACTGATAGCACAGGGAAAAATGGAAAGAAGAAAAGGACTGTATAGTCCTTAACCTCTGCGTGAGGAACAGGGTCTTCTCTGACTGATTTTTAAGCAGCTCATTTTCAACATCTGCATGAGGCTTCCAATCAGTTCTGGGACAGTAAAACTTGGACTGAAGAGGGACTAAAAGCAGCTAAAACTAATGTTTTAGAGACAGTCAGGACATGAGGGATGAAGTGTTTAAGTAAAGAGATGATTTCAGTTCTGGCACCTCTAGCAGGGCTAAATATCTCTTCAGGACTCTTAGTAATAAAAAAACGAATGTACCACTAAGAAAACGAACACTCAGCATAAAAAACGCATTTACCATTAATATGTAGTCTAGAGCCATCTAAAAGTAAGATTACTTTATAGTAAAATGAATATAAATTTGGCTAGCTGAATGATTTTGAGGACGTCTTTGTGTTCAGGTGAAACATTATCAATTGGTGCTGTGTGTGGCTGTATTTATACAGTTTGCTTTTCATATTGCCATTAGAAAAACCCGTGCACATTCTTTCCATGTAAAATAATTTTGTAAAATAACTTAGTCCAACAGTTACACCTAGTCTAAGTATCAAAGTTTTTTTTTTTTTTTATTTTTAATGTTTTGATTAGAAGTGAGTAAATGAGCATATGTGCAATTATATTTTGGGTGCAATAGCTTCAGCCGCCACATTTTGGCATTTTATTTTATTAGCTAAAAGCTCACATATGGTTTCCATGTTTCCAATCTGGCTTTAAGGATGCAATGGCTGAATTAAGCAATGTTTCTCCTCACTCCAATTCCCTTAGATATACTTAAAAAGTCCATTCAGATTATAAAAAAAGTAAATTAAGGTTTATAATATTCAGAAGGTGGCCCATGGTAGTGACTAATACAGTGCTATCTTGTAAGTCCCCTTGCACTCTACAGAAACTGTTAAAAGCCATGTTTCATCGTTTAAAATATTAAATCACTCTATGATCCTGGGGGGCAGAGTCATGCCTGAATGCCAACGTATTTCTTTTATGAACAATGATGCCATTGTATCAGCGTGAGAACTCACAGATAATGGGTCACCCCATGTGGCCACCAGGATTTGCAGGTCCTCCAGCACCTCCTCACATTGGGCCTTGGGGATTTGGGCAGGAGTTTGAAAGACCCCCCCGTTCAACACTGACAAAGCCTAGAAAAATGACCTGGGGGAAGGAGCTCCATAACTGTGAGGGTGATCCACAGTGGATGGAACCGACCTGGGGAGAGGGGCACAGCTCAAGGGAGGTTATGAAAAGGGCAGTGAACACCTCTGTGTCCTGTGGGGTTCACAGCAGAGCTGGTGGGACTTGGGCATGAGGCAAAGCTCCCCAACTGCAAAGGCTGTGAAGCACTAAATGAGAAGAGTGAAGTTAGCGAGTCCCTCGAGAAGAGGTTTGCAATAACTGCACAGGCAAACACATGTCAGGGATGGTCTTGGCCTCTTGTGCAGCAGCTTGGCTAAGTGACCTCCCAAGGTCCCAGCCAACCCCACAGTTCTGTGAGCTCATCGAAATTCACCTATAGCGTGTCTGGGATCCTGGAAACGTGGGACTTCTTTACTGTATTCATGCAAAAGTAAATCAGATTCAGGATATCCCTCTTTTATCATAGAACCCTGGAATGGTTTGATTTGGAGGGGATCCTTTAAAGGCTATCTTGTTCCAACCTTCTGCCATGGGCAGGGACACCTTCCACTAGACCAGGTTGATCCAAGCTCTGTGCAACCTGACCTTGGACACTTCCAGGGATAGGGCAGCTGCTCTGGGCAACCTGTTCAAGTGCCTCACCAACCATCCTAATACCGACTTGCTTCTCCAGATCTTCAAGTTTCCATCTAAATCCATCCAAATCCAGCAAAACATGCAAGTTTGAACATAACCCATATCCATAGGTACACTTAAGTATGGGATTAAATGGTTTGCTGAATGGGGTCCCTATGTTACTAAGGATTGGCTGTTAGTCTTGGCTCTTTTCTCAGCTAAATTGAGATGGGAAAAGGTTTCCACACTGGGATGAAGCCAAGGGTTTTTTCTCTCCCTTTCTTTTTTTCTTTGCCTTTTTCTCTCCAAGAGAGCAAGATAGATGCCTGACAACTGTTTCTGTCTTGTTAATATCCTGGAATTTAGGCTTTTGGGTGTGGGAAATTGAAGACCAAATCTCTGCTCAGATGCACTCAGCCGAAGGTTGTAATCCCAGTTCTCACCCGTGTGAGTTATCCTGACCACTGGCTGTTTAACACAGCAGAATTCCTGTGATTTGGGTAAATCACAGACCAAGAAGTGGACACAATTTAAGGGATGGTCTAAGTTAACCCAATCCTCCAGAGGGCTTTTGTGTTAAAAATTATATTCTAAAATTTTATTTTAATTGAAGTGCCCTAACCAACTCGAAACATTCAACTGGCGTTTTAGAGGGTGGTCACTATTTCTTTTCAGTTCAAACTTTCATAACTATGCCCGAAGTCATGGAGAAGAAGGTGACCTCATCTTTTCTGAAAATGAGTTGTACGTATCATGTTTGTGAACAGAATCACTGTCTGCGATCACTTCAAAAAATGTAGACCTTGGATGTCTTCCCTTCTTAGTACCAGTGAAATGAAATAATCCAAACACTGAGAGCTGGGAGAACAAGTGAATATTGTGTTGAAAATTCCACGTACTGCCTGGACTGGTCCACATGGACATACAATCTGTAAGATCAAGAGATGCTTCAGCCCTTCTGCCGACACTTGAAAAAAACATTACAAGGTTTAAGGAGGAAAAAAAATTAATGGAAACATCCGCTTAAAAGGACCGTTTCCAATCACTGGTACTCCATTCATTACAGGCCTGAGTGGTTCCAGAGACAACAGAAAACTATGCACTGTTGCAATGCCAAGAACAAGAGAGGCAATACGGATGTTGTGCTGCCTCTCGCTCATGGCAATCTGAATGTTTTCATGCCCTTCCCATCTCACCCAGAGCGTTTGTCACCCAGAAGGTTACGGGCACTGTCTCACTGGTGACCAAACGGGGCCCTTCCAGCCAGACACAGTTGGGTTGGGTGCTGGCACTGGAGCTGTGCTGCTTGCACAGCCCCAAGAGCAGCATAAAGCAGACACTGGGCAGGATTTTTGCCTCGTGCATTGTCAAGCTAAAAAGCTTTTACGGGAGGCAGAGCTTTTTATGGGAGGTAAAATCACAGCAGTCATTTAATTAACAATACCTCAAAGTCTTCAGAGAAACACATGGCTGAAGTTTTCCCAGGGCCGCTGTGATAACCTTGTTAAAATTTGGGCAATATTGTTTGATTTCTGTTCTCTAAACCAGACTTCTGCCATTTCCCCAGTGTCCCTGCAGCGTGGCAGTGACATCACAGCACGGACTCTCCAGCATGATGAAGATTTGAAAGTGTCACCACATGTTACAGGTATCTCAAGAGCACTTTGAAAAACTTCATCTCAAATCCCTGGAAGACACACACAATAATATAGAGCTATTTCAGAAAACTGAAACATCAACCTTTCATCAGAACTTGCTTCCAAACCCATTTCTAACAGAGGGGAGGGTGCACCGTTTCTGATTATTCCCCGAGGAACCTGCACTCAGAATGCTCACTGTTCACCAGGTAAGGCAGAAAGAGCCCTACATTGTCCAATGTTACCTGCATTGAGGTCAGCAGTCCCTAACCAGGAGCAGGACATCAGCTGCCACAGCCCAGTGGGAAGTCCATCGCAGGCTACTGGAGTCTTCAACTGCTGCTGAGTTTGATCAAGCCAGAATGGGTTAAGAAATGGGTATTTGTGGTGAAATTGTGCAACTTGTATTGTTTTGGCACTACATATATTCTAAACTAATGATGTTGGCCAAGATAGGTTTTTTTTTTTTTTTTTAATTTTTCCTTTTAGGCCTCTTGTAATTTAATATTACCCAAAACTTTCTGGAAAAATTACATATTCACTTTATGCCAATCAGTGAAGGATTAGAATTTGCAAAGCCTACTTTTTTTTCATCCTATTTTGCATCTTGGTGCAGTTTTCTAGCTCTCTTAAATGCAAAAATAAACAAACATCCATACATCTGGGAGCAGATTTCCAAGTGGAGCTCAGTGCCAGCTTTTTTCCCCCTTTCTGAGCGCTCAGCACCCACGATGGGGCCAGTTCAGCTAAAGCAGGGCCAGGTTTCCACAGAAACACGGCGATCTGGAGACTCCCATCGTGACAAATATGCGCAGATTCATCGTTTAACTCATCCTCCCACCCAGCAAAGATAAAATGACACAGCGCTGTAGCAGTAATAACATCAGCTATCGATAACAACAGCAACGACCCCATGGTGGACACATAAACAGCTGGGAGGAATGTTGGCCAGGGAGGGCGATTGCTCAAGTCCCCAGTGAAGACCTGAGTGTTTGCTTATGTTCTCGCTTGGCAGGACACGGCACCATCAAGATACTGCTTAGTGTTTGAGTAACAGTATCGTTTCTGACATGCCACTGATTCCTGGGATCGTAAGAAAGCCATTGGGAAGGGAGATAACTGTTGGTAACTGCTCTTCCTTGCCGATTTACTGGGCCTAACCCTGATTTATGAAGTGCAGCTCTGGACAGGATGTTGCCAGTTGAGGCTGTATATTCCATGTCAGCTGCAGAATTTAGGGATGACCTGTGTCCTGCAGGGAAATGGCTCTCCACTGGACAGAAGATGATCTGAGCAGGTGTTTTCCATCTCCAGCTTCTATGGTGAGTCGAGTCATTCAGTCTGATGACTGCCAACTGCACATTTAATTGGATAGGAGAGAGAGTTGGGTGAGCAATAGCTGGGAAGTCTTGCCCTTATTCATGCAGCCTGATGAATTTCTTTCTGCTACAGTCCCTCCTGTTTTGCATTTCCTTTCCACAAACATTTGAGTGAACCAAATTCATGGAAAAGCAATCCCATGGTCTCACATGAGAGAGTTACTGGAAGTCATTTTTGCACACACAAGTACTCAGGCTGGTAATCAGGGGACAATAACATCATGGGCCAGAGAAGCTGCGTGGTCAGATGTTGGCTATCTGATCCACATCTGAATATGCACAGAATCATGGAATTATTAAGGCTGGAAAAGCCCTCTAAGACCATTGAGTCCAGCTGTTAAGCCAGCACTGCCAAGTCTGGCACTAACCATGGCCCTGAGCATTGCATTGACACAGTTTCTGAACACTTCCAGGGCTGGTGACTCCACCACTCCCCTGGGCAGTTGTTCCAATACCTGACCACACTCTCAGTGAAGAAATCTCTCCTAATATGCAACCCAAACCTCCCCTGGCACAACTTGATACCACTTCCTCTTGTCCTGTCACTTGTTACCTGGGAACAAAGATCACCCACCTACAACCTACTGTCAGGTAGTTGTAGAGAGTGAGAAGGTCCCCCTGAGCCTCCTTTTCTCCAGGCTAAACAACCCTTACAGGTTGATTTAATTATCAAGCACAGGAGCAATGAATAGCTACACTAAAAAATGAGTTTTAGAGAAATTAGTGAGAAAGAAAAAAAATTATGGAATAACACCTACATGGATCATTTTCCTTTTAAGAAATTACGTAGCATGTTTGGAACAACTTTCAATGTGTGTGATTGCTTTGCATGCCATGTCTTTTTCAGAAGAGTTTTTCTCCAGCACTATAAAAAAATCCCCCTCAAACCCCCATAGTTATTTGCTCACTGTTTGTAACACTCTGCAACTTTAAAAATTCTTCCTCCCCGGTGCAAACATACTTCCTCAGAGAGGCAGCAGCAGAGCCTCGCTAAGATGCTTAAGAGGAGGTCAAGAGAAAAGCCATTTACCAGGGGAATCTCTCTCAGTCCTTAGTACATTTTTATTACTACCTATGCACACAGTGTTCTCTCAGAGGCTAGATGAATAAATATGCCTCTTTTGAGCAAACATTTATAATGCTATTTGAACACGGGGGAAGAACAGTTTCAGCTTAAAAATGATACTCACACCATGTTTACATTTTTTTTTCCCAAGCTGCAGTTAAAATGAAACTATCCAGACAGACATTCAGCATGAGGCTTGGGAAAGATTGTTGCTTTTGGCCACTTACACTATGGAATTTCACCTAAAAATGAAATACAAAAGACTGGAGGTTTTTTGGGGGAAGAAATACAAAAGAAAGATTTGTTTGTAGATGAATTACTCTGTGCAAATCCATCCAAGAACATCAGTGTAATTGCTTATTAATAAGAGACTTGGAAGATACTTAGAAATGTTTCTCTTCCTTTGAACTTTCTGAAGGCAAACAAAGCCCTCGAGCTGGTGATGTACTTGTGCATGGACTTCACTTGGAGTGAAGGCGTGCCCCCTGCCTCCTCCTCCTCCAGCACCCAAAACCCCAGCAGATAAGGCTCTGCTCTGCTTTGGGGCACTCTGGGCTCAGCCCTCAGTGGCAGAACTGCTCCTGGGCAGGGAACTTTCTCCCTCTTTTTCAGCTCTTCACCTCCAAAATCTAAATTCCTGAGGTTAGGGAGCAGCTCTTATTTTATCCGATGATGGAGGAACGAGCTGGACCTCTGGACACTCTCCCAGCAGCATTCCTAATGCCAGTTTTAAGAGGACTCCTCACACCCCAAAAGTTAAGGAGCACCAAAGGGCTTTCCTGGCCAGGACTGGAGGAGGGTAATTAGCCCCTGTAAGGATCCCCATCCTCTGAGCTGCGAGAAACTTCAAATCCCACTGACTTCACTGGCACTTCAGGGCACTCAGCACCTTCCAAGATTAATTCCTCAAGCAGGGAGAGGTCTAGAAACATATATATTAGAGCACTTTACGTCTTCAGCTGCAGTAGGGTTCTTTCTGGTGAGCTTGACAAAGGACAGATTATATATTATGCCATGCCATAAACTTCAGCAATCTAAGAATTCTGAAAATACCCTGTGCTATTACTCTGCTTGCTTTGACATGAAATATTAAACACCGCTTACCAAAGTAACATTATTGAACACAGATGTCCACTATCACATTCAAATTGTTCAAGTCAATCTAGGTTTATATATTTTCTTTACTTAAGCGTTTGTATAAACCCAAGTGTGCCCTGACAGTAATGATTTCACAATATACTATATTCAATTAAGGAGACAAATATGCATTTACATTTTTACTAAACTTCTTTCACACACACAAGCTCCAGCTCCAACTTATTTTTGACATTTGGTGGAAAATAAAGGAATAGAAAGGGTGCCACCTACTGAGTCGCTCAGACATTTTTGGAGGCTGAAAAATCGTGTAAATTACTAATATGCTCATTCCAGTTAAAAATAAACAAACCTTCCAGCTATATTTATAAGCCTGTGAGAAGATAGCCATAGGGAGTGTTTTCCTTATCAAATCACTCAGTGACTAGAGTTCTTAGCACGGTGCAGGAAACCCCAGCTCCAGCTCCCCTTTGTTTCTCAGCAGGTTTGAAACCACCTAGTCCTCTGGGAAACCCCAGCAAAATGACTCAGTCTGTGTCATCGCAGTCCATGAATATCTTTTGCAAGCAATAGAAGTCACAACATCCATCAGTGCAAACCATTCCACAGGACCTGTGTCATTTAGCAACCTGTCACTAATTGGGAAGGTATGTTGTCAAGTAGCTCACACACAAACTGTATCAAGCAGATGAGATTTAGGCAGGCATCTAAATTTACAAGGTGAAAAGGTGTGTCAAGGCTCAAGAATGAAGACAGGCTCTCAGTACCACTTCAAACACCAACGTCCCTTTCTGACATCCATCAAGGCACAGCCTTGTCTTTAAGAACCTGCAGAGTGAGGCAGAAATATTAGAGGTGCTGTGCTAGTGCTGCAGTTTCCTCATTTGGGGAGAATAACCTATCAAACTAAACTTCAGTGTTGCTTTGATATCAGGCAGAGAAGCTGTGTGTGATTCATGGCTTTTTTTTTTTTCAGTTGGAAAGGTCAGCCTGGTCAGCCTTGACATTCAAAAGGAGAAGTCAATCACGAGCTCTGTGAACACACCTTGAGGCAGGAAGATCACAGCTCTGATAAATCATGAGTTTGTGTCTGGTCTGAAGCCAGTGATGAAGCAACATTTTCAGGGGAATGGATCACTTACCAGCAATCCCTCCTGACTGGCCACCAGCACAGCTCTCCTTCATTCCCTTGTGCGGCCTCTAACAGAAAACTCAGGATGTGCCAGCCATAAGTAGTTTGTCGCTTAATTTCCTCCCACAACAGATGAAAATCACATTGATTTTCTTAGGAAAAGTTGTAGTCATGACTGACAGAGTCACAGGTTTTTAGTCTCCCTGACTGCACACAGAGCAGGGGGGAGATACTACCTGATATCCAATGTGCCCTATGTCAGGGCAATGGCATGAAAAGCAAAGTGTGAGAGTTTTTTCATCTCTGATGAAGTGGGTCAGCCTTGGGTGTGAAAAAGGGTAGATGAAAAATCATAGAATCACAAGGCTGGGCAAAAAAATAACAACAAATAAGATTTTCAATACTATGACAAGAAGGTACTGGTACAGTAAAATTAACTAGTGCTGGTTCAGAAAGATCCCAAGTGTGTGCCCAGAATACCCCAATAATCCCTCCCTGCTGAGTGCAAGCTCAGCTCACTGAGCCCTCCCCAGACCTGCACAGGCAGCTGTATCTTGGTCTTGCCAGATTCAGACAGACCAGAGGTTTCCACAGCCATCATGTATTTAATATTTGCCAAAGTTTCTTGTGTTGGGGACCGGTGTAGCAATTACACACTTGGGAAAATAATTGTGAAACATTAACAAGTCCTTATTGTTAACAGGTATTTCTGGCAGAGATTCCTTCAGGGCAACTTGGACAAGGCACCCCAGTGGAGTCAGTAATGGCATTTTTCCCAGAGGGACCTTCAAAGTCACTTATGTTGGGCTTTGTTTTGCTGGCAGCAGGAGCAGGAAGAAACCGAGTTTTCAACATCCTCCTTCGTGCCTACTGAAAATAAACCCTTCGTTTATCGGCCGTGATGCTTTTCCCATCTCCCAGGACTTGGCACACGCTTATCACGTGAGGCTGGAGCACCGATCATGGTTTTGAGATAACAGGGGCTTTGGGTCCGGCCCTTTTCCAGCTCCTCAAGTGTTCAGGGGCTGCTTTCTGCTTGCTCTTGCCCTCATTGAGATACGCTGTGTGTAGGTGAAACCATTCTGTCCCAAGCCCTGACAGAGCTTTTTGGATTTTTCCCAGGGGAGCAGCCCTGGCTCTCTAGAGCACCCCATGTGGTAGTTGTCGGGCTGCACACCTGGGAGCAGCACTGGGGTTTTTTAACATATTTAAACAAAACAAGAAAAAAAAAAGTTTGTTTTTTTTTTTTTCTTTTAAAGTGGAAATCAGAAATAAGAGAAAATCCACTGCAATCATGATGTTATACTTAGTATGAAGAAACTGGACTTAAAGTTCTGATGCACCAAGTCACACATCTCACTATCCCTCACAGCACAATTTCAAACCAGTGACACTGAACTACCAAATTATCCTGCAAAGCTTCCCAAGGGAAGGAAATCTCCAGCTAACACTCCACAGCAAAACGTTTGCAACAAGAAACCAAACCACACCAACCCCCACCCACACTCTTTTCAAAGATGTAAAGATTTTCCAGGTGCTTGACGTTCACCTTAAGTTTTTAAGTAATAAAACTTGAGGAGAGGATTCCCATTGGATCAGAGGGGAGACTTAGCTACAACAATAGCTGTGCTGGCAAACCAACTCCTTTCAACACATTCTTGAGTTTGTATTTTAAGTGGTTTTGCCACATTGGCAGCCAAAAATAACTATTTTCTGATCAAATTCACTAGTTCTTGTAAAATATTTTAACAGGCTAAATATGACCGTGAGCAGTTCTAATAGTCCTTCAAGCTGTCTGTTCAAACCTCTTGCTTTTGAGAGGGTGAAGGGCTCCACAAGAGGCTCAAGCAGAGCAATGCCCTGGCCAAGAGTGGTCGTTGTGAGGCTGTTCCTGCAGCATTCCCATCCCTCATTACCCAGGAATACAGCCCATATTTAATGCAATGCTATAATGCTTGCTGTTTTGTACTTCATATATACCCTTAAGGTTAAAGTAATAATTAAGAGCAGCCTCCCCTGTGCCTGGCTGTGCAAGGCCAAGATCCACAATAGCCACCACAGCAGAAATGTTAGAGAAAAGGGAAAAAAACAGCAGGACAGGCAGGAATTACCCCAAAGCCTCTGCTTGCACCAATCTCACTCTTTGCTGGTGACGTACAGCAAGGAATCCTAGCATGGGCCTTACAGGATAAATAAATCATTTGAAACTGGATTTCTGGCTGAAAAAAAAAAAAGCCTCCAGCTGTGAAAATTAGAGAATTTTCATTAAGTCACTTTGTAAGTAATTTATGGTACTCTAAGCCTTGCAAAATAACAAAGAAATGACAGGCTGGTTTCTTGTTAATGAGAACTGGAAAGACAGGACAGAATCGATGGGAACATGGAGCATTTCCATCCCAAACGTGGCTCCACTTAACCAACCAACACACACTCAGTTAACAGTGCTGCTCTCACACTGGGAAGTCTCCATGGCCACCTCCAAATCAGGGCACAGAGATGAGACAACCTTGGACTTCATAAGAGGTTTCCTTTACATTTCTGGATAAACCAAGAAGGACTTGGAGATAGAAGGAAAGCATGGATTCAAGAAAACATGGATTCAGAGTACAGCAACTGCAGCAAATGGCAAAGCTGCTATTTTCTATTACTTTTGGTAAGAGGCTGGTGGAAGCACTGAGGACACCCGAGCAGAGATGGACCTCAGCTGCTGTGGACCAGCATGGTGGTCTCAGGGCAGGACCTTCACCCCGGTACCTCTGTATAGCCATGGTCTGTGACTGAAGCTAGTAGGTCCTACTTTATTAATTAAGTAGCCAAGATTTGACTTCTGAGGAGCAGCAAACCTAACTCCTTGATCTCTTAACCAAGAAATCACAGACTTTAAACTTATTAATGACCTTAATTATCACTAGGCTCTTGGAATCACTTGAGGGAGAAGCAAGCACATGCCTTGAACCAAGATACTACATCTGGACGGGAAAAAACACCCAGTAGACGATGGCATGAAACATTTATACATTAACTATAATATCTACACCACATGCAGCTTCTCAAGATGTTTTGCTGTCATCAGCTTACTAAAAGATAAAGATTTATTGGGCTATTACTGAAAAGGAAGCTAGATACTGCCAAATGGCATGGACAGTTAGATGACTAGTTGCTGACATCTTTATTCATATATAAAACAACACAACTGAGTTGCATTTTTTTTAACTGCCATGCTTGAAGGAATCAACAAAGCAGTGCCTTATCATACAGCACTTTTAAGTAATTTTTGAATCATTCATGGGCTTTGGATAGTTGTTTTTATTGTGTGCATACAGAATATTCTATTAGCACCCTGAGAACTTCTAGTGCTGACTAAAGTCACAGATAAGCAGTGCCGGCAGCAGATTGGTGTAGCAGCTTCTGAAGATGCTGAGGGACCATCCCAGGGGGCATTGCTCCCTGGATACAGTCACAAGGTCACTCCTACTCTGGAGTGTATCATAGATTGCGAAAAATTTCTTCCCTGGGAGGGTGGGCAGGCCCTGGCACAGGGTGCCCAGAGGAGCTGTGGCTGCCCCAGCCCTGGGAGTGCCCAAGGCCAGGCTGGACGGGGCTTGGAGCACCCTGGGCTGGTGGGAGGAGTCCCTGCCCATGGCAGGGGGGGGAACGAGATGATTTTTAAGGTCCCTTCCAACACAAATCATTCTATAGTTCTATGATTTAAGAGCATTTCAAGTGCTGCAGAGACATGGCTTTTTAAAGGTTTAAGACACAGACCAATGCTAACTCTGCATAGGCTGAGAATATTGTGATTTAATATTCCATGTCTACTTTTTGATCAGCTCTTAATAGCAATCTGAAAGGTTAGTGCAGTAACATCATCAACTTCTTTGAATAGTTTAAATATTGCTTCCAATAAAGAAATTACTAAATTGTAAGGCTTATAGGATTATTTTTAGAACATATGTTAAAAAGATGACAAACCAAATGAACTTAATTATTCCATGCCTTGTTGAAAACTGTAGGAAAAGTGAAATAAATCATGTAAGACAGAACCCTGAAGTATTACAAGGCTCAATTTAAAACGTTTGCCCTGAAATTTAAAAAGGAGTCCAACCCTGCAGAGCAGCTCTCCCAGAAGCTACCAAGCCATAGCTGTCCATTTTTCCTCCAACAGCTTCATACACTGTCCCTCCTTTGTTACACATTTTGAATTCAATTTAGCATGCTACTTCCAATTAACCAGCACACACTTACTGCATTATTTGGCATTAAACAGGCACATGTGTTCCTTTAGCTCCTGCCAACGTGAGAGACAATACCCTGAAGGTGAACCAGGCTATTTGTGCAGCACTATTAGGCTCTGGGAAGTGTCCAAGCGGGCTGATGGAAGCCCACAGGTGTGTGGTTTTAAATGCCTTCAAAGTGCTTCATGCCCAAGTCTTCCAGAAATGTTACACTTCATAACGATCCTCTTCCAGCAAGATTTATGCTGTGGTTTGAATACTTCTAATGCTCTGGAGTTTGAGTGCCAGAAAGCTCTACTTATCAGGCTCAGTCCCTGGCCAGGCTGCTCCAGTCAGGGATCATACATAAACCCATTTATGCCCAGGCCATTTTTATTCTATACAAACTACTAAAAGCAGGTGTGGTTTCAGTCTGTTTGCTCTGAACATGAATTACAGTCACAGAATATGCCAGGCTGGAAGGGTCCCACAAGGATCACCGAGTCCAGCTCCTGACCATCCCCATGAGGCACATCATGTGCCCAAGAGTATTGGTTCAGTAGAATAAAGTTTAATTCACAGAATAAGCCCGTTGCTTCAAGACTATCAATAAGGGAAAAAACAGAACAAGTTTTAATGACATATTTATATATTAAAAAAATCAGCATCCTTTCATTATATGTCTGTAACAGAAAGTACAGTACAGATCTGAGATACATCCCACATATTTCTTGAAGAGAGGTTACAAATTCACAAAGACATAATATATTGCTATACAAGTGCTTATTAAAAGCAACAAAAAGATCAAAATGAACAATTTATGCTCTACAAATCTGAGGTTTGGTGTTTACTGCTGGAAATTGCTTTACACAGTGTCAGAATTTAAAGCTTTGACCCTGCAAATGAATGACTGGGCACAGTTGCAGCTCATGCACAGAGCTTCTCAGTCAGCCACAGGTCAACCTGAAAGGAAAAGTCCTTCAGGAACTGGGGACTGAGAAGGTTTCTAGCCTAAATATAAATAAATTAACACAAGGATGGAGGTTTCTGGGTCCATCAGTTCTCTCAAAGATTATTCTTATGCTTTATTTTGCTCTGGTAAGAAGTTAATTCTCACAGAGTCACTGTTTAATCTACAGTATGAAGCCACCATGGCTCCATAATGTGTCCTTGCCTTTTCTGGGAAGGACATAAAGGTATTATTTCCATGTTTGTCCCGTTGGCAACTCCTGACACTATGCTGGTTATTACTTACACAAAGAGAAATCTGCAGCCAATCAAAATAATATGGTTGGCAATGAATCTGGGCAAACTTTAATAGCTATGGTTCTTCAACATAAAAAGGATAAAAGTAGAATAATAATTTTTGGCAGGGGAAGCAGGGAATTTTTAAAATTCTGATTGTTTTCCTATGAGAATAGTGTTAGTGAAGTCTAACTTAAAACACGTTGCTCTGGTTTCACGAATTCACATTGAGCAAGATTCTGCTGGACCCACTGAGTTACACTCAACTTACTTCCACTCAAACTGAAGTTATCTGGAATACACAAGGTAAGAGAGGGGGATTTGGCACAGAAACTGCATGGCTGAAATAATTCCAGTGTCTTTCTGACAGGAGTTATCTGCACATACAAGTGTGTTACAGAGGAATTCACAGAGCACTCTCGTCAAGAAAGGAATCTGATGAAGCAAATAAGCAGTTATGTTAATTTAGTAGGAACTACACTCACTTGCCACAAAATTAATCTCTGGATAAGCTGATTTAGTAGTTTTTTCATTAAAAAAGTCCATACTGTCTAATAAAGTCTACTTTGTAGGCAAAGAATTAGGTAAATGGGTTAATCTGTAGTAAGGAGCAGAAAAAAAACATACTAACGACATCACAAGCCAGTAAACTTCCTTAATTAATAGTTAATTATGTAAAGTTGTGGCTCTTCTAGAAAACAAAATTCTGTAAACATCTTCTCTTTGTGAAAAAAGTGAAAACCTTCACAAACAGAGAACCAAGACAAGACATTCCAAACCACCCCAATCAATATTCATGTTTTAGTACTTTTGAAATCTTTAATTCTGATTTTTGCTTTTATATGGCTGTACTTTGTTTTGGAACAAAAAGTCATACAGAGCCCCAAATCAAAATGATCTGTTTGATGGCACTGAGGTGAACTTCTTTCCCCAAAGCAATAACATGAAGAAGCTAAGAAGTATTTTGAAGGAAGAATGAATAAAAAAGACTATTGCATATGAATGGTTTTGTATGAAATGGCATTTTTTTACTTAAAAAAAGGTTTGCTGAAATATTTCCCGAGCAGATCTACTTGGGCCTCCGATTCATTGGCACAGGCTCAGTATCAGTCACTTAAAATATGTGTTTCATCATGTACCTAAAATTGTGACATGCTTTAAAAACACTTAATACAAAAATCTTTTATTTCCTTATACTATAAATATTTACAATTCTATTATCAAGGTACTGTGGAAAATGTAAACAAGTATACACAGGTGTAAATAATATGGCTTGAGAAAAAATTCCCCTTGGATTAGCTGCTCGAATCAGGTGTCAGTACACAAAAATAAGAGAAAAACAGTACATTTGATACATTTTGCTGTTTGACAGCACTGTAAGGGCTTTATGCATTAACTGCTGAGTAACCACCCCACTCTCTGGGCATCTGTCCCTGAACTGGAATGCCTGATGTCCTGGAATGGGGCCAGTGGAGGGTCATCAAGGGAGCAGGGGCTGGTGCAGTTGGGCTGGGGGGAGCAGGGTCTGCTCACACTTCAGAGAAGGTTGAGGGGAGGCACCACTGCTGGAGCCAATTACCCCTGGGGGCTGTAGAAGAGATGAAGCCAAACACTTCTCAGAGATCCACACTGAAAGGATGAGGAGCCGTGGACCAAACATGAAACTTGGAAACCAGGAAAAATAAAGCATGAAATCTTCACTGGGACTGGGGTTCAAAGAGGTGGTGGATCTCCATCCTGGGAGATATTCAGAACTCAGCTGGAAGAATCTCTGAGCAACCCCACTTAACTCTGAAGATGATCAGGCTTTGAAGGGAACTCTGGACCTCCAGAGGTCTCCAACAACTTTACTCTGTCAATGATACTACAAAAAATCTTGAGTATAATGTGACACTTGCATTACTATTGTAGTTTGGGTCTGCAGTAAATACAGAGTTAAGATCAAAATATGTCAACTGCTCAACCTGAATTGTTCTTCTCCAGGAGTTGCTAAGATTATATCTCATTGTGTCATTTACTTTATCGGTTCCAGTTCAGTGAAATTGCCCCAAATCCACACAATTGTAGGATCAGACCCAGGACATCATATCTCCAAAAGAACATTTAAAATGTCACTACCCACCTGAAAGTCATACACTTCTGACTAGTTTTAGAGCAACAAATTCATCACATTTACATTGAATGAACTTTCCATCAACATTTACAGAGCTCTACAGAAGACATGACAAGGAATCTGCATCAGGCCCAGTGATTTTCTGACTGAAAGCACAGTTGGTTAATTAATTTTGACACATTCACAAATATCTCTACTTTCAATACCTATGAAGTTATGAATAACAACAAAAATACTTCTATGAAGCTTGAAAAAGTACCTTCCAAACTTGTATTGCTTCCAAGAGATCACAGTTTGAATTAAACTCCCAGGTGAGCAAGTGCCACTTTTGCCCTGGACAGTTAATGACTGCAGATGGTTTTAAGACCTGAGGTGAACCAGGGGGTAAAATTGTTACTTCACCTCCCCATCCAACCAACTGGATCCTACTTCACCAACTCATCCTTTGTCCAACCACAACAACAAACGCCTTTAAAAATCACAAATTACCATCAATTATTGCCATTTTGTCTCTTCCAAGACAAAAATCTGCTCTTGCAGCTCGTTATGGTGGGTGAACGGAGTGTGAACACAAGACCTGGGACTGCCCATATTGCCATGTCTACTGGTCCTGATGGCCTTTCCTAAGTGCACTTTTGATACAGTCAGACTCAAGTGGTTACTGCACAGATTTGTAACTCCTAACCTAAAGAGAGGTATAAAGAGGCACTCTGAAATCTTTTAGTCTGGTTAACTCAGGATATTAAAATACACAACATAAATTCTTTATAACGACATAGCCCCATATCAAAGAACAAACTGTCTAAAGAGACAAAATAGCACCAAAATGTCTTTGTTGCATGAAGTGACCAACAGCAGTGTTGAATGCCATCAGGATACTTTAAGCTGACTTCATATAAAGAAAAAATTGTGCAGTAAAAGCATAAAACCCACAGAGATTATCTTTAAACATTCTATGTTTGCTTATTATCTGCTTTCTCCATCCAGGATAAAATCTCTTCTGCAACAGCAGGTACTCTTTGAGGAGATTTGCTGCAAGTTGGACTTCACAAAGCACTGAGAAACTCATCTGACAACATGTGAGAATGCAGAAAGTCAGGAGAGTCTGACAGATGACACCTTGCTCTTGGGAAGATGGATTCAGACATAAGCAAGACACAGATGGAGACCTTCCAATCAGTCAATCCACACTAGAAATGCAGTAGGTGTTCTTAAATTAATTAAGAACTTCTTGAGGACTGTGGTGGATTCTTCTTCAGCTGCAAGTTTAAAATTAGACTGCGTGTTTCTCTAGAACACACAACCTTATTCAGAGGAATCAATCTGGTGAATCCCACTGGTTTCTGTGCAATGTGATTTTGCAGTGGATCTGTACCAGCTTCATAAGCTGTGAAATGCTCGTTAAACTCCATGCTGGTTGTCAGGAGGGTTTAGAAAGTCCCTGATACGTGGTGTGGCTCACTGCACATTGATGTGTTACACACTGCTTATCCTGATACTCTTTGGAGCTGCTCTGATTAAAAACATGTCCAGGCTTTCAAGTGATGAATTATATTAATAGCAGAAAGAATGTCCAGAGCTGATTAATGGAGGGGCAAGAGGCTAGAAATAAGTACATGAAACAGATTCAACTTTTTAAAAGGATCCAGCTACTAAATGGCCTCTGTAGTCTTCCATAAGAAGTGTGAATACTTCAGTACAATTCAAGCTGAATTGAATAACTGTTTTCATATCCAAATTCAAATACCGTCTGTGCATATAAAACAGTTCATTTATTAGTCCAAATGTTACTGTTGTAGAGCTCTTGGAAAAATACTCCCTCTTTCTTGAGTTTGTTCTTCATAAAAAGGAAGTTTTGGAGGGCCACCTAGAGAATTAAGTAGAAACATGGTTTCAGGTCTATATAACATAATACTGAAGTAGTATATAGATTATACAATTTACACTTAAATAATTCAATAAATGGTAGTCTTGAAAAGAAGGTAGGGAAGGGAGTTACACCATCCTCCTTGCAAAGCAGTAAAACACTTCTCAAACAGGAGATTCCCAAAGTGCTTCCTAAACTAAAGGAGGAATTGTGATTAGACTGCAAGTGGGAGGAAATTTCCAGTACTTTCAGTACTGTGCCTCATTGAGAAGAGATATTATCTAAATAATCAAAGAGGTTGATACTCTTGTCAGAACACCGACCACCACCACGGGCAACAAGTGATTTCCTCTGCTCAGCAAGGCTTCACACTCCCAGCTTGGGTTACCTTCTCTGCAGGTCGGCCCCATCCAGGGGGCTGGGCAGGCGCAGTTCCCGTTGTATGGGTTGCACTGGGATTTGCTGGCACACTGGCATCTCAGGGAGCAGTTGGGGCCATACCGGTCTGACCTGCATTCTGGAAGGACAGAAGTGTTTGGAAGAGGTGGAACACTTCCTTAGTAGTCTCCCTGTTCTCTGGGATCAGGAAGCTACTTAGACACCTACATCTGTTAACATTAAAACATGACATTTTGGAAAGCACTGCAGTCTTCCAGTTTCGTCTACCACATGGTCTGCCCAAACTGCAGCCCAGCTGTCCTAAAGAAGTTCCCAGAATGGAAATCATTACTGGTGTAAAAGCAGGGGTTGACAGCCCAACAGAAAACATCTTGGGATCCGCTCAGGAAAGTTACTGTCAGCATCCTGGATCCACACTATCTCCTGTCCCTCTCCTTCCTGCACGGCTTGGCTGTCAGTGGGTGCCGGCCAAGAGCCTTCACTCACAGAATGTGTAATTGAAAATTAATCCATTTTATAGATACTCTTATGTCTTGCTCCAATTGCACAATTCTTCTGCCTCCTGGCAAGTTAAACTCACGAAAAAAAATCACTCTTCCAAATTCAAATACATGTCCATACCGAGGCTGGTAAATCCTCACTGCCATTTTTTTATGCATCAGAGTACAGGCATGAAGGGAAAGTGAGCAGCAGGCCACAGGCAGGGTGTGAAGGACCCTGCAAACAATAGCCCTCTCTCCCTCACCTCGCTGGACAACCCTGTGAGCAACCAGGGCATTTGCCTTCTCCCAGGAGCACCTCCAGGTAAATAAAGCACTGCTGAGCCCCCTCATCAGCTGCAGTCCCAGCACGTGGGGGAACTCACCCCGTGTGCTCTGAGCTTGGCCTTTTCAATTAGGAAATGTTATGAGAAAAGGTCTCCTCAAACACCTCTGGACCTGATTTTAATTTATGTAATACCACATTTTCATGTTAATAACAATGTGTATTTAAGACATCTGTTTGAAAGTCTGCAATGTTAATTTACTACAGAAAAAGAATGCCCATAAAAGTCTGTTATATTCTCTCTCTCTCTCTCTCTTTTTTTTTTTTTAATTAACATTTTGCCTGTTTAATGGGTGCTTTACCAGAGTTCAAATTAAAATCAGGCCTTTTATCTTTATGGCTGCTGCACAGTCACAGCTGCTCGCAGTTATATCACAGATGAACTGAGCCTAATTGAAAATAAAAATGCAAATAAAACCTACCCCATAACAGCTTTCCATGGATGGGGGCTACCCTGGCTGATTTGAGAAAAATAACAATGACTCGCAGAGTTTGCAGGAAGCAAAACCTCGGCTCCCATTTTTGGGGCTGAGCTTCCCCCTTGCGTTCCACTTCTGCCTAAAACTTCCCTGGAAAGGCCCGTGGATGCCCAGTGCAGTGTGGCTGATGTACCCTCTGGAGCTGCAGGCTGGGGGGCTGCAGGCTCTGACCACAGGACAGTGCACAGAAGGAATCGAATCATTTTCCATTTTATTTTTGCAGGTTGCACTAGTGCTTAAGCTTCCAGCAATTACTTTATATTATTAATTGGCTGTTCAAAGCTATTTCCTGCCCTATCCTAGGACAAAAGGAGAAATAATATTCCCTCCCTGTTTCAGGGGCTCTGGAGGATTATGGTTCCTGGTGTGAAGCTCCACAGTAGCACATGGATGTTCACTCCTTGTAGCTTGTTTTCCACAATATCAGGATCTCACATCTCTTCTTACACTCAATTAAACCACTGCAATTCCTTTTAGTCCAGTGATTACCCTAAATCTACTTCGTCATAATCATAGAAACATGGAATCCGCGGTTATATTCTCTCTCTCTCTCTCTCTTAACTCACCTGGTTCCAGCCCCTGCCATGGGCAGGAGCACCTTCCACTAGACCAGGTTGCTCCAAGCCCTGTCTCCAACCTGGCCTTGAACTATGATCAGAGTCACAAATGTGATCGGATCCCAGCATTTTGGCTGTCACTGCTGCCCCCCAGTGCTACACCCACCCCATCAGGGTACAGTGGTGGGACTGGTTTTCCCTACAGGAAAATTTTCTCACCTGTTTGTATACCCTTGTTACAAACTAATTCTGCTCCTGTTGGCCAACACACAGCCCAAGTGCCTGTGCTGTAAATGAGGGAATTTCATGTGGGTTAAATGTTTGTGGACTGCTGAAGCCCAGAAGGAGGCACAGCTCCCACTACTACCCTCATCCATAGGGATTCTGCCCTGCTTCCAGGGGAAGTAAACCTGGAGCTGGACATATTTTTGCATTGTGCTGAAAAGATTCACAGATGTGACAAAACATGAAGAAATTGGAGCTCTTCGGGCCCATCTGCATCCTCTGGAGTCCTCCCCACTACATTTGCAAAACTCCTTGGTCTATTCTTCCCCAGCCCGTGTTCTCCAAAGCTCCAGGCAAATGACATTTTACAGGTGACCCATAAACAGCTTTCCTATCAGTGTATCAATTTAAATATTGATTAAATCACGAGGTGCAGCTCTGCTGATAAAGGTGTTGATAACCCATAGGAGCAATTTGCTACAAACAATGTGTTCCTGAATAGCAGCAAATGTCCTTTTACAGTTGTTCTTGAACCAGCAGGTCATAGTGGTTTAACTGTACACATTCCAGCCCTTAAAAACATTACCCTTACCAATGTCACATTTGTCTCCAGTCTTCCCAGGTGGGCAAAGGCACTTCCCAGTCTCTGGATCACAAGGAGCATCTCTGCAGTCACACTGATGCTGGCACCTCTCACCAAACCAACCCCTGTCACAGCCTGACACCAAGAGAACTTTTTAGATGCACAGTTGAAAGGCAAGACGTACATTAAAGCCAGAGGAGTTTTCCCAGGATGTCTCAGAGGAAAGCTCATAAAGTCTCTGCTGAAGTCAGTGTAAATGCCAGGTTTAATGAAGAGTAGGACATAGTGGAATAGGCATGGTATTTATATGAGCTCTCCTTATGTTTGGTTTGTATAATCTAACCTATCAAAGGTATCTGTAAATCTGTCCCAGAAATGTAACTGGCATTACTTTCATTTTTAATTAGAACTCTCTAAAAGACCATTCCGTAACACTCAACAGGTCTGACATGCACCTATTTAATAATCTTATTTGGAGTTTTAGAAGCAAATTTAGAATCAGTAAAAGGGACTTATTTTTAATAAATGACATGTGGAACTCATTGCTGCAAGACATCATGGAGACCCAGACTTTCACTGTATTAATCGGAACCAGATTAGTTAATTCTAAGGGAATAAGAACACCCAGCTGTATAACAGGAAGCCTGTCCCAATTTCAATGTTTCAGGGTATTCAGAAAGCTGAAAATATGGAAGAAACTGCTCTCAACAAACAAATATTTGGGTAGTTGCGTGAAGTTTTTGAGTTCTGTTTTGGCTTTGTTTGTTTATTTCACATCAGAGGGGTCCCAGTACCTTTTTCACAGTGGACACCATGATAACCCAAAGGACAAACACACTGTCCTGTCACTGCATCACAGCTCGCTCCATTTTTACAGGCGCAGGCATGAAGGCAGCCCAGCCCATAAAATCCAAGGGGACACCCTGAAAAATTAAAGTATGAAGTGAGGAAGGTTCATGAAGAAAATCATGCCCCCATTAAAATCCTCTGTATTCTCAGCTACGTTCCCTGCAAGCCAACAAAAGTGAGTTACCCTTAATTCTAATAATGCCATGTGCCTTTAAACTTGTACCACCCAGCATCAGAGACATGCAGGATCTGGAAGCAGCCAGGTGATCTGGGACACCCCAAAAATATCATCTGAACCAGCAGGGAGTTTCTTAACTACTCTGAAGCCCCACATCCCATCAAAATTACCCCGATGGCCTCCACTCACTGTGCTCACAGGATCGCCCGTAGTAGCCCTCGGGGCAGCGGCAGCACCCCGTGAACCTGTCACAGGTGCCATTGTGCTGGCATGAGCAGTCCAAGGTGCAGCTGGGCCCGTACTTCCCTGGGGGACATTCTGCTGGCAGAACATGGACAGAAGAACAGACAGACAAACAGAAAAACAATCACTGACCTCACACCAAAAAGCTCATATGGGGCAGCTTGGATTGCTCAGAGATGATGCCTAGAGAATAACTTGCAGTCCCAAAAATATTTGTTATGAAGACACAGCATTTCTGCCCAACTATGATGCATTTACATACTTTGATGAAAAATCTTTTATATTATATAAATGTTTGAACAACAATTTCCTTATACTTCTAATAGTCTGCCTTTTTTAATTTGTTTCTTCACATACTCGATGCTGAACCCACACCACGTGTTGTGAAGTGAATGATTTAAACGTTATCTCTCTGGTTTTTTTTATTTTATCTATAGCAATATTTTCTTTTAGGCACTTAGAAAGTGTGAAAGAAAACATGAAGTTTTTCCTTCTCTGTGTTACCACTGGAGTTCATGCTATTCCAATTCTAATAAAACCAGGAGGGATCTTCTTTACACATAGCAACAGTCTTTCCATGTATAATAAGATATCTGCTTTCACAGAACCAAGCACATCTCAAATTATTGAAAGCCAAGTCATGCACAAGGGACTGTGCCAATATAATTAACCTCAGCATCATCTCTGAATAAGTTAACTTCCCACTGCTGTGATAATTTGAATCCGGGCAGACGAACTTAAACGAGCGTGGCCGTCCAAGTAATCAGATTCAGAACTCTGCAAATGCCAGACAAGATCTTTCAAGAACATCATATCTAATCCCTATTAAAAGGATGCCTGATTAGCTGTTTTCGATTTGCAGTCAAAACACACTTAAAACCATACTGCATTGGAGATCGACTCAATTTTCCAATAATTTCACTCTCTCTGTCAAAAGATGAACAATGAAGCTATTAGTGCTGATACAACACACAGTCCCTTGTTCAAGGTGTGCATGTCTGCCTCTCAACTCCATTCCAGAGATGTTTTATCTGTAAGATACACCCACAAGCCACAACTCCATGTGGTGCCACCTCCATCACCCTGCTGAGACTTGGTAACCCCGAAGCAGCCTATGGGTGACTACAGGGGTTTTGAGGAACAGACAAACAGATGAACACAAGTAGTCTGTGCAATGCCAGGTCAACCAGTTATTGGTTAACTGCAGAGGTTTTAGTGCCTGTCTGCAGTGATCACTCAAATGCAGAACTCACAAGGAAACTGTTTCTGAGAAAAAACCTGAAGCTCCAACTAGGGGGTAGTTCTGTGTGAGAGAAGCTACAGAGGTGAATGTGGCATTGATGCAGTCTACTTAAGCAAAAACTGCCTGTCCCCTTTTGTGGCTGCCTGGTGACACTTTGAACTCCTGTCTGAATGTACAAATCCACTGGCATCAAAGCAGACAATCACCTTTGTCACAGGATCTTCCTGTCCAGCCCAGCCCGCAGGTGCAGTTGCCATCCACGTGGCCACAGATGGCACCATTCTGGCAGGTACAGGTCAGATGGCAGTTGGGGCCATATTGTCCCTGGGGACACACTACAGAGAATTAACAAAGTTTGTAAAAGAAAAGAAACCAACATCCAAAAAAACCCCAGGATGAAGGTGACAGGTAATAAATACAAACACATGCTCCCCACAGAGTATCCCAAGTTACTGGTGTCTCCCGAGGGAGGTGGGACACTACTCCGTGATTGTTATCAGTTTCATCCAAACTCTTTGTCTTGCTGTATATCCTCAGCCTCGTGGAGATCCCAGTGCCCTGGTACTGAGGGTGGGGAGATGTGGGCAGGATAAGGCAGGGTGATGGAGCAGAGAGGGACAGAGGCTGAGTACACCAAACCGCGACGTTATCGAGCAAAGGCACTTGGAAATGCCACTACAAACAATGTCTGGTGCTGGGTTTGATTTGCTGGGTGTTTTCAGTATGTCACCGACTGCCGGGGTGACCTGGGGCCCTGCTTGGTTACCTTGCTGACAGCCAGGTCCCACTTGGCCAGGAGGGCAGGTGCACTTGCCAGTCTGTGGGTCACACTGACCTCTACCACAGGCACAGAACTGGGCACAGTCCTTCCCATACCGGTTTTCAGGGCAAGCTGAAGGAAACACAGGCTTTTGTTAAACACCCCAAAGCCAGTTTTCATACAGTTTTCCTATAGGTAGAGTTGGCTTCATTTTTATCCCACACAATGTGCTTCAAAGCAGCACCTATGAAACTAAAACCCATCCAAAGACATGACTGCTTCATCCTCTGATTCTTCACTTGAGTTTATAAATATAATCCATGGTTTCATATGGAATATTTAGCAGTTTTCCTGTCAAAAAGGTGAGTGTACAACTGAAATATCAGCTGCTCATTTTTTCAGCTAAAAACATCCTTCCTTCTTTAATATTGATGCTGTCCCATACCGAAGACAAAAGGTATAGGCTCCTAAACATTCAAACATTGCCTTTCTGTGAATAAGCTGAAGAGAACTTCACAGAGAACAGAGCTTTGGAAAGAGCACAGAAATCCAGCCACACCATTTAGCTCTGAAACAGAGAAGTAGCAGTAAAGTTGCCATGGAGTCTTTACCAGTTTTGCCATGACAAAACTTGATCTTTTTCCCATTTATTGAAACTAATGGCACCATAGTGTGAAGCAAAATATTGAGATAATTTCTCAACCTCAAAATTTTGGACAGGAAGAAGGAACTTGAGCAACTCATGCTGAGCTGGCTCTAGAAATAAATTTGGGCAAGCAGGTTGTAATCCTGGGATGAGTGTCCTTGCTCCTACGCACGCAAAAGAGAGGGAAAATATTTTGCAAGAGATTTTTTACAAAGCTGGAATCCTGATTTACAATTCAAGGAGGAGGTAGCTGGGATCTGTCTGTTTTTCTACTGACAAACTCTTATGCAAATTGTTCTCTGTGCTGTGTTTTGAGAGAGGCAGAACACGAATGTTGGCTTACTTTTGCTGCAGTCGGCTCCGATGAAACCGGGCGCGCAATTGCACGCGCCCGACGCGGGGTCGCAGAGGGCTCCGTTCATGCACTGGCAGGGATTCTGGCAGTTTGAACCATAAGTACCCTTTGGACAGCCTGTTGTAAAAGAAAACAACCAGCAATTAGGCTACGTTGCTACCGGGCCTGTTACATTTCATGCCATAAGCACTTTGTTGCTTTCAGCCGAAATTAGATTTTCATTTTCTAACTCTATTCCCTTCTAAAGGGCCAGGAGTAGGCACTGATGAGCAGATGGCTGCCTTGGGCAACCTGGTCCTTGGGGCAGCACTGCCTTAAAATATCAAACCTCTGGAGAGCTGGACCAAGTGCTGTGGCTGAGCCTGGTCTGACAGCTCCTGGCTCTGTGCTCCTTCCATTCCCCATATGTGACAGTACCAAGACAAGCAAGCCCAGTTCTATAGAGGTTTTGCTCTTGGGCTCTCTCTTCCTTCTTTCCCTCCAACAGAGAAGGAAAGATGGGGCTCTGCTGCCTCTTCTTTTGGGCAACAGCAGCCTGGTTTGCCTGACAAAGTGAGACATCTCTGGCTCCTTTAACAGCCATTTTTTGGCTGGGGCAGGTCTTTTAAAACTGTGTAAGTTGCAGAAAGTTCATTTTCTGTATTATTTACTCATTCCCTGCAAACCAGAGTTGGCATTGTAGTTGGTTGCCCAGAGAAGTTGTGGATTCCCTGTCCCTGGCGTGTTCAAGGCCAGGCTGGATGGGGCTCTGAGCAACCTGTTCTAGTGAAAGGTGTCCCTGCCTGTGGTGGGGGGTTGAAAGGAGATGGTCCCTTCCAACCCTGTGGATGGAAGACCATGAAAACACGCATATGACAGTAACAGGATTTCAGGAGACACCTGCTCAGGAGACAGATACAGGAGAAGGATGGTTTAAACACCAAGTCAGAAAATTCTCTGAGGAAAAAACCAAAGCAGCTGCACTTCCTAAGAACGAGAAGGATGACTGGACGTAGATGGATTGTTGAGCCAGTGTTACATGGCAACAAGCTGTCCATGAAGAGGTTTTCCAGGTAGTAGTGACTATTTCTGGTTTCTTTTTGGACAGCTAATGTTGAAGGAGCAATGAACAAAAGATCAGGAAGGTGTGGATGCACCTGCCATGCTTAGCTTACATCTTCGAAAGAGATTGGAACTGAGGGAAAGAGTCAGGCAGAGCTGCTGGGCACGTCACTCTGTCTGCCACCACTGAACCTTCATGTGCTGTCCATGAACTCTGGAGACACAGGTTATTTTCCTAACTTTCCAGTGTACTGGAAGAAGTATCTGGTACTTTTGGAGCAGCACAATCATCGTCAAACAGTTCCCCTGGTGCTGCTACCTCTAAATGTCAGTTCTTTGCTCACTCCTTCCTTCTCTTCCCTGGCAAAAGGAAAGTCTATGGCTACTTTGGAAATCTGGTTGAATATATATTTGCACACGTCTCCAAGCAACAGATCCCTTGCAATCTGTGCATAAATAACTTCATGTATTTTCTCTTTCCTGAAGGCATGAAAGCATGGCCTGAGTGGCTGGAGAAATCTCTGGATTTTCTGAACTACTGAATAGCGAGGGAGAGCTTATGGGGAAGCTTTGAAGGGGTGCCTGTTAAAATAAAACTGAACATTGGCTTCTGCTCAAACCAGGATCGCAGATCATCAGGACTAAACAGACACACACTTTTATAACATGCAGATACTCTCCCCACTCTCCCTTCTCAACCATGAATTCTTCTCAAGAAATGCAAAGTCCTCAATGCTTCCATCTGTCAGTGCACAAATTCTGTTTCATGTGCAAACCCTGGCATCAAGGAGTGTGCTCTGCAACATCTATGTCACTCCCACCAAGACATGAAGTTAAGGACACACCCAGATTCAGTGATTTAATTGGATTCTACCTGACTTTCTCTTTTCCTCTTCCCTTTCCTTTGGGTCATATTTTGGCTTTCTTCTTTTTCTTTTAATGTGTTTCCCACACTGCCAAACGTGTTGCTTCTCCCTGGCAAAGCTTCCAGAGCTGTTCCTCAGCTCAAGACTAGTGATAGATGCTCCATTACTGAAAGGAATGCAGTAATTTCCCCCCTTAGCAATTTATTTACTCTTGCAGCATCATCAGTATTTCAGTTCAAGAAGGAGCAGCACAAGCAGGGCAAGCTCAGCCTCTGCAACGTGCAAGTATTTAATAACAAGGCCACCTCATCTGTTACTACTTTGCAGAAGAATTTCAGTGCAGACACTGAGGGCAATTTACACCGTGTTCTACCACTGCAGTAGGCTCTGCCTTTCTAAAGAGGGTTTTCCTCTCACCACTAGTTATCTCATAAAGACATTTTCTAATTCAACAGTTTCCTCTGCTTCTGACTTATGTTTTTCTGCAAACAAAAGAGCGGCAGCCAGATTTCTACCTCACTTCCAGGTTTTTTTCCCTTCTGGTTTGACTTGGTTTGCCGTGACCAAGAGCTCCTAAATATTTTCATACCAGTTGCACACTCTGAGACTTTTCTGACCAATGTTATTAACTGCATTGCCAAATAATCCCTTCTGACACATCCTGTTACCCACAGTCTAGAGGTGAAGCTGCTGATGTCTTTCTGGCTCTGGGTGTCCCCAGACCAGACAACATCACCACTTCTTGTTTTTCATTCATTTCACCCAAGCAGATCTGCCCATCCACCAAGTTATGGACAAGTGATGGGAACCTTATTGCTAATTTGTCTGCTTCCTCTGGATCCTGCCAAGAGGCTTTCAGCTCTTCACTCCAAAATTTGAGAACATGAAAGCCTCATTGCTCTTGGCTCCTGGAAATTCGACTTCCCAGCCAACTGCACCTTTTATAGATACTTTCTTCAACCTTTTTTCACAGTACTATAAATACAGCAACAGTTGCCAGACACTGTTTCCAGCAGCATCCAACCACATGTTGACTGGACTGAAGCCCATTTCACGTGTTTGGGAGCGGTTCCCTGGGCTGGTTTTAATATTCTATTGAAAGCTTCTTCATCCTGGAGCAGCCCCAGTTCTCCCTGTAGTGAGGACAGTGGGAACACTGGAGTATTCCCACCAAAGTCACGCTAGCTATCCTGTGTTTTTCATCAGTCACTTCAGAATCAGGCCCACAATCTCTCCTTTCACTGACCTGAATCTAAAAATAACTCATATTTAACCACTTTCCTTCTATTTTTGTGTCTGTCTGTGCAATGCTCAGAGTGGCACAGGAAGAATAGGAAAAAAATGCCATAGATGAGTATTTTTCTCTCTCTGTGAACCTCCACCCTTCCATTAACACTCCAGAAAATGTTCAACAAACCTGTATTTAAGTGACAATTTGCTGTGCAAGACACTGTGTAGTTCTGGAATCTCACAGAGCACAACACCATAAAGTCTCATGTCTCATACTCTACAGGTTTAATCCCAGCTACATAGAAATCCATGGCAAAATCCCCTCTGAATGGAGCAAGTCACAGATTTCATTTTGTAGTGAATCTTTTTGTATCTTTTGTATCAGAACTTTGGTATCATTGTTAATGTTTTGGATTTTAAAATTCTGAAATAAACTCTTAAGCATATAAGGAAGCACAAGGACAATTACTATAATTTATAATTTAGATTTAGTGCTACACAAACAGGTAATGACTACTGAGGGATTGTTACATAAAAGTAATAGGCAGAGGATGATTAAGTCTTTTAAAATGATACTGTTAAATAGTTGATCTCCACTACTGCCCTACTATAACATTTAATATAATCTCATGTATAATGGATCCAGATGGCTCCAGCCTCGATGTTGAAGGCCAGACTTTGATCTCACTTACAGCAAAAACTGATGTAAAAAGGAGGATAGAATCAATCCTTTATATTTTATTTATAATTTATATTTTAAAGAATAGCTTGTGATGACATGATGGTACTACAAATGCCCATCTCTAAAATTAGTCTTTGCTAATTCTACTCAAGCAATAAAGCACAGGTTTACCCCTCACTAGAGCTGCCCATGCTTATATTGGCTTTTGTATATAAACTGTCACCCAAAAAAGCAGTTAAATCAGAGCCACACTGAATTCCTAAGAAAAGAAAATCAGCATTTGCCAAAGAGAGATAGACTGAGCTTGAAAGATAACAGCTATTATTTTTTTTCTTTTTTTCCACTCAAAATGAGACTATTACAAGCCATGGAGTAAAACCAAAATTAAAGTTGTAAATAAAAAGGTAATTAACTGTCTCCTTTATTGGCTACTTTGGTATGTGTTTCCTATCAGCTGCCACATTCCACCAGAAACAACTTTACAGATGTCCTAAAATACCGGCATGAGGCATGTGGATCTGGGAATATTTTTTATGATGGAGCGTTGGGCCAGTTGGCATTTTGTCCTCTACACTAGTCACCATTTTTCAATCCAGAGTAACAGTTGGTTTAATTTGATTGTTCCTCAGAAGGCCCTACAACTGAAGGGACTTTATGAATCACTCAGATTTATTGCCAATTGCAGCTTGTTGTTTTCTCATAACCATTTGTCCTTACTTGAGCATGCAGAGATTTCGGGAAGTATTTTGGACTTGGTATTTGGAAATGACAGAGCTACTCAATACGCAGGTGTAGCCAAAGATGGGAGGTGTAAATGCAGAGGATATACTTATATTCTTTATTTTTTTTATATATTCTTTAGTGTGTCGTGAAATTGGAGAGAACTTACCTAGCAAATCTGGGGTTTTTAAACATTAATTTGCATTTTTGAGGTGAATTAATATATATTTATTAATTATCCCTTGTAGTAATACAGGTGGTTTTATTGTTGTAAATTAAACCATCCTATGCTTACTTCTTACACTACAACCTCCTTACTTCTTATACTAAAATTTACTTTGATTTGTGGATATATATATACAAAAAGCTCTACTTTTGCTGAGGGTGGTGACACGGAAGAACTCAAAGCACCAGCACCTGCTGCTGCCTGACCCAGTCCTCTCTCCAGAAGGCAGCAGTGGGCAGAGGTACTCACGGAGGTGGCAGTGGGGGCCGTGGGAGCCCGGGCGGCAGGAGCAGTCCCCAGTCACCGGGTGACATTGCTCGTTCTCGGCAGAGCACTGACACACTCCGTTGCAGCTCCTCCCATACGTGCCCGGTGGACAAGCTTTGGGAAGAAGAAATGTAAACCAATAAATTAAATTTGTCTTGGTAAATATAGCACTCAAACAAAGAGCGAGCTCAAATTTATTAAATAAAATCCCTGCCTACGGAACGAAGCTCTCCTCCGGGACTTTGGATTTATTACATTTACTTGGGGGTTACTTGACTGCTTGATTTTGTTTTGTTCAGTCAATTTGTGCCCAACTGTCAAGGGCCAGATACAATTTTCTTGTCACTAGAAAAAAATCATAGGGAAATGTCAGGCAAAATTGACTAAAATAACAGTATAATTCCCAAGGGACCAGGCTTGTGGATAAAGACATTCTACCTTTTGCAGAGAGTTTAAACTTGCAAAGCTGCTGCAGTATCAACACCTCCAGTTTTCATTCTGCCTGTTGACAGCCACGTTGCCTACAGGTTTAGACCTTCCACATCTAATGCTTAGGTCTGACTTCCATTAAGTTGCCCTGGCTAAGGGTCGGGATTTAGAGTCCTTTAGTGGAAGATATGGGACACCAATGTCAATTATTTCAATTCTTATTTATTGCTGTTTTTCCTTTTGCTAAAGCAAGGCTTTGTAAGAAGGAACAAAGTCAGGGTGTTGCAGCTGGGGTAAGAGCATGACCCTACTTCCAAAGACAGCTCTGGGGGAAAAACTCCACACTGAAGAAAAGCCAGATAATGCCATTTCCATGAGCTCTGAGGACAGGAATAGACAGTCTCCCATGGGGAAAAGGACAACAGAAAGCTGGGCTGCTGTTTTACTGACAGCACAGCAATGGCTGTGGGTAGGAGCCAGGCTCCACTAGCACCTCCTCAGCCTATTTGGACCCTGTTTATGTCCCAGCTACTCCCTGCCAGTCCAAGAGCTGCAAACCCAGAGAGGGCAAACCCCACTAACCCAAACTGCGGCTGGCCCAGAGCTCAGAGCTGGCCAAACCTTTTGGGAGCAGGACAAGCAGTCTTGGCCATTCTCCCTGCTGTCAGGTTGCTGCCTTGTCCCTCTTCAGGCATTACATCACCATGTTTGCATTGAAGAAATTAATTTCTTAATTAATTTACAAGGTAAGCATTGGCATCTTTATGACAAACTCACTTTTCTCGCAGCTGTGGCCGGTGAATCCGGGGGGACAAGCGCAGGCGCCCGTCAGGTGATGGCAGGGGCTGCCGGGGGGGCAGCGGCACCGCTGGGCACAGCCTGTGCCATACCGGCCAGCTGGACAAGCTGCAGGGGTGACACCAACCCTCGTCAGGGCACGGGGCAGGGAGGATGGTACAAAGCCACCCCCTCCCAGTGAATCCGCTGCCTGCCCCCCTGAGCTCCTCCACGCTGATCCCGTGGAACAAGGTGGGAGCGAAAATATCCCATCAGCAGCTCTGGATTTGGGAGGAACATGCACACCAAGCTGACCTTCCTTCCTTCACTCACGTTTGTCACAGTGCCTCCCTCGCCACCCCTTCTGGCAGTGACACGCTCCAGTCTGGTGGTGGCAGGACAAGCCGTGCACGCAGTCACACCGCTCCTCGCACCGCTTCCCAAAGAATCCCGGGGGGCAGGCTGAGGGCAAGCAGAGAGAGAACACTTTGACCTGCTGCATGGAAAGCACCCATCACTGATAATCAGCCAGTATCATCCTTGCCTGTGGCAATGTGTATTTAGCAGACTGCATGGACAGAAAATATCAGTGAAAGAGAAGATATTAAAAATGTGAAAAGCATTTAGCACTGGCTGTTAATGAGTCTGCACAGAAAAGCTCACATAGTCTGGAGTGCAAATCCAGATGTGTCTGTAGAGATTATGATGCCATTTGATTTCCCACTATTATGCACAAAGGAACAGCTGTTTGAATTGTGAAAACACGCTCTGTCCATGTCCACCTCTCAGTGCAAACAATCAAAGAGAAAGTGAGGCCTGAAGAAAGGAGAGGTGGGCACTGCAAAGGCTTCACAGGCCACACTGATGGCTGAGGCTTTGAGAGTCCTCAGCACCTGAGTAGATGTCAGAAAACTGTCTGTGTCTTGCAAAAATCACAGCAGCTCGGTGGCCAAGCTGAAAGCACATTTCAAGTCACGTAGTGTCTGTTGCAGATGAGATTTCACCCCTGTTTCAGGGATTCAGGTGGCTCTAAACATGTCAAATCTGGATGTCAAATGCAAGATCTATAAATCTGAACCAGCACAGTTCATTTTGCTGAGCTCCCCTCAAGGACCCAGAAACTCAGCAGCAGGTGACTGATCTGGCAGATTCTCCTTAAAACTCCCTCCCTTTTGGATGTTTTTCCTTGTAACCCTAAGAGAGACAAATACCTGCATTTTCTTAGCAGGCACGGAATGGAGTGATAGGAGGAAATAGAATAACTTAATAATAAAATAATAAAAAGGCATGGTTGGGCAGAGATCTGCCTGTGGGGCTCAGACATGGGATGAGTGGGCATGAATACTGATTGGCCTACAGAATACTGGAAAATTAGGATATAGAATAGAAAAGGACTTTGCATTATGGACGCAGAACTGGTTGGCTGCTCAAAACAAGCATCTGCAGAAGGAGCTGCCCTTACCAACATCACAGCGGTCCCCAGTCCAGCCGGCACGGCAGATGCATTTCCCTGAGGGCTGGTCACACACCCCGTGGTGGCAGCTGCAGTTCTGCTCACAGCCCTCTCCGCACTCTGAAACGAGATGGGCCAGGCTGGAGAGGTTCCAGGAAGAACATACATACACCTCTGCAGTGTGGTGAGCCATCTAAACTGATCCTAAAAGCCTTCAGTGAGAGAGAGTTTGAAGCCTCCCTTAACAAAATTCTCTGGAAATAAATAATTTTCCTCTTGGAGGATTTACTACTTTTTTCTCCTCAAATGAAGGCCATTGCCTATTTCCCCTGTCCCCAAGGGAGAGGAGAACAGCTCATTTTTCTCATCTGTCCAACAAGTTTCCAGCACCATGGTACATTCAAGTGCCAATGTCACATCTTCCCTCTTCTCATCTCTTACTAAAGAACCCCAATTTTTTCAACCTCTCCCATCCCTCTGCCTCCACTTTTCCCCTGTGTTGTCTCAAACCAGCCCCCCCCACAACTGAATTTCCTTGCAGGGTGATTGAACTGAGGTGCTGGAGGGATGGAGGTGGTGATGGAACTCACCCAGCTCACAGGCTGCCCCCGCCCAGCCCTGGGGACACTGGCACTCTCCTGTCACCCTGTCACACTTGGCCTGGCTGTGGCAGACGCAACGCTGGAGGCAGTTTGCTCCAAACCACCCGGGAGGGCAGGCTGGGAAGGGGAGGCAGCACAAAACGTTCCATTAGGAAGTGCAGGAGAAAAATGCAGGTTAAACAAACACCTTTCCCAGTTCATATCTGTCCTCATCCTGGAAGATGCTGTGGAGGTACAACCAAGTAGAAATGGGGACAGGACCAAGAAGGAATTAGCATAAAACTGGTCTGGGAATAAAACGGGGGATGAAATGAATTAGCTGTGACCCACCAAATGAACTTGTGATTTCCTGCTTATACCTACAAAAACACCCCTTGGTTCTCACCAACTTTCTCAACATCAAGGATGGGACTTATTGATTCCCCTCTTTTCAGAATTTCTTTGTACATTCCTTTTAAAATGACTCCTTGTCTAATTAATCCTACTGCCTGCAACTGGCTGATGTCATTTCACAGTTTACCTAATTTAATTAAGCAAGTTTGTATTACTTCCCATCAGAACCAGTTCCTATGGAGAGACCCTAATTTTTTTGGCACAAAACCCCCAAAACCTCTGTCATGTGCCAGAGTGACACCGCTTTAGGATGACAAGAGGAGCAAGCTCTCACTCTGCAAAAGCACAGCCACCAGAGGAGAGTTCCCCCAGCCTCACACAATTCTTCTACCTCCTTACTTGCAAAGAGACAAGAAATCCCCAAACATATAATTACAGGAAAAGGTTATATTTGATGATGTCTTCATATTTGACAACAGCATAAGTTTTGCTTTGGTTTTATATTTGAGGCCTTCAGACAAACCAGAAAAAATTAGGTCACATCATACATGTCATCAAGAACAGTTTGGTGCCTTCCCAGTTTTTTAACCCTTCATGGAAGGAGCTCTTCAGGTTTTAATTTGTATATTATTCTACCCCTGCCAGCTTTCATCCCCCTTCCCTAACAGTCCTTTTGGTATGCTGAAGGGCAGTCACTGAGTGGAGGTGCTGACTCCAAAGCCCAGCTCACTTAGAAGCACCCACAGCAGCATTCCCAGCTCCATGGCACTGCTGGCAGCACAGGGGCCTTGCAGGGAAAGCACAGAACAAGGAGCCTTTCTGCAATGGGGGGTAGACAGACTTTCCAGTGAGGGAGATGCAGAGGATTAGGTAACACAAGCTGCAGTGCAGCTTTTCTTTGCCAGCCTCTTCTGAAGGCTCTGTGGAGTTGGCCTTGTGTTTGAGTCACACGTATGGGTCTAATTGCCCAGGCTGGAAGGCTCAATGCCTTGCACATGTTCTGGATTTAGCCGATGTCTGGAAGTGCATGCGGTAACAACGAGGATCAGCTGGGAGCACAGACCATTGGAAACAAAGAGAGTTTCACTGTGGTGTCAGAGTTTGGAGGTTTATGGACCTCTTCTCCCTTCATCAGCTTTCAAAATGGGCTTTCTTTCCAGTTTATGGTTGTTTCAGCCCCCTCTGCCCTGTGCACACTGAGGTCCTACACCCGGCCCCTGAAACATGGTGTCATGGATTTAGTTAATGGACTGATCACCTCATTTGTGGATACAGAACCAGAGACAACACAGGGCAATGAGCCGATAGTTAAAATACCAGTGAGCTCCCCCCAAACAGATGTTTTATTTTTCCCTCCTATAATCCATCTTCAGTGGGTTGGATTTCTAACTGTACCTTCTTGGCAGGTGGTTCCCTTCCATCCTGGGCTACAAAGGCACGTCCCAGTTACGTGATGACACAGAGCTCCGTTGTGACAGTGACAAGTGTTGCTGCAGTTCTGGCCGTAGCTGTTCCCCTGGCAGGCTGCAATGAAAGAATTCCATAAAACTCCATCAGGAAGCATCAAAGGAGGCACTACACAGAGCAAACCTGAGACACAACTCAGCACCAGGGAATTCAGGTTGGAAATGGATTCTGAAGACCCACTTTTCACATCATAAGGCTGCCTAAGGTCATATATAATCATAAAACCATTAAGGTTAGAAAAGACTTCCAAGATCAAGTTCAGCCTTCAGACTAATACCACCATTCTCATTAAACCAAAGTGCAAAGTGCCATGGCTCCTCATTTTTTGGTACACTTCAAGGGATGGTGACTCCACCATTCCTGGAAATACACATATATACACCGATATATATTACCCTGACACTAGATAGAGTAATAGAATTGTTTAGGTTTGAAAAGACCTTTAAGATCACCAAGTCCAACCATTAACTCAGCACTGCCAGGTCCACCACACTATCAGCCAATGCATTAACTGCAAAGGGTCTTTTAAAACAATTCTGCAAATTAAGATCTCATAAAATTAAATCGCTCTGCAACACTTGCAGTTTAGAGATAATGTATCTTATGGAAGCCTAACACAATAATGTGGCTTAAAAATATGTATCCCAGCACATTCCAAAGAGGTTTTTATGGAAGGGCTGGACCACTGGGGTGATGGATCAGCTGTCAGCCCCTGCCCTGCGGAATGTCTTTGTGCTAAACTAATGGCCCAGCAGAACCGCCAGCCTGACAGCCCAGGTATTTATTTGCATCCTGGTAAGAGAACTGACAACTTCATTGTTTTCAGTGTTCATTTTTCACAGCCGGATGCCTTTGCTCACCCAGACTCTCATTCTTCGGTCAGAGAGGGCTGATGTTTCCAGTGAGTTTGGTTAAGCAGCTGGCTCTCAGGTGAAAACTTAACGCAGCCATCTCGCAAGCGTACACTCACCACGGCTCTGCTTTCAGTGCTGCTGCTGTGAAAAACGTGACAAAATTCCTGCAGTCTCCACTGCACTGGAGATTTGGATGGCTTTAAATGGTGGAAAACAGGCAGCACTGATACCTTGTTTTCTTCAGATATCACCCCAAAAAATTACAAAGTGAGTTGATGGAGATGGATTGTCTCCTTGCACGGTTTTGGTCCTGCCCTGCAGGGGCTCTCCTGCACTTGGATGAAGCTCTCAGAGTCTCTCATCCCTGCAGCACTTCTGGCAGGCACTGGAGAGGCCAAAAAAGCCCAGATCCCTGATGCAGAAGAGTGTCCTGCACTTGTTGAATATGGCATCTCCCAGGTTAAGACCCAAACAATCACTTTTCACCCAAACCTCTGTGCCTTTGAGGGTGTCAGTGAAGGAGATGCAGTGCTGCAGGGGGAGATGTCCTTGGGGACAGAATGGAGGCATGAAACTGTCTTGATCTCAGAGGTGAACTTGGTTGACAGTATCTGATCCATTCTCAGCCCTTTTCTTCCCATCTGGAGACTTCCAGCTTCCCGGCATGTTTCTCAGACACTGTTTCTCCCAGGACCCCTTTTCAACAGTGTTCATTTTTGTCATCACTTGGATCCCATTCACATGGAAACCACAAAAAAGAGAAGGAGCTCAGTCCCATCACAGCTAAAAGTTTGCTCTGCAGATGAGGCTTGGTTGCCAAGTGAAAAGTTCAGCCCATCCTACAGAGCTCTGGCTCAGTTTTGGGAGCAGAACTAAATATTTCCACAATACAGACCAGAACTATAACATAAGCAAGCCAAAGGAAAAACCAGCTCATCACCAGGATCCCCTGACTGGTTACCAGTGGTTCGTGTGAGGTTTTGGGAGTATGTGTGCAAAGCTCTTGTTACACTTAGTGAGAAGACAAAAGAGCATTCCAGTGAAAATTCTGGTAAGAGAGGAGAAGATTCTGGAGAAGAAAATTTAAATTATTCTATTGGGTGGATACAAATGCTTTTTGCTTCTTGGTGGGACAATCCCAACTATCAAACTACTTTTCTGAAGACTAAGAAAACAAACAATACATTGAAGGTATTTCATGAAGTTCCACAATTGAATGTACAAATATGCCTGGGCCTTTTCTTCTTTCTTCATGAGAGAAAAGGAAAGACTCAATCCAAAGGTTTACATAATTAGACTTTTCCCTGTTTCAAAATTTTCCTCTCAGTGCTTTTCCTCTGTAAGGGGAGGATTTATTTGTTTGCAGTCTTTAAAATCCCATTCTTGCATGCAGAGTAAGGACTACAGGAAACTGGAGATTTTTAACCAGACTGGAAGCCAATAGCCATCCAAAGTGCCCAGGAGCACAGGGAAGTGATGGGCACTGATGTTCTACAGGGTGCCCAGAAGCTTTGTTTTCATGCAGCTCCTGTGGATCACTCTCCACAAAATGAATCATCAGCTTTAAAAGAACAGGGAATTTGCAAAGTCAAGTGTTCACATGCCGCAAAACGTCAAACCCCTGTTTTCAGCACCTCTGGCAGAACAGATCTTTCTCTGCTCATATATTTTTCAAACCAGTGTGGTCTCTTTTTTTACCACAAGGAGCCACTTCTGTGAAGATCCTGCTGAGCCCAAACAGCTCCAGAAAAAGGCATTTTTTGTACTAACAGAATTGGGGCAAAATTCAGATGTTTAATTGTGTTTGGCTTCTACAGACCATATGCAACATGAGATTCCTGGAGGTTTGGTTGTTTTTCGTAAGACTGCAAACTTTGGATGAGTTTGTATAGTCATAGAACGATTAGGGGTAGAAAGGACCTTAAAGAAAATCTAGTTCCAATTGTCTGTCATAAGTAGGGGATGCCACTCACTAAATCAGGTTGCTCAGGGTCCCATCCAAGCTGGCCTTGAACACTTCCAGGGATGGGATATACAGAAAGGAAGGCTACATCTCTGTCACAAAGACGTGCCAAATGTCAGGTCCTCACTTCTGTGTCACTGAGGCATCACACCACTCAATGAAACAGTGTATTAAAAAGAAAAATACAAAATAATAGGCAACATACTTTTCCTAAACCTCTTTCCTGGAAACCTAAAATATCTTAGGTGGACACTCAAAAAAAAAATCCCCAAATAAAATCTCCAAACACAAACTGAAGCTGAGGCAGATCCTGCTTGGCAGATTTCATCCCAGATTAACATAATTCATTTTCAAACAACTGAAACACACAGTCTGGTAATGGAAAGCATTAGGCAGCTTCAACAAAAGGCATCACTGTCCGTATTGCCCGTAATTAGATAGCAGAGTATAAAATGCACTGCATGGCTGGCTTAAGATCAATTCAAATCCCATGATGTCAAAATTATTCCTCAATATCCTCCAGCAGATTGCCTGCAATCTGATTACTTCCACACGAGTGCTGTCCTTCCAGCTGCCAGAGCTGGCGGGACCCAGGAACCAGCAAGGTGAATATTAAAGAGGCAGTGAGGATGGGGAGTGGTGAGCTGTCTCCTACCCCTGGCTGCTTTCTCTGAGCAGCTCTGGAGCAGTGTGGATGAGGTCCAGTCGTAAAATCAAAATCAAGATTCATCTCTTAGCCAAGAGAAAAGGAGGTCACGCTTTGCACTGTTAACTGACCTCACTCTTACTTACAGAGACTTCGGAGGCTTTGGCATCTTCACCGGTATGAGGAATACATCAGCCAGCATAAAGCTCTAATGGCTCAGGCACAAGTTAATAAATAGGGGTTTTTACCTAATGTGAGTAGGTGAGGGGGCATGGGAGGCCACGAACAAAGAGCTGCATTTCTTAATTGAATTTAATGAAATATGTAACAAAGCTTCCCGTCCCTAAGGCAGGGTGAGAAGTGGGGAAGGGGAAAGGTGACACATTGCAATGCCATGGCTCAGCACTAAAAACAGGCTGTGACCAAGGAGCAAACATCACACCTGTTCAGCAGCCCCTTTTCTGCTCTCTAGGATGGCTAAACGACTCCAGCTCTGTATTCATATTGTGGTCAGTCCACTAATCTACAGCCACAGGGTGTGTTACCAACATCATCTTCAGGTGGTGGGTGATGGAGAGACAAGTGTTCCTATGGGGGGTGTGAGGATGCAAAAATGGTGGGATGTTAGCAGAAATGTCTAAAGAGCAGGGGATTTTGCAGGAGGAGCCCTTTCAGAGGATGGGTTGTGTTGTGTGGTGGGGGCAAATGAGGGGAAAATATTACGAAGAGCAAGCACTGCCCTCAAACAGGGCTGATGACAAAATGGCCTATGGCTGGAGAATAGGTGCTTCATTCAATACAAGCAACATTTCTCTCTGGTTTCTAAATTAAATCAACTTCCTATTGCAGAAAACCACAATCCATGGGTTCAAGAAGTGTTCACTAACAATCAGAGCTAGCTCCCTGTGGAACTGCTCTGGAGCTCAGCTCTACACCACGGCCCTGCAGCCAGCAGTTGTATTTTCAAAAGAAAGTTTAGACTATGACATCATCCTAAAGTGAAATGAGGAAGTTGAGAGGCTAAAACCTGAAAATCTAAAAAAAAACCCCACATATTTGCTAAACTTTGAAAATAGGCTCAGTTATTTTCATATTTGATGTCACGTAGCTAAAGAAAATAATTTCCCATGAAATGTAGTGACAAATTCTCAGAAGAGACAATTTTATATATACAGGCACACAACACCTTATTAGCTTAAACATTGTGGGATAATTCATACTTATGAACATCTAGGAAGTTGACATTTTTTTTAAAAACAAACAATTTTTCTAATAATTACTTAAAAAACTATTTTGTCACACTCAAAGAACAAAATAGTCCCAGCTCTGGTTTTTCTACTTTGCGCATTTGTAATCTGTCGCTTTATAACTGATAATTAAATGAGATACACCAGAAACAGATACACAACAATTCATGTCTTATAATGTCACACAAAAATAAAAAGCAGAGAGTTGTCACATGGCAGGAGAGAGCTCTGCTATTTAAAACCTGATGCTTGTCACGTTTGACGAGTGCCAACAGCAGTTAAAAAAAATGATGTTGACGATTTCCACAGCTACCAAAACTTGTTCCCTTTTTTGGCATCTCCGGAAAGGAATGTGACCTATCTAAAATTGTACCCTGGCGGGCCATGCTGCATTCCCAGAGCAAAGCCATGCCAGGGCGGGAGGGGTTTGGGGCAGGGATGCACGTACGCTGCTCGCAGGTCTCTCCCAGCCAGCCCGGCAGGCAGCGGCACGTGCCCAGGACGTGGTCACAGCCAGCAGCATTCTTGCACTTGCACACCTGGTGGCAGTCAAGCCCAAAGAATCCATCTGGACAAGCTGCAAATACAAAGCATTAATTTTTAGCACAGTTTCTCTTTGGTTTTCCCGTATGAACTCCAGCTCGTCTTTTCACAGATGCTTAAGAACCAAAGTTGCTTCAAGGGCTAAGCCTGCACAATTCTGCTACTTGCATCTCAGAAAAACATGACCCTTTTTCACAAGCAGCTGATTTCTGCACAGTAAAACATGGCTGAGAGTATTGAAAAGCCATAAAACAAGTGAGAGAATGGAGCTGGGTTCACACAAGCTGGTACTTGTGCTCCTGTAACAGAGGAAAAAGGAACTAATTCCACACTACACAAGACTTCAGGGCCATCCCTGCTGGTCTCTCTCCCTTGGAAATGCAAAACTTCTGCTCCCATTTACTGTCCTGACACTTTTCTAAAGATGTTTTAACGATAAACATAAGCCACAGTGGTGTAGTTCAGTGCTGAAATGAAAAACTGGCAAAGTGAATGACTAGAGAAAATCAAGATAAATTAAATGTGGCAAAACAACTCCAGGGAGCTGAAGGAGCTCGGGACCTACATCTGGGAGACGTCAGGAAGAGCAACACCATGGATTCAGTTTATATCTTTACCAGCATTGACAGCAGTGAAAACAAGCATTGGTGCTTGTCAGTGGATCACATCATACCCAGAATGCTGCATCACATGAACACTAAGGCTGCTATGCAGAGTTAAAAAAAAAAAATAAATTAGATATGTTGCCTGTGTAGCCTTAATTTAACATCTCTGCATATTTATGTGTGTGTTTAGCTTACATAAGTACCTGCATAATTATGTTACACAAAGTGATAATAAATCCACAGATATGCAGTTGTATGTCACTCTTTTCTCAGAACCTCTAAATCAGTCTCAGGAATGATGCTGTTCATGAGATAAGCATAAAATAAATTATTCAATAAAACCTATCGCTTTGCCCTCTTTGTTCCATATAAACTCATATTTAAAACCCAATTCCCCATCTTCTGCCATGAAATCAGAACAACTGGCTTTGCAATATAGTCTTATGATGATTATCATCATACACCCTAACCAACAACCCTCCACATTAATCTCACAGCTCTCTACCATATCAGAATAACACTGGTATCATTATAGAATGGTTTAGGTTGGAAAGAGGCTTAAAGATCATCTTGTCCAAACCCCACACCACGGGCAGGGGCACCTTCCACCAGGCCAGGTTGCTCAAAGATCCATCTGACCTGGCCTTGAACATTTCCAGACACTTATCCATGTGCATCTTTCACTGTTGGACTCTTCTGTCCTTTTTCTTACCCTGTGTCTTCTTCATGCCCAGGCTTTTCATCTCAGTCTGCTCACACTGCCTCTCCCACAGATGTAATTCAGCTCTCCAGCAGCGAGCTGTCTGCCTTGGCTACAGCCTGATGGAATTCCATATCTGTAGCTACAGGCAAACCTGACCTTCACCCAGTGGTGGTGGCAGCATAACACACTGAATGCCTCCTTTGGCTCCTCTACTCTCAGAGCTTCTGCTCAGCTTGTAACTACAAACGATTGCTTCATCTACTCCAAATCAAAAGGCTGCTCTTCCCTTTGTCCTGTCCAGTAAGATTTCAGGCTTTCTGCCCTTCCAAATTTGTGCTGCCCCAGGAAAACAGAAAGGAGCTTCACAGAGATGTAACACAGTAACACATCCATCAGCCACTGTTCAAACCCCACCAGAGAGAGCTGTTAGCAGGTTGTAAGGAACAGCCACCAGTGTGGGGTTTAATCTTTCTGTCTCTATTCAGCTTCAGCAGACAAGGACAGGCTTCTCCTGCTGAACCCTCAGTGACTTCAAAGGCTGACAAAGTTCTTTGTCTAACACAAGGACTACACGGCCTTGTCAGCTATTCCTCGACATGCACAGTATTTATTTTCCCTTTTTATCTTATTAAAACAGCAGTCTTGCTGGGCTATGACAATGATTAACTGATGAAATCTCAAGGGAGGAGTCCAGCCTGTCCATCCTGTGGCAGTGCTGATCAGCAGCTGAGATGCAAAAGCCAAGAGCTGTGCCCCACAAGGGTGATATGCTGCTGTTATTAATGCATCAACTAATACAAATACTGCAGCAATGGCCCCAGACTCCTGCTGACTCCAGTTAGTGCACTAATTGTCTGGCATTTGGGGATATTCAGTCAGATGAACCAGCGAACTGGATAATTCTTTGCTGGCCTGATCCCACCACTGGACACAGCCTTGGGTCATATAGCACATACCAGGGCAGCAGGGAATGGAATTAAACTAAATTACAGCGTGGTGAAGGCAACCCCAACCTTCAAAGAGGGAACAGCAGATGCTCAGCACTTCACAGAATTAAATCAATTATAACAGTTGCCTCCCCAAACAGGAGCAGCCCTGGTTTGGGGCAGGGTGACCCGCTCTCTTGGCACATTTCTGGCAGGTTTTTTGGTACTTTTTTGCCTTGCCTGTTTAGTTGTAAGTGCATTAAAACCAAAGCCCTGCAACAGTGGGTGAATACAGAAGTGCTTTTTCTGGAGAAGATGCTACTTAGGTTATCTGTGCTTGAACAGGAGAGAGAAAGGACTTTACAAAGCCACCTTGCCTTTGCACAGTCCAGGAATGGAGCAGCATTAATTGCTGCTTCAGCTCAGGAATAGTCAGAACTCCCCGTGTGCCTCCAGTACCTTCTCCCCAAGCACGTAACATTCTCCACTCAGATAAGGAACATATCTAGTGGCATTGCTAGTAGCATCTACCAAAAACTGTTCACTTTCCTTTGGTAATGCAAGACCTTGTGAAGAAACACATATTATTTCATCAGTGTTCTTTTTGTATCACTTGCTGCTTTCAAGAAAATTCAAAGGAAGCCTTTCCTAGATTGTTCCTACAGAGAGAAAACATTTCTTTGTAGATTATTTTGTTTTCAGCCTTATTTGCAAATGTTACCTATTTTGCAACTGAAACAGTTCTGCTCATTTTGCAGCTCCTTTGAAATAGATTTGAAAAGATTCACAAGGTTCATTTTCACAAAGGATTGAGTAGAGCTGAAAGATGGAGCAGGCATGTACCACTTTCAGAAATGTCTAATTTTCTTTCAGGAAGTGTTTTGATGGCTTTATTCTTACCCATCATCATTATCTGTGACCACAGCACTACTGCAGAGGCAGCAGCACCACTGAATGACACCAGATGAGGAGCAGCAGATCAAAGGTGGCTCAGGGCAGAGCTGAACTGAGATGCTGGTGGACAGACAAAAGTACTTTGAAGAGTGTGAGGCCATTTGGCAGCTTTGTGTGGCTGAGGGCACAGAAGTTCAGTCAACTCCCAAATAATTCACAGCAAGGTCCCATGAAACAGCAGCCTGGAGCAAAAGTATCTCCTGCTATAGGTGAGCTTGGAAACTGTCTCATGCTGGCAGGTGATGGTGAAGGTGTGTGCCTGACAGGTCATATATGTAGGCTGAGACTTAGCAAGGACTAAGATACATTAACAATTCTAATAAAAAAGAGATTACAGAAATTTGTGGCAAATAAAGAACTTGGAAATGGCCACTGAAGTGATGTTTTGCAACAGGGACTGGTAGGTAAACCTGTGAAGACCTACTTCATACTGAAGGTTGTAAATTAATGTAAAGGAATAGCAGTACTTTGTTCCCACATGAAGAAATGAAAGCCAATTCCAGAAAATCCAAAGACAAATTTTGTGGCTTCTGCAGTTTCACCCTGAATCTCAATCCTTTGCTGGCACAAGCAAAATACCAGAGGCAACAACTGCAGGTTCAAACACCCTCACTGTGCAGGGGTGATATTAATTATTAATATTAATCAATATTAGATTTTGTAAGGGACTGTGCTCTCCTAGGACTTTGAACTTCGAAGGCTGCAAGAGTCTGAGTCTCAACATTTCTGTGATGATGGAAAAGTCCTTCCCAGCCACAGGATGAGGCACCAGCAGGATGTGCAAAGTCCAAGGCAACTCCACAGTGCTGGGTCTCAATCCCTGAATTTGTGCCTGTAGGCACAGAGCCTGGCCAGCGTGGGTGGAGTGCCAAGAGGACGGCAAAAAGCACATCCCTGCCAGAAGGAAACCCTGCCAGTCTCCCAGTCCCTGGAAACAGAAGCGCTGCAGCTCCTCGGAGAGAAGGTGCCAAGAAGGTTCTACCAAGGGCAAACCACCCACATGTTTTCCTCCCTCGTCTCTTGGAAGCAGCCAAAGTGTTCTGGCTGAAATGTTCTATGTTAAAAGGTAACTCAGGTCAGCCGAGAGCAGGCATCCTGCCTGCTTGAGACAAAACAGTGTTTTACGAATGGTAAGTACTAAGTTCCACTCTCCCCTCCACAGTCTTCTTTCAGGAATTAAAAAAGATAAAAATGTCCAGCATGACTGATTTGGAAGCTGAGAGCTGTATTTTTTTTTTTCCCAATAGATGTCACGCAGGCTTCTCCGTATTCCTCACACCTACTTCGGCAAAGGATATTTATCCTCTTTGTCCCCATTATGATTCCTGCTGGAATGAACAGATCTACACAACACCACAGATAACTGCTTTGTTGGTTTTTTTCCCAATAATAAATAATAATTTAAACAAAAATAGGCTTAGGAAAGCAGAGCTCAACTAAATCATAAATTACAAGATGCTGCTTGCAGCAGAACTCTGGAAAGAATAGTTATTGTATATAATAGTGCTTGGTAAGAATGAGAGGTAAACAACAAGCAACGTCTGAAGCCAAGCCAGCGGGTGCTTTGCTCCATTCCTGGTCAGGCTGTGGAGCATCTCCCTTCCCATGAGAGGGCAGCAGCTGCCTGCGAGTGCTGCCACTTCCCTGTGGCTCTAACGCTGCCGTAGTAAACTGGCTGATAGAGCTGCTTTCTAAGCAAAATAATTGTGGTCTGAGGATCATAATTTGTACAATCTTCAATCCTTCACACTTAAGTAAGTTTCAAGTGCCTGACTGGCTATATGCTGTTTCTGTTGTATTTTTTAAGGTCTGCACAATGATGCAGCTCAACGGCATCCTCCTTTGATGATGCCACGGACTGACTCACAGTAATGTATCTAAGGAATCCAGTCCAATACTTTATCAAATGGCTAGGTGATAGAAGATGGTCTGTTGGATTTGTTAAAGTTTGAAAATACATCTGTTATTAAAGAATTCCATTTGGATGATGCACATACCCATGTTTTTCTCTAAATCATTTCAGGGAGGCACTAGAAACAAGCAAGTGTAAGGCTGAACAAGCATCTTCCTGATCAGTACTCAAATAGTAGGACTCTGCTTAAAAAGAGTCTTCATAAAGATGTGACATGGCAAGAGCATTAATCTATCTTTAACCATGTGCCTACCATCAGACACCCAGCAAGATGCTTTGCTGAGTTAGGATGGAAGCTCACATTTTGGTGTTGGTTTCCAACTAAGTTCAATGTTTTATTAATCTGACACTGTAAGTTTTAAAATCGGCTCTCTGAATGAAAATAACCCCACTCAGCATAAATCCAAAAGGGATCAGAGTGAGCAACAGTACCTTTTTCACAGAAGGTTCCTGTCCAGCCTGCCGTGCAAGCGCAGGCTCCGCTGATGTGGTCGCAGGCAGCTCCGTTCTGGCACTGGCAGCTGAACCCACAGCCTGGGCCAAAGCTCCCCTCGGGGCACCCTGCAGCACAGGAGTCACAGTCAGACATGGGTTAATGCTGGAGCAGATCAAGGATCAACAGGGAATTTTTAGATATATGGTAAATCTTAGTGTTTTTAAAAGAAGAACCAAGACATAATGGTAATAGTTTAAAACTGAGTAGATCGAGTGTTCTGCTTGGGGTCCAGGCAAGTAGGGTTGGTTTTAGAATCTAATTTAGGAAAACACTATGGTGTTGAAACACTAAATTCTGCACTGAAAACTAACATCTTCCAGTTGCAAAGCCTGAGGCTTCGCAGGTTCTGCCTGACGACACTTTGCCCCCTGTTCTGGAATTCCTTATATGCACATCTTCTCTGGGACTTCATCAGCTGGGAGGGGAGAAGCTCCTCTGTTTTCCCACACATCCTCTTTCCCCAGAAAGCTGGAGAAAATAGAAAATCTAGTGGTTTCCTTCAGAAGGCTCCAAAATGAATGCTGCACTCTTAACTTTCATGTTCTGCTTTGAAAAATTCAAGTGAAAACATTACATCTGGGGGACAGATTAACAATTACATTTCCACAGCAGTTAATGGAAGGAGTTATAAAAGATTTGCATAGTAGTCACTATTGGAAGAAAGAAAACAACATTTGAGTAAGAAAATAATTTCTTCCAGGATTATAGGAAAATCAATTAAGAACAGGGCCAGTTGCCTAATAGACATTAGATATTTTGGACAGGCTGAAACACAGAGATATACTTGGCTGAACACAGTATTACAGTGGCTCCACTCATTTTGGAAGGTCTTGTGTGCATCCCTCTAAATGAGTTATGTAGATTATTGCCAGGTCTCTTCTAGAAGCCTGTGATTTTAGTGTTCACATCAACAAAGTGATTTGCAGGCAATCTGGAAAGAGTCACAGAAAGCAGACAACAATGAGGGTTCTCAAAGACAATTCTAGGTCTGGGTTTGCTGTTGCCCATTTGGTACCAAGGTGGGCAGTGATCAGAGACGGTGCAAATTTGGGTTCTCCTGCAGTGACTCTGCTAATTGGAGCCAAACCCTGTGTCTCTTGTAGAGAAGTTGGGATGGGAGACAGGAGAACAACAAGGTACCTCAGGTATTTATTTACTTTCAAATAGTCAAAAAACGTGAATATGTCTGAAAGTATTCTTTGTGCATTTACAGGTGAAATTCAGTCCCCCCATTTGCATCCCCTGCTGTTCCCAGAGCTGCAGACCCCTGTGCATCCTGCCTCCCACTCTAGGCTAACTAATAAATACACAGAAGTGCTCTTGCGCCGTAAAAGCGGAATCCTTCTCAGTGTTTGCTTTTCACTTGAAATTTCAGAGTCAGGAGAACCTATGCAAGGGAAATCGCACTGCAGAGCAGCCATAGGTGTGGGGCTCTCAGCAGAGCTCCCTTCAAAGCAGCTCGTTTAGCCCGGAGCTGAGCCTTTCAAGGTGATGGCAAGGGGTCAGAACACTTCACAAGTGATTTCACAGTCCACATCACAGAGAATCTGCCCCTGCCCGAGCAGGCACAGGCTGCTGTGATGCATGTTGAGATCCAGACGTCCCTCCAGAGAACCTGCTCCTGCCAAGGAAGGAGCCCAGCCTGCAGGGATAAAGATCTCACCTCCAAGACAGCATCAAATGTTCAGGGAATAATTATGGCTTTCAGAATCTTGCACATACACACATATATATATACCTAGATATGCATTTTAAAATATATATTTATATACACATACACAGTGGGGTAAAAATCAAATTGAATGAAACAAAAAAAACATAGAACTTCAGGGACTGCCAGATGTTTGGTCAGTGGTGATGGCTCCACTGATTCCCTTGCCAGCCAAGATCAGAACCAGCTATTTGGCTACTTTCTGTCTGCAGAGCTGCTATTTTGAGAGATCAAGAGTGAAAGAGAAGTGGAGCTGGCAGCTCTTTCTCTGGGAGCTGGTCTTTCCTACACACTGCCCTTCCTCTCCCTCTGTGCCAACAGCAACAGGGGCTGAAAGATCCACTTTCCAGGCTTTTTGTCTTAGGTCACGGCTCCAGATTAATTGTTTTGACATTTCTGTGTGACACCAGCAGTTAATCCTGCCTACGCTACTGAGACTCTGGTAGCTACATCTGTGCTACTGTAAGATTGTTAAACTAATAGATAAAATGTTTATTTTATTTAACAACATCAATATAATCAATAATAGTAATAGCAGCTCCACTGTGCAACTTACTGCCACAAGATGAAGTGGATTCCAAATGCTTGCATGGAATGAAAAAGAAAATAGGCACATTAAAAAAAACCAAGTTGTATTAAATACAGAAATATTGCTCAAGAAGCTCCGAATGACAAAGTGATGAACCTGGGGACACATATCACGAATTATCTATAACCCTGGTTTTATATGCTTAAAACCTCTGCTATTGACCTCTGGTAGCAGCAAACATGAAGGTCATGGGCCTCTGGTAAGACCATTGAGCATTTTTGTTGTTAATAAACACAGGACACCAGAACTTTCTGATTTTTCTTCTGTTATCTACATATGGAGCAATTTTATATGAGATTATGAAGGAATACTGCAGTCCTAAAACTGAACAAATAAAACCAATATGGAAACTCTTATGCCACAAACCAAAGACACACCAATCCTACCCCTCACATGAGGTCTTCACATTAAAAACAACTTCAGAGTCCAAAATGAGTCTGAAAATTGTGTTTTCTGGAATTCAGATTAGGGGAAGCATCCACCACCCCCAAAGAAACCCGAGAGTGCTGTGACCTTGCTGGGCAGTCCGGAGGCAGCACAGTCTGGAGGTGGCACAGCCTGGAGGCCCTTCCTGCAGGGAATTAGCAGGAAGCCCCAATTCCCTTGGCTGGGATTGGCACATCCCCAGTGCCAGCAGAGAGAGCACTCGCTGTGCTTGCAGGAGCCGTGGCCACCACAGGCTGCAAGGCAAGGGGGGAGTCACGCCCAGAGGCACCTCCAAACCCCCTCCAGGGGTTATTTGACTTCTCAAAGAAAGAAGAGAAAATATGCAAAAAGGCCCAGGAGTGCTGGACTAAACTGTGAGCTGCAGCACAGGCACAAGTCAGAGGGAATAAAGACAGGTTTGGCTGGACTATTTCAGCTGAAGGTAGGCAGATATTTTCCCATCCACGTGAAATTCATCATTCGTAGTCAATCCATACCAATCAATCCACAGTCACAAACGTATAATTTCATGGGAATAAAATACCAGCTGTTGACTCGCTCAGCAAAAATCTGCATAACCAGGATAGTTAATGGGTCAAACCAAAGAGGTTTGGGAGCACCTCTGTGATTTCCTCAAAACACTAGAAATGCAACAGATGCAGAGAAATCACATAATGTTTGCCAAAGCAACTTCTTGCTTTCATTCTAAAAATCAGACAGTACTGACACGATTATGACAATATACTGCAGCATCTCCTTTCTTTTGTGAAAGGATAAAAATGGAAGTGCCAATTAGGGCAACAAAAATCTGGTTTTGGAGTGGGGAATCTGTTTCATGTCCACTCTGCAATAGCTGGAAGAGGTGCCTTGCCGAGACATCTCTGCAAAACAACTTTTCTCAGATCTTACACTGAATAGAAATAAAAGCTTTTCTTTGCCGTGGTCTCTCAATTCTTTAGACAGCCCCAGGAGTCATGGAAAGCCACCTCAATGGCTCTACATGCTACCAGCTGGTTTGGTTTTCAAAATACACATATTGGTGGAAACCTTAGATTTTCCCAGTTTTCTTCAGTACAGAGCCTGAGATGTCAGGTCCAAAACTTACTGCTGTCAACACTGGCAATTAATTTAAAAGATTTTATGTGTTTAAAACCGAGTTTAGAAAGAGGTTTTTATTCTGTTGACTGTTTGCTAGAGGCATCACAAGGAATTACGCAGAATAGATGTGTCACAGGAAAAGGAAGGAATCAAGCAGGGTGGCTTCACATTTATATGGTGCCATCCAAAAAGGGCAAATCTACTCTCTTACACAGCCACCAATATGGAGAGTGATGCTAAAGTCAACAGAAGGATGCTCTGCTCTTCCAGAGAACAGAATTTCTCACAGCATTTATATTCCCAAGTTAAAAAGTGACCTTTAGACACACGACTCTACATGCCACTCACTTGTTGAATAAATCTCCCCCAAACAAAATGAAAAAATGGAGAATTAATCTCAAAACTAATCTGTGCTGAAAATGAAAAACATAACTGTCTGTCAGTCAAAAAGCTGATGGGACAGATGGTATTGGGCAAAGGGATCCATAGTGTTGAAATAAGAGCTTATATCAATACTTTGCGCTTCATCAGCCATCTATTTCAATGCTTTGAACCTGGATAATTAAGGATTATAACCACCCAGGCTGTGCAAACCCATAAACACACAATTCCAGAAGCAGTAAGATTAACAAAACTATATTTAAAAAGTGTAACAGGCTAAGAACAAACAGAGCTGGCTCCTCCACATGCAGTTGGGTCCCTGGGAGGTACCTTGTGCCCCGACTTACGGTGTTTGCAGTCGTGGCCGGTCCAGCCCGCGGGACACGAGCACTCTCCGGTGACGTGGTGACACTGAGCGCTGCTGCCACAGCTGCAGAGCAACTGGCACTTTGGTCCGTAGGAGCCCTCAGGGCAGGCTGAGAACAGATGGACAGACTGTGATTTCACCCAGGTCATAACTCAGGCACAGAGTGATCTTTCCAACTGGACAGCAACATCTCACCCCCCAAAACCTGCTTTAGCTGAATCCAGGAATCAAAATGGCATGATGAAAGGAGTATCTGTAATTTGTACCCAGGGTGTCTGAGGCTGAGTCCTGTAATTTGGGAATAGCTTGAGTGACTTTTGGGTACTTCCATGCATCACTTTTGCTCAGAGGAGCAAAAAGTGCTGAGCAAACCTTCCTTGAAAGTCATTTTGTGACTAACAAGGATTAAAAATATGTGCCATTGAGGTCTGGCACAAAGCAGGGCTATTCCTGAGAACCTGTTTCTGCAGCACAGCAGCTGCACTCAAGCAACCTTTTAACACCCAGAGGCTGGATAAGCAGCACAGACCAGTTGCTTGAGTGTATTCCCATAGTCTGTGGCTGCAGAGATAGAACTGATGCTGATCCTTCATCCTCACTATTATTTAATCCTAAATAATATACATCAAGGAGTGCTGCTGCCAACATAACCCAAAGGTGATGCCATACAGGACAGCTGGTCAGCCCCTCTTGCCAGGATTACAATGCAAGTGTTGTGGCTGTTAGACATTGTATTTCTAAGCACAGTTTTTTCATAAATTAGGTCTAATAATAATATCTATTTGGTCATCTGCATTTATCTGCAACCTCCCTCGCATAAATAATGTCAACCTGGGGAATTCCTGAAGCTCAAGGGCACTCTATTTTGGACCACTGCGCCTCATCTCACAGTGAAGCAAGAAAGTAGAAATCATAACCTGAATTTTCAGTCTGACTTCCTTCTCCTGGGGAAGGCTGATGCAAGGACTTACTGTCAGAGCAGGATGTCCCTGTGTAGCCCGGGGGACAGTCACAGGCTCCGGTTTCTCTGTTGCACTGGCCCCCATTGGCACAGGGCTTGCAGGAGGACTGGCAGTCTGGTCCCCACCAGCCAGCTGGGCAATCTAGGGGAAAAAAAAACACATGAGGTGTCCCCAGTGCCATTTTCACTTTCAGTACTGTTGTAGATTTCTGCTGTTACCTTGAAGAATTTAAAAATAATAGTAAAACTGAGCTGGATTGTTGCGTTATCTCTACAGAACTCCAGTCACAGTAAAGTGCAGCATGTGAGAACACAGCTGAAGAGGGACAGAGGCTCTCTCCCAACTTCCATCAGTGAGTCTGTTTATTACTTCGCTTTCTGATACAGTAATGTCAGGAGCATTTTTGAAAAATTAATTACTGCACTCAGCAAAGGGAATCTCCAGAGGATGGTAATCTGCAGGAGGAGAGGGCTGCTGCTGTATTTTTGCTGGGTTGAGTGGGGGTCAGGATGGTCACACATCCCAGAGGGACTGGATGTGAGGTGGAACCCAGGTCTCCATACAGCTCCAGCTCCTTCCTGCTCTGTGGAGTGCTGAGGCACAACCTGGGTCCTCGCGGGGCAGATGTGACAGCCAGAGGTTTGCAAGTGCTCAAGAGGAATCCCATGTCTCCTTGGGAGCTCAGTGTCTCTGACTTTTTACATGCCTTTACTAAATTACCCACAATAACACTCAAAGCACTCACTGCCTGGTCCAACACACCTTGCTCACATGTAGCACCAGTCTTCCCAGCAGGACACACACACTGCCCCGTCTTCGGATCACACGGCGCTCCCCCACAGCTGCACCTCTGCCTGCAGCTCACCCCAAAGCTCCCAGGCTGACAAGCTGGACAAAAGAAACCCAAAGAACTGGTTAGGAAGCACTTTGAAGACATTAGGAGGCACCACCACTGATTTTAAACTGAGTTGTGCTGGTAAAAGTGATCAATATTAGCATTAGTGTCGCAGCAACTGGTGGGCTGCAATTAACTGCAACAGAGCTCTGGAAAAAATCTGTGCCTGAAGCTTTAAAAGCAGCTGTAGTTACCTGGACAAATGTTAAGTTTAGCAACTGACCTCAGCCTTGTGCCTCGACCTTTGCAAGCAGAGGCAGCGTTTGCCAGGCTCCAAATATCAGTTTGGTTTCAGTGGGGAACTGCCAACTCGTATCAACAACAAATGTGCCCTTTTATTTGCAACTTCTAAATGTGACCATAAGTTTCCTGAATAAGCTTTCCCATCCAAAGTGCATCTCCCAGGGAAACATGCAGTGAGTACCTACACAAATGGCATTTGTCTCCATGAAACCCAGGTGGACATGGATATTTGCAGACTCCTGTCTCAGGATCACACAGGATATCAGGAGGACAGTTGCACCTCAGCTTGCAACCAGCCCCGTAAAAGCCAGGTGTGCACTCTGGAAATGGAAGTAGACACAGAACATGTGTAAGAAAAAGGAAGAGTTAAGAAAACTGAGCGAAAAATTGGAGAATAATTTGGTAGAAATTTCAGGAAATAGAATGTAAGTTTTAGAGGTGGTGATAACAAAGTGTAAATAAAGAACATTTGCACAGACTTTTCAAAGAGGTTACTGCTTATATACAAGCTAGAGAGAGAGTGGCAGAATACTTAAGGATACATTAAATTAGAATACTTCAGGATATATTCAATTACAGCCATTACAGAATTCTCATTTATGTGTCTGTACATTCTGCTGCTCTCTGCCTTGATGCAAAGCCAGTGCTGGGCAAGGGATGCTCCCTGCCACAACTGAGCCCATCACCAAGAATGCTAGAAATATTAAATATTAAATATTGTCACTATTGTTCTCCACCAGACCCCCAGACCTGGTGCCATAAATCTGGCATGTTCCTGCCGGCCCAGAGAAGAATCTGAACGGAGAATCTACTGTATTACTCTACTGCTGTCTGGAAAGGGCTACTGAGACATGCAAACATGAATGTGGAATGCAATTCTCTTTGAACTACCCCCCAAAAACTACAAAGAATAAGCTGAATTCAAAGAGCTGCAAATCTGAAGGAAAAGCAGCATTACTGAACCCATTTACAGATCACCCTGCTGCCAGAAAACATGGGCTTTCTCACTTATTTACTGTCGGTGTGGAAAAAGTAAAGAACAGATATGAAAACCCTCACAATCTTCATTATTTAGGGCTGTATTAGAATTTGGGTTCTGGATTTCTGTTGCTATTTGATCAGGCTAAAACTCCTGCATTCTTAAGCTGCATCCCCTTGATGTCCCTGCATCCCTGTGCTAGCGGGGCTAAAAAAGACACACTAAACAATCAGTAGAATATGAATATAGCAGTAGCAGCAGCCAAACAAAGCAGATGGGTGGAAGAATGACAAATTACTAGGACAAAGGAATAAGCAGCTATGGGGAATGTGGCTTTCTAGGGTACCTTTCTGACACTTTTTGCCATGATAGCCGGGCTTGCAGGCGCAGGAGCCATTCCTGGCATTGCACTCCAGCGTGTGCTCCTTCACACACTGACACTCCTCCGAGCAGCCCGCTCCGAAAGCCCACCTGGGACAGGCTGCAGCCAGAGGAAAAGGAGTCATTAGCTCTGTAATTATGCAGGAGTTGTCTGAAATTGCACACCGCTGCAGAATGCAAGTGCTGCAAGAAGCAAAACGTTCCCCTCGCTCTCAGCAAACACATCCCCCCATTCGTGTGGCAGTGCCTGTTCGTGTGTGGGTGGGCAAAAGAGACTTTACGTGGTTCCTGTGTTAAGTAATTCATTGCATGTCAAGCAGTATGTGAATGCATGAACCAGAAACGTTTCAAAGCAAACTTAACTAAGTTCCTGAATGAAAACATATTTGGATGCGCTCCAAGACAAAAGCTTTCATTAAAAAAACAAACAAACAAAATAAAACCAAACACAAAAGATTTTCAGTCTTGCACAGACTTTACAAACAAAGCCTATAAGTACAGAGAAATTTCATCATCTATTTTGCAATGTTTTTAGGTCTTTTTTTTTCCATTTAACATTTTGCCCTCATCCTGCCCCTGCTCCCATTCCAATGACATTGACAGCCATTAACCAGCTCCAACCAGACTCTAACCTCAGCAATAACCCTAAGTTAACCTGCCCACCTCAACTCAACCCTACCCACTGTTCTCACTTTTGTGAGTCAGAAGATCTCAGTCCTTACGGCAAAGATTAGAGGAAAAAATAATGAAGTTTTTGGGGCTTCCAGGCACACATCAAACATCCTGTCCTGCTACTCCCAGCCCGTTGCAGAACACAAAGCCTCACTCATTTTTATCATAGAATCACAAAATGGTTTGCTTTGGGAGGGACAATAAAGACCACCCAGTTCCATTCCCCTTTCACAGGCAGGAACACGTTCCACCAGCCCAGGTTGCCCCAAGCCCTGTCCACTGGCCTTGGACACTTCCAAGGATGGCGCAGCCACAGCTTCTCTGGGCAACCTGTGCCAGGCCCTCCCCACACTTATAGTAAAGAATTTACCCTTAATGTCTAATCTAAACCTGTGCTCCCTCAGCTTAAGGCCATTCCCTCTTGTCCTGTCACTACCTACCTGTGTAAAAAGTCACTCTCCTCCCTTTATACGATGGGCAATCTTTCAAGACTCTTATGCTGTGCATGCATTAAACACGATCTGAAAAGTGCTGGGCACTTACTGAGGTGGCAGAAGCGCCCGTAGAGCCCGGGGTCACACAGGCAGGCTCCGTAGAGTCTGTGGCAGTAGCCCTTGTTGGCACAGTTGCATGGCTTGTTGCAGTTCTTCCCAAAGAAACCTTTCGGGCAACCTTTGGGTGCACAAACACAGCAGGGAATCAGCTGCTAAGGGTTGAAACCCCAACTCCCAATCAGTTTCTTTTTAGCTGGCGCTACAGAAAGCCCAGGCTGCCTGGTGGCTGACCTGGAGCTCACCAGCCACTTGCTTTTTCTCATGCTCTGTTTTGCTCATTATTTAATAAAAGAGAAGGGGAGGAAGTGGAGGGGCTCCAGGCGCAGGTGGAGCCGTACCGTCCTCGCAGAGCCGGCCGTGCACGCCGGGCGGGCAGTGGCACAGCCCCGAGCCGGGGTCACAGGAGCCTCCGTTCTGGCACTTGCAGACACCAGCACAGCCTCTGCCATAGGTCCCAGGGGAACAAGCTGTGGAGAGAGCAGGGAAGGTGAACAGAGCAAGAAATCCTTAACTTCTGCTACAAAGGAAGCAAAGTAAGACTTCAGCCATCAAACCTGAGCAAGGAGAGAGTCCTTTTGGTCCAGCAGGCTCTAAACAAAGACATATTCTTTCTACATAAGACAATGCACATCCATCTGACATTTGCTAGAACATTTCAAAGGACACCTGAATTAACCAAGCTTTATGAAGTACTACATCACATATCCAACCTTCCCCTGCACGTGCTCCCCTCCCCACAGCTCAAAAAACATTGCCTGCCGAGTCCAAAGCTTAAAAACCAGAGCACGGCTTTGAATATTTGGAGATAAAATTTTCAAACATCTTTTTTAACCCTCTCCCAAATACTACTACAAAAATAACGTTGTGTTTTTCGAATACAGTTTCTGAAATCACCCAGATGATCATGGCACCGACGGGTCCAGAACAGCAAAACAAGCTGGGAGAGATGAATTCTCGCTCCACTGTTTGCAGCCCGAGCTGGCTGAGCGAGCGCAGTCGCCAGAGTCATCTGACTTAACTGACATTTTATCAATGTACATTAAGAAAGTTGACATTTCACATCAATTTTCATTTGGCTTTTTTGGTGCATTATTAGAGAAATTTAGTTCCAGTTTTGTCAACTGTTTTAGGTTACCCCAAACCCAGAAACTATGCTGTATTTTAAAAAAGCAAGAGAAAAGAGTGAAAGCAATCACATGTGACCAATTCATATAGATTAGATACTGTACTATCAATGTCAGTGCCTATTTCATTGGACTGAAGGTTTGGCTCAAAAAAGCAGTCCTATTAAAGTTCTTTAAATTCCAGAAGTGAATTTCTCCAATAGATATACTGTAAATACACACCAAAAAAAGTTATTATTTATGAAATTAACTAAAGAATTTGAATCCTCCCTTGAGATTTTTATAATCTATCCTGAACCACCAGAGCACCAGGAATAGAAGAATATGCCAACTGGATAATTGATAACTGTCTTAGGAAGACTGAAAATCATCATTCTAATCCTCTCCATTCTCTCAGCTGTCCCCAGTGTTTACAAACCAAACCCACCATCAGTCTCCCAAAATAACTATGGGCAGACTGTTGGTTTCAATCACTTGCTGGGTTTTCTATGTTTCTGTCCTTGTGATGCCGCCTGATAAACAATCTTGATAGCAATTAACCTGAAGACTGCTGTCTGCTGATGTCAAGTAATAAATTTTCATTGACTCTTTGTCTCACCAGTGACAGCACAGACTTTCTGAGTATGATGGGCCATCATGTCACACACCGTGAAACAAAGGGACCCATCTCAAAAGCACAGGAAATCTGCTCAGACAAGCACCAGACAAGTTTTGCCAAACTGCAGATGAAAAACAGTGAATCAAGAAATCACCACTCTCTTTCCAGTTGGTTTTGACACATACTTCTGAATCAGAAAGATCTGCCAGGAAGCAGGAATAAGAAGAGCGGAAAGCTCTTATAAAGGGCACTGACTTGGCAAGAGAATTCTGAAAAATACAATTTCCAATATGAAAAATTAACCATCCCAAGAAAATGATGCCAATAATAAAAAGAATGATAAGGGAAAAAAATGGAAAAAAATAAATAAAAAAAAGGCAATGCCTTGGGATGTTGTGATGGAAAAACTCTTGTTTAGTATAGGTGACAACCCAGATTGTCACACCAGGTGCTGGGACAGACTTCTGAAAGTCAGAGAGGCAAGCTGGGGAATGAAGCATGGCCGGCAAACTTTGGCAGTTTTTAGCAGCAGAGTGAATAGGAATGAACAGCAATCAAATATTTAGGATGGGTATGACTCTGTCATGTCCTGCACTGCAGGGAGGGCACCCCACTGTTGGAGGGCTTGCATTGTGTACCTCAGCATCCCTTACAATTTCTAGTTAACGTGCCCCAATGCAAGAAAATTTTGATGTGCTCCTTAGAAAGCTTTACCGATCAGAAGTGCAACAGGCTATTCCTGCGTCCTACCTGCAGTGTCCCAGCAGGAGGGCCGAGCCCCCACCTCCCAAACCCTCTGTACTCACTCTCATTGCAGAGGATTCCAGTCCAGCCAGGGGGGCAAACGCAGCCACTGCGGTCGCTGTCGCACCCACCCCCGTTCAGACAGTCCTCGCACCTCAGGCTGCAGTCGTGGCCAAAAGCGTTATCGAGGCAAACTGAAGTGAAAAAGATACAGAAGGCTCAGTGAGCAGCCAGACTACAGGGTTCCACACCAGCTCTTACCTGTCTTTAGGCTGCAAATGCCAGTGACTCAGCACAAAAAACAGTCCAGAATGGAGATTCCTGAACTTCCCTCTTCAGGTTTTTTACTCTTATTAAAAGGGAAGCTGGGAGTTTAGCTGGAATTTACTCCCTTAAATGCTGCAATTCCCCAGCAAGAAGCACTTCAAGCTACTTCTGAAAAGCAAATATTGTGCCTTCAGAAAACATGAATTTGTACCTAACACTTGATAATATTGTATATAACTAAAAGTATTTGTTGGGAGAGACCTTCCTTCTCTCTCTGCTAAGGTATCCCTGTTGTTCTATTGCAGTAAGTAGATGTGGTGCTATTTAAACACAGGTCACTGATATTTTTAACAGCTTAGATGGAGAGTTATTCTAGGAAAACAAAGCAAAATACACATTTATCACTTCCTTTTTTCTTCATGGATATGAAAAAAGGAATTAGTTTATATAGAAAACTTTATATGAAAATGCATTCCCCCTCTCCTTCCCCAGCCTCCTTTTCTCCCTTGCACCTTCATGTTCTCTTTGCGGGGTCTATTGAGAAAAACACAGGAAATAAATGTTGCTGTCTGATAAAATACCTCAGTGGCATTAAGTTCCCATCCACATGGTCAGTTTATTGCCTTTGAGGCTTTATGGTTGTGGCTGGAGGCTTTTTGGAAGGGGACTTTGAAGAGCACCTGAAAGAAAGCTGGCAGCTTATTCCAGCCTCCAGTAAGTCACAGGCTGGTGGCTTTTCACCAGCAATTTTCTATGCGAGGCCAGATTTTCTCCAGGTCTGAGCACCCAACTGTTTGTTCCCTTTTCTGCAGCTGAACAAATGCCCAGGCTTTCAGAGACATTCAGAATCCCAGTGCTCCCACTTGGAACGGGTTACAAACTCCTACTTCAGGAGAAGAATACAGATTACCATTACAAACGTCGTGCTTCCACATTGAAAAGTCATTCAAGCTGTAGAAAATATTTAATTAGTTGCACAAGCTTATTGATAAAACATGATTTTTTTGTAATACAGATAGCAGTTCAAAAATATGTCTGAAAGCATAAGCAATAAATTACTACTTAGGAGGTAAAAGAACTTAGTAATCTATTTAAAATTCTATTTCTCTGTCACCTTTTCTTACAAACCTCCATGTGCTGCAAAGCCTCAGCCTTAGAAAAAGGGCAGCTGCTCAGCTATGACTGATAACACCCAAATTTCTGTGGCTAAATATAAATAAAACATGCAAAAACTGGTCAATAAATATTTGATTGTGGTTTCTAGGCCTGATAATTTTGCCTGTGGTTATCTCATTTATCAGTTTCCCAATTGGTTATCGGTGTCGTTGAGTCTGGCTGGGTGCTGTGTGATTTGGGGGGGGGCTTAACAGTTTTGCTCACAAAAATAAGTTAATTTTTTATTAAAGTCAAGACCAGCTCCTGACTTTTGCCTGTAGGGCACAGTCCTCAAATGAGTAATTAGAGCTTATATAAAAATCACAGGACACACATAGGAAAAACAAGAAATCTGACTCCTCCCTGGTGACCCACCAGCACTCAGCACAAAGCAAACACAGGGTTTCACCTCATAGTACTCTTTAAGTGGTGAAGTTTCCACTTTAAGGTGGAAAGGCTGAAGTCATGCAAAGCCCAGGTGGAGTGCAAAGCTGCTCTGCACCCACTCCTGTGCCAGTGGGTGCTTCTGTGCTGTTTGCTGAGCCCTGGGCCAGCGTGAGCAATGTGTGGATGGGCCAGTGCTTATCCTGGAGAACATGCCCAAAGCACCAAGAGAAGCCTGAATCTTCAGAGGATTGGGTTTTTTTCCCACACACAAAAAAGCAAATTTCTTAAACAAGGGTCCTGCAGTGGTTATAAAAGGGGTTGTAAACAGGGACATGTGCTGTCCCCATATTCCATTTCCCAGCTCTAGGAGAAAAGGGATGTTTCCCAAGGGATTTTGTGCACTGCAGTAACACACTCAATCCTCTCACCCTTGGGATGCAGAGATCTCCCTGGCTGTTGCCCCTGGGGCTCTGTGCAGACACCCTGTTTTCCAAGCAGCCTCTCATAACCCCTGCTTGCTGTGCTGCTCACTTTTCTCTTGTCCCTCCTGCATCCCTCCCCATTGCATCCAGGCAGCCTCCCAGTTCCTCAAACAGGTCCCCTTTGGGATGGGACACGTGGTAAAGCCTCATCCCTGCTGGCAGGGAGACAGAAAGCAGGATTAACACTCCTCCCTCCTCTGCTCCTCCCGACACCTCGAGCCCAGCCAGCCCAGCACAACTCTGGCCCCGAATTCCTGTTTCCAAGACTCCTCCCCCAGTTTGCTTTGATGGCTCAGAGCGATGCTGGGCACTCACCGACCCTGTGCACCAGGCTGAGCTCTCCTCGGGGGTCTTCATCCTCGTACAGGGCACCGAGCGCGTAGCGCAGGAGCTGGGGGGGCCCTCGGAACTGCAGCCCCGGAGCGGTGGCGAACTCAACTGCCTCCTCTGCATCCACCTCCTCCCCACCTAGGGCTGGCACAAACACACCATCAGAACCTCACTCTTCCTCCACAGCACCTTCCTCTAATTTACATCTTTATTTTTTTATTACGATGATGCTGGTATGTTTTCCAGTGACACCTCCATTCAATGTGCCCAGCACTCACAGCCCAGTCATTTTCTCATCTGGACTTGCAAACAGAGTTTCTGTTATCCAAAAGAAGAGAAAAGGAGGAAAAAAACGCCCATCTTTCCATTTTCTTTCTTCTGGAAAGAAACTCTGGTCCTGGCGAATTCAAAAAAAAAAATTAAATGAGGAGATTAATTTTCCTCACTTGAAGTTTGAGATTATTTTTAGTTAATGAAGGTCATTACTCTTGCTCGTTTTGGAGATGACAAATAGAAAGTGAGGCTGGCTGTGCAATTTATTTTCAGAAATACTAAAATTTGAGCCTTAAAATGATGGGAAATAAGTTGGCTTTCTTTTGGGTGTTGGTTAAAGTATCAAACTCTGTCCAAGGTTTAGCAGGTGCTAAACTTGGTTATAAAACTGAGTTCTCAGCTAAACTCTGTACTGGTTACACTGGCAGAAATCCAGAGTCACACCACTGACTAATGGAAAACTTGTCATGGTTGATCAAAGCAGAATGTGGCTACCTTTTTTTTCCACAGGATGTTAAACTTCATCAAAAAGTGCAAGAAAACTGTCAAAATAGTATTTATTTCAAAAACATGCGCTTTAGGTTTTCAGGCATGTCCAGGGGATTTCAGTGTTCATCTCCCATTAATCTTAGGCAAAACCCATTACTGGAGGATGAACCTGGATCCACGCATTGCACGTAGCTCTGCCCTGGCCACATTCAGAGATGGCTCAAGTTGGGCTCCAAAATCCCAGGATCTGTGAAAATCCCAGTTCCAAAATCCCATTTTAAATACTTAATGGCCCTCAAGACACAAAAATAACTCACCGACACAGGCCCATCTGTTATCACCAAGCCTGTAACCCTCCTTGCAGGCACATTCGTACGACCCCAGGGAATTAACACAGACATGGTCGCAGTTGCCGTTCTCCAGACGGCATTCATCCACATCTAGAAAATCCAGATATAAATGGTGATTAGGAGCCAGTGTCTCTGCTTGGAGAGCACACGCTGTGCCCGGCTGCATTGGGCTAATTAGTCTGCACATAAGAAAACGCAATTTTCTTTGTACTTTGGGGCTCTCCTTCTCTCACCAGTACTGGAGATATGAAAGCATTTCAGGGCAAAATGGAGCAGATTATTTCACTGATGTTTTTGTTTCGAGTGAAAACAGCTGCTTTAAGCTGTTAAGCTCAGTTGATCCTTCAGTTATTTTGAGGGCTCTTCTTTTGTAGAAGGAGTCTTTAACACACATCAGTATCCAGTGTCCATGGAGAGAGGAGGAAAGGTTTCTCTCTGCTGGCTCATCTCCCATATCCCCTCTCTGCCACGATGGATGCCAGGTCATTCCAGTATTGCAGCCTCACAAAGAGGAAATTACACAGCTGTAAAACCTTATCAGCAAAGCTGGCAGAGGGTCAGTGATTCTTTCATTAGGGCAATGCCCACAAAGCCCTGCAATGGGCTTTGACTGCATTTCTTCTGCCCTCAGCTGTGCTGAGTTAGATTGAGTCTCTGGTATCAAAGGACTTTTGACAAGGGCATGGAATGATACAGAACAAGTGGGAACGGCTTTAAACTAACAGAGGGCAGGATGAGATTGGATACTAAGAAGAAATTCCTGTCTGTGAGGGTGGTAAGGCCCTCGTACAAGTTTCCCAGAGAAGCTGTAGGTGCCTGGAAGTGTTCAAGGCAAGCTTGGATGGACTTTGGAACAAACCGGTCTAGTGCACCCAGAAAGGAGGTGGGAATGAGATGAGATATAAGGCCCCTTCAAACCCAAAGCACTCCATGACCCTGTGACTCACCGTCGCAGGCACAGCCATTGGTGTTGAGCTGGAACCCCCCTTTGCAGGCACACTCATAGCCCCCCGCGTAGTTGATGCAGAACTGGGAGCAGCAGGACTCTCCGGTCTCGCACTCGTCCACCTCTGCAAGGAAAGGGCACCTAAAACACTGTTTGAGTTCTGATTCCTGACAGCAGCTGTCTTCTATCTTCTCCCATAGCAGCCAACACCCTCTGTGTCCAGGGAGAGGCATCTTCTCCACAAGTCTCAGCTGCCATGAGGTGATTTAAAAACACCAGCAGGTCTTGCTGTGACCAGCAGTAGGACCCATGGGAAGGGATGGAGTTGTGTCAGGGCATGTTTAGGTTGGGTATCAGGAAAAGGCTCTTCACCCAGAGGGTGGCTGGACCCTGGAACTGGCTCCCCCAGGGCAGTGGGCACAGCACCAAGCCTGACAGAGTTCAAGAAGTGTTTGGACAACACTCTTGGGCACAGGGTGGGATTTTTGGACTTGATTGTTGTGGGTCCCTTCCAATTCAGGATAATCTATGGTTCTGTGAAAACAGACAGTAACTAGGACCCACCAGCCCTCAAATACCCACCAGCCCTAACAGTAAACTACATTTAACCATTTGGACTCAGCCTTATTCAATGCAAACTAACAGTGAGACAATGCTCTGATCCAACACGGCATTCGCTGGACATCAGCAGCCTGGTAGGTGCAATTGTAGTTTTTGACAACTAATTGCCTGTTGTCTTATCCTGCTCTGTGTCCATCCAGAAACGTATCATTGACACCACTGCTCTGGTGATTAGATAGGAGAACTGAGCTGTTATCTTCACACTGCAGGCTCCTGGCTGCTGTCAGTCCACGCAGGCTGCTGAGCAGGTCAGTGGCCATCCAAGGGCCACATTGTCAATGCTGAGTCTGCAAAACCCTTGTGAACATTGCCCAGCTGAGCAGCTGCAGATGGGAAAGGTCAGTGTCTCAATTAACCTTGGAAGGAGCAGCAACTTTATGAGGAAACACGGACTGGAGAAAGAAAATGTAATTAATCAACTGAGGTGAGGAGGTCAGTGTGAAAATGATTAATGCAGGTTATTTGAATGCAGTGTTTTCCAGAAATGTCACACGCTGAGCTCCCCTGCAGTATGTCTGGGGATCCTCTGGGTCCAGCAACACCTCCTTGTTTGTGTAGGAATGCAAAATGTTCATCTAACAAAAGGAGATTTTTGCAGTTAAGAGTGACTTCCCATGTCCTCAGCCTTGTCAGACCCTTCCCTTGTGCTCTCCCTTCTCTTGCTGTGTCTGGAGTAACGGCTTCTCTCTGAAATCCCCATCAGCAGGTCACTGAGGTGGTATGTGGGCAGGAGGCTGTTCTGCCTCCTGTCAGCCATACACAGACAAGACCATGTAATCCACCCACCCCTGTGAGGTTCTGGCTCCAAATTTGCCTCCTAGACCATTTTAATTTTGCTTTTGAAGCTCCATCATCACCCACCCTTGCAGCCCTTGGCATTTCCCTCCTCCCCTGCTCCTCCTCTCTCCTGCACTTGGCTTTCTTCCTTGCAAGACTCATTTTGTCTAAAATGCCTCTCACACTCACCAGTGCTCCCACTCTCTACCTCTCCTCATCTCCTCACATCTTACTACACTGCTCCTTTCCCCCCGTTCTTCTGTTCTTGGCTATTCTTAAAAACTTTAGTGGCTTAGTGACAGCAAGTTGAATCCAGAACAAGACATAGTTTGCATGGTAAAAGCCATAAACAAAAAAACCCAACAATAACCACATAGTAAAATTGTTTTAAACATGAATGAATTTTTAAGCTCTTTTCTTGAAATAAACCCAAATCTAACTCTATTGCTTTCACTTCCCAAGTGAGACTTCTCACAGCCAGAAGTGCAATCTCATCCCTGAGTAAATCTGATGGAAACACAGCAACCTCCATAACACAGAGTGAGGTTTGTGCATGAAGCACTTCAGGCCAGCTGAGCAGCTGCTCCCAGGCACCGCCGACCTCTTCCCAGCCACCAGCTGAGAGGGAAGGGAAATCAACTCAGGTCAGCGGGGCTTGGGCTGCACACAGTGAGATACAACCATGGCAAGTGGTGATGCACCACTGTCATCTTCCATGTGGGAGGCACAACTCCTTCCCCTCATTAGTGAACAGTCCCAGTGAACAGGCAGAGCAGGGCAAGCTGGCGCAGCGCCGGGGAAGCACCAGAGGACGGCACTAATTAACACTCGGAGGAGAAGGGAAGGGATGGGAAGGTACTTCCTTGAGGGACAGCTCTCCTGCAGGTTAGGTTCCCCTTGCATTCCCCCCCTCCCTCGGTGGGTTACCGGTGCAGGTCTGTCCGTCTGTCCCGAGGCGGTAGCCGTCGTCGCAGGAGCAGCGGGGCCCTGTGGCTGTGTGCGTGCAGTGGTGGGAGCAGCCCCCGTTGCTGCCCTGGCAGCTATCGACGATTTCCATTTCGATGCCTTGCAGAGAAATAAATCAAAAGGATGTTAAAAAGCAAGCCCGGGGGGGAGTCACTGGAGAATCAGCCTGCTGTAAAACAGCAGCCGTGAGCCGAGTGCTGCAGCAGGGAATATAAACTCAGCTCCCACACAAGCCCCAGAAGAGCACACTTTGGAGTCACTGAGCTCCAGGTGTTTGTCTCCATGTGTCATAACAGTGGATTCACTTGACTTCAGCAACGTGAAGCCAGCTCAGCGCTCCAGCAGCCTGCCTGCTACAAGAGCCTTCACAGGTTTCCTCTGATTTATGCTTTGTTTGGACACAACCTTTGCCCCAGAGGAGGAAAAGAACCATCTGAGGAGCCCAGGTGGTCCATCTCAACCTAGACTGCTTATGCTTTCCAAAGAGCAGCTTCTAGATTTGTATGGGAATAGCAAAGACTTGGATTCTGAAACATCCACTAAACACAAAGGCATTAAAACTTCCATAGCTGGTAAAGGGGACACTCAATCACACTGCAAAACAATCTGCAGGTTTGGCCCTTGGATGTCCCTTCAGGGGCACAGGGCAGCTCCTCTGCTGAGACTTTGTCCCCTACAGCTAAGACAGGTTGGTGGTACAATGCCACTGCCAGACTCCTTCACCCTGACAGAACCCCCCACCCTCCTGCACTGCTGGACAGTCCTCACAACATCCTGGCCATATCCAGAGAAAAGGGAACACCTGGCCACCTCATTCCCACCCAGGTACTTCACCAGATGATATCTTTCAAGGATGAAAAGAAACTACAGGGTCAATTATAAAGTTTCTCTTGAAGGATTAGCTGGATTGTCTTGTTACAGAGCTATTTAGAGAGGAATTAATTTCTCATGCTGTGTAGGGGAACTGAAAAACACCCTTCCTAAAGGAGCCACTATACTTCCAGAAACATTCCAGCTCACAGCGGTGGCCATCAGATCTGGCACAGAATTCCCCCGGACACATCTGTGTCCGTGGGTCTGGTCCTACCTCTCTTTGTGCTCCCAGGGGGCAACCTGCTTGCCAACGAGAAATGCAAGTCTAGCTGGAAGAGGGTATAAATCAGGAGAATAAATATTGATGGCTATGTCTCCTGCATAGGATGATTATTTGCACCAGGGATAAGAAATCCTGTCTCCTGTCCGGTACGTTAAGCTGGGATTTAGGAGACGCAGCGATTAAATGCAGAATCTGACTTTATACACAATCTTCATCATTTACTTTGTCTCAGTTCTTCATCAGTAAAACTGGAGTAACAGCTCTTCCCCAAGCCACTGGGGAAATGAAAGAATAAACAAAGATTGTAAATTGCTCAAACATTGGGATAATCCTGATCATAAATATATGCAGAATGTTTTTATTTTTATTGTTTGCTCTGCAATATTGTACGTGAGGCACAGAGAATCACCATCCCCTGAGATCTGCTGAACATCCAGAAAATATATTATCAGAAAACCACAATGAAATCTAAGTGGTCTAAACCTCTTTTTTATGCCTACAACAGAGCATTTCATATCTATATATTAATCACATTTCCTCTGCCATTGTACCACTCACAGTTCCCCATCACCTATGAAATAACTCTCCAGGATGTCTCTCACATAATTGGGTTTTGTTTTTAATGTATGTTAATGCTTTGAAACTGAATTTTATCCTTAATAAGTATTTCTTACACACACATTCTTAAATAAAGCACTCATTCTCTGGCATGCAGCGTATTTTCCTAAGGAAACTCTGCTGAAAGCTCTTGCACAGTATTATTAGATTGAATGATCTTTGCCCACCTCTTTGCTAAAACAGGTCATGCTTTTGTCTGCATTCCAGTGAGCTTATGTTAGGTCCATAATAACCCCAACTCTTCCACATCACCTCTTTTATTAATCTAAATTTGCCCTCAAGGACAGCCCAGAAATCACCTATCAACTAAGAGTGCTGGGAGTCAGTCCCCCTTTTCAGAAAAGCAGTGTTGACTAAGAAACCCCCCTGGCAAGAGGTAACTATGTGAGATAAAAAAACAGGGCTCACTTTAGTCTGGGAAATTTTAGTTGTTCAACTGTTTTTTTCATCCCCAATTTTTCTTCTGTTTTCCCCCTTTTTAAAAGCATCCTCCTAAGAGTGGCAATAACCTCAGGAGGAACATAAGCAAACCCAGACAGGTAAAGGCAAGAACAGAACCTCATGTTCATTTTCTCTTGCATCAGATCCAGCATATAAGAAATAGGGAGGAGGAGGGCAGGAAGCATTTCACAGAGCAGCAATATTCTGGTAACCCTGCAGTAGAACCCACCAGACTCTGAACATAAACCAACAAGGCTATTTGCTCTTTGAAATGCATTAATTAAGGTCTGTGAACACAGGCTTAGGAACGTATCACCCTGCAAACCCAGCAGCAGAAGATGGAGAAAACAGTATTAAGCCTGAGCTTTTGCATACATTCATTTTGCTGGGAATGCTAATCCCACTGAATTAGGAGTGAAGCAGAGCAGTCTGGAGATAAACCAGCCTGCAATGCACAGCTGCAGAGGTGTCACTTACGGTAGCACTGCTTTCCATCAGCCCCCAGCTCGAAGCCCGGACTGCAGGCACAGCTGAAGGATCCCAGAGTGTTCACACAACGATGAGCACACCTGGCTCTGCCTTCTGCACACTCGTCAATGTCTGTGGAGCAGAGGGAAAGGCAGAGACATTCACTTGGGTGTTAAAATAAAACACAGTATCGCTCTGCCTGGACATGGCTGTATGTCCGAACATCTGCTGAAAAGAGCAGGCTGATGTCTGTCTCCGAAGGGCAGCATCCGATGCATCCAGGAACACTGAACTCACATTACCCTCCCGTTGGGAGTGATGAAGGATGTCAAGCTTGGAAGCAGCATTTCTCAAGGTGGACCTACGAAGAGGACCCAGAGGAGCCTGAAAGAGCCGCGGAGTTTACTACATTCCCAAGAGGAATGTAGTGTCGGACTGGCTTTAAAGACTAAGATTTACCACTCCCTGGAGTGGTAATGGACTTTACCATTGGGATGTGTGTCACCACAGACTTTGAAAAGACTGTGTTATGCCAGTTTTGCTAGTTTTCAATGCTCTCTGTGGTTATTGCTGTTGTGCCACCATGGTGGTTGTTCTTGTCGTTTTTCCCTCACGATCCTCCATTTTGTCCCTTCTTCCCCTCACGGCTTTCCCGCCATTCCCTCAGGTTTTCCCGCCATTTCCCTGAACCTCGTTTTCTGATTGGTCTATGCGGAGCCATTCTGGATTGGTCGTTATGGTTACCGTGTTCTTATCCCATCCCTTCCCTGTTTCTGCCCTCCATCCCATAGTTTCTCTGTCCCGACCCTATAAATACCCCTGTTCCGAACAGACTGCAGCTCCCTTGGAGCCACTGCTGGTGTGTGCGTGCGGCTCCTTGGGGCTCACCCCATCCGTCAGCGGCTCCCGCACCCTCCAAAACAACCTTTTTCTGTCAAACACCACTGAGCTTGAACTTCTCAGAGTGAATATCTACAACATCAAACACTATATTTGCAGTATCAGCCAAAACAACTTGTTTACTATCCCTGTATAAAAGGCAATGGCAAAAGATGCCCCATGAAGAACTCAAGAAGTTCTAGTCCTCAGTACTCTAAAACTATCGCCAGGTCTTCAATGCCATTATATTTAAATTAATGGACCGGGAAATAGCTGATTATTTTCTGAATGTCAAATGACCTGGATTAAGTGGTGGCTGTGTTTCGGCAGGGATGATGGGGGCAGATCTCCTCTGTCACATCCCTGGATCAGGCAGCTGCTTCGGCAGCAGCACAGGAGGAGGCACCTGCTCCAACCAGAGGAGCTTCACCCCACTTGCGAGAAGAGAAAAAGGTGCAGAGCTGTGGGTGGGGAGGCTGCTCTTCCCCCAGCCCTCTGTCAAGCAGTCTGTTCCTCAGCTTCACACTTGCTAGTCTGTGTTTTGGAGTTAAATATCACCGAAGGATTCCTAGAGTCTCAGTGGAGCACAGAAATACTTCTAAGGGGTAATTGCTGCAAAAAAAAAAAAGCAAAGCAGAACCTTACACTAAATACTGCAGAGCTGCACAAACCACCTACCTCTGTGCAAAGGCTGGCAGTAGACATGGCAAACCCCTGACCCACCTCCCACTCCTTCTTGTTCTGACATTTTCCTTGCAAAATGCAGATTATTTATTGGACCAGTCCTGGGTCAGTGTCTCGCACACAGGAGGGAACAGTCTGGTGTGCAGCTCCTCACCTTTTATCCCAGCAAAACACTTCCTAACAGTTTCCCCCCTCCACACGTGCTGCAGGCAGGGCTGTACCCGTGGCCCCTCGTAGCTGAACACAAGCAGGCTGATGAATGCAATCAGGCTCCTTGCAAAGAGAGGCCCCAGGCAGTGCAAACACCACACATGGGCTCATGAAAATTTCAAGCACAACGACAGCTTCTCTGAAGCAGCCCTGGGAGCAGCTGCTGCTTAGGATACAGTGGGTTATTTCTCCTTTATCTGGAATTGTCAGTTTGCAAGTAGAGCACGTTGGACGGTGCTGCAAATATCCTTTTCTCTTCTTCTTTTCAAAAATAATAAGTTGGGAAACTGATGAACAGCCACCACCCTGCACATGTTTCTTGCTGTCTTGGAAATGCCCCCAAAGGATGACACTTCAGTTTCCCTCTGTCTCCTTACAGAGAGTCAAACACCACTCTGAATTTTGCAAAAGACATTGAATAACTTCTAGGAGGAAAAACCAATAATTGTATATCCGTGGTAAGACATGCTGCTTAATGATTCAAAAGACTGTTGAAATAAGATTAGGGAGAAAATTTGTTCCGATCTATAACACTGCAAGTTACTCAGTGCTTTAGTTTCTACATAAATTAACACAATTGCCGATGTGTATCTGAAATAAAACTAGTAACATGCTGACCCTGCTGTTAAACCCACTGCTGCTTCCATCTAATAATCATCAGTGAAGTGTCTAAACTACTTGAAAACACTTTGTTTTTCCAGTAAGAGGGGAAATGCTGAGGTGTGCCATGCTACTCACAGAAGGGCTTCCAGGCAACGGAGTAAAATACTCAGGGTAGGAAACGAGTAATTTGCAAGGCATCCAGCACTCTTTATCCAAGAAAATAATTTAAATATGGGCAAAATTTTGGCCAAATTTTCAAAAGGAGGAGTTTAAAATTAGTGTTTGAATATGTATCCTGATCCTGACTCAGCTGCTAAAAGTCTGGGCACTGTGAAGTCAATTAATGTTTTTCACTTCATCGAACTGCTACATGAGCTTCCAAGCATCGCATTGGAAGAGAAAAGCAGGTATTTTGATCTCTAATTCCCCCACATTTTGGGTTAGAAATGCTATAGATCCTTTTGACAACTCCAGACTAAATACAAGACTTTGGAATTCAACTTTTTAAGCCACTCTCTTTGGAAATCTTACACATCATGATTTCTTCCTTCACAGTAGTACCTCCATTAGTATGGAAACAGTTCTCCAGCTAAAAAGCCCTTTGAATTCTCAATAAGTTTTCAGTGACCTGGTTCAAAGTGTTACTTGAACCAGTTTTCCAGGAGCTGTATCTGGGACATTATTTTAAAGGGACCCTACAAGGACAACACTACAGCACCTACAAATGCAGCTGCTAGACAGTATGACTGAGGACATCCCAGAGGAATTTTGGTTACTAAAATGGTCCTTCCAGACTACAGACTGGTGTGACTATCACAGAGAGAAATGCTGTTTCCAAATGCCCACGTATATTTGTGTGCCATACTCCTTTCCCCCCAGAGCTCAGCAAGCCAGAGCACTGATTAATAATTTCTCCACGATAAATGGTCCACAGTTTCTTACCTAAACAGGACTTTTTGTCTGCAGCAAGGTAATACCCTGGGTGACACTCGCATTTTGCAACTCCTCTCGCATTTTGACAGATTTGTGAGCATCCTCCATTCCCACTCGTGCAGGGGTCTATTGCTGAAACCAATTAGAGCACACTGTCAACTGAAAGGTCACTTTTTGCCTGAAAATGGTCTTACCTGCCATCGTTACAATGAAGTAGCTGTAAGAGATTAGACTGGGGGGAAAAATTGACAGAATCTGGTGTATAGTAAAGCTGTTGTTTTCCTGGATGTTATTTCCTCTGTTTCTGGACAATATTTTTCACAAAGCAGCAACGATGCTTTAAACAGCGGGAAGCTGAGCTTGTATTACACATTGGAAGTAGGAAAAAAAAAAAAGCACGTTTTATTCTTATTTTGCTGTACCTGAACAGATTTCAAGAGTTCTCTAAACAACAGCAATTAGCACTCCAATATGTGTGAACCCATAAACACACACGATGGTGCAGTTCACCATGAAACAATGAATATTTAAAAGGCTCTAGAGGAAATAAACACTGAAGAGCCCCCAAAGACATCCTTCAGTCTATAAACACATGCCATTCATGTTGTACATCAAGGCTTTTCCCTTTTCTTGAACAATAACATACCTTTTCAAGGATAGGCGGCTCTAAGGGGCAAGTACTTAGAAACACTTTTATAAAGTGCCTACAGAAGTCTCCACCTCGAAGATTTCACTGTGTTTCATGGGTTTATTTCTGGAGCATGTACCTGCTGCAAGCATACTGAGGTACCTGCCCCAATAAAGGCTTGGCACACACCAAAACAGACCTACCAGGACTGTTTAGACAGGTCTGATTTGGCTTAAGATCTGATATTCTGCACCAGGCTGAGGTTTTGGTTTGGAGCTCTCATTACACCAACATATTGGTGAGTAACATTCTGCAGGTAAATGTGGAGGACGTCTTTAAAATGTGTCCTCTAGAGTTCTGCTTAGTTTCTAATAAAGCTTTCTAAAATTATGCCTATTACCTTACAATTTGAGCTCTAATTTTATCGTTTGACTAATTATTGTCTGATTTGAGACACATGACCAGTATTCCTCACTCATCTCCAACCCCCAATATCCAACAATCTCTTTCCCGTGCTCTGTAAAAGCCAACTTCTATCAGAGCCCCAGGGAGAAAATCAACATCGGTTCCACAGCACTGACAGTGGACTCAGGCTTTGAGGAACCCTGGCTGAAGGAGTTTTGCTCTAGACCTTGCTGCTTTGCTCTTTCAGTGGCTGTCCATAGGTGTGTAGCTATGCAGGAGAAGGGAATAGGAGGGAAAGACCTTCACTTTCCATAGATACACTTAAATATGGGGTAGTTTTTTTATTTTCTTCCAATTTTCACCTTTCTGTGCAGCCAAGTGACATTTTGTGCCACTGTCTGGCAAAGGAGGATGTTGCCCCAGAACACCTTCAAAGTCCCTCATGTCACCATCTCAAGAACTCACCCATTCCAATCTGCAAGGCTGAGTTTGACGTGACAGTCTTTAAAAGAAATAAACCCAAACCACAGTTAGGGATGTAGAACTGAAATTGGACTCCCGACACGATAGGTTGCAAATAGGTTTCCAAGGAACAGCAGCACTTCATCGTACATGACACTTTCAAGGCTGACAACTTGGCTCTGCAGCTCGACAATTTGCAGCCTACAAAGGATTTAGCTTCAAGCAAGAACTCGCTCCTTGCTGATATGAAATATTGAGTTATTGCCGATTCTTTTTCTATTTGGGTAAATTAAATGAAATCACTATCAAACAGCATCTGTTAAACCTGCATATTATAGAGGTTTTCAGAGCAGCTAGAGCTTTAATTTGAGAATGATTACAGCAGAGAGTAAAACTTGTAATGCTCTGTGACATGACAACAGGCAAACAACAAATTATATGGTAGATGGTAGTAAAACATAGTAATTTGAATAAAAATAACAGCCTTGGAAGCCCTTAGATGAGACAAAATTTTATAAAGGAAAGATCTTCAGGACACAAGGCAATTATTGATTGATTTGTTTTCCAGTGACATTTCTGTTCCTGTTACAAGCACCTTTCAGGAAAGCTAAAAATGAGTCGTGTCCTTTTTTTTCTACACTGTTGGCCCTTTTTGTTTTACTTAATAACTTTGGTGCATAACAGACTCCATCCTACAAAGCTCTAATTCAAACTATTAAACACTATGGCTGGAATCGTTTCATTTCCCATATATTCCAGGACACAGAATCACAGAACAGTTTATGTTGGAAGGGACCTTAAAGACTATCTTTTTCCACCCCTCTGCCATGGGCAGGGACACCTTCTGCTAGACCAGCTCCCAACCTGGCCTTGAACACTTCCAGGGATGGCACATCCACAGTTTCTCTGGGCAACCTGTTCCTGTGAAGAAGTTTCCCAGATATCCAGGAACACCATGTGAAAAGGCCACAGTGCTAGCACTGATCTGGGACAGCAGCAAAGCCCTTGGAGTAGTGTGAGTATGGGCCCTGCATGTACTGTGCACCTTCCAGACCTCCACTGCAAGGCTGCAAAGAACAGGGTCTCCAGACCTATCTGCCACGACCTCTGGAGCACATAAAAGAAGAGAATTGGGCCTTATCAAATTAACTGTCTTGTTCACAGCAATCATGACTGCATACTGGAGAAAATTTAAAGTGGTTAAGACTAAAATTGTTAGGCTTGAGCAACTATGGCTTTTCAGGGCTGTGGGGTGCAGCATTAGCTCCCAAGGAGTCTGCAGGCATGAATCCACACCTGCAGAGCAGCTACACCTGCTGTGGTAAACACCTCATGATGCTGAGCTTTCTCCATCCAAACCACGACTACAGCAGCCACGCCTGGGGCTGGAAATTAAAAGCAGTCAGGCTCACCTCCTCCCACCTTTTCTACTTCAATACCACTGATTGCCAACACAAATGCATTCACGGCCACTTCAGCCTCATTTGTTCCTGGGAAAATCTTATCGGTTGGCTTAACTAGCACTTTTCTCTCCCAGGCATTCATTCACTAAGGTATTTATGGGGGAAGAACATCCTACTTGGTCTTAATTTTGCAAGCTGAGCTCTTCTTACAAGACAGATTTTCCTTCCTCTGGGCACAGTTGCCCTCCGTGGGGGGGTTGCACTTATTTATTTTGACTTACACACCCTGAACACAAGTGAGCACCCAGGCCAGCTCCAGGTAATGCTTCACCTGCAGGCAGAGCTGACCTTGCCCATTCTCCACTGTTCAGTAATTACTGGCTGGTGATAAACCACTGCCTTTGGTGAGTGGCCCAAGATGTGAGGGAGGGAACAACAATGGCAAAACCTCCCTCATTAGGGGTCCCAGGCTGCTGGTTTGGCTGCTGAGCTGAACCAGTTTCTGGCAGCTGAGGTAGAGCAGGAAGTGGCACGTGAAGGTTCGAGCTGCTCCACGACCACTCAAGGACAACTTCCACCCCACCAGGCATCACCACATTCAGACCCCACTGATGTAACCTCTGTCCTACCACCACACCACAAACACCACCAAGTTCTGTGCAGGGGTCTGCCCACCCAGCTGCCTTGGCCAAGGGCATCTCAAGTGCCAGAGGCAGCAGAGGAGCCATAAGAGGCTTGGAAACAGGACGGAGATCAGCAGAGGAAGCTCTCTGACACCATCTCTGCACTAAAGCTCCCCTTTTCCAACTTTTCCTGATAATCTCAGGGACAAAATGTGGCCACCCTGTGAGAGACAGAGAGGCCAGTTGGCTGTGGGTGCTCAGTGAGGTACAGCCTCTGCAGAGGGCAGGATTTGGGGAGGCCAAAGCGCAGGGTGAGCACTCACTGCACACAGCAGGAGCTGGAGTCAGGCTGAACAGCAGGATTTACTTACACTTTACACACAGCATATAAAATCTCCGAGCAGAAGAGCAGCCATATGGAAACGGTTTTGTGACAGGGATTTTAGCGCAATAAATCCATATATTTGGCCCTATCTTTCTCTGGCATATTCAAGGGTATGAGTGTGTGCGCTTGTGTTGGGGAATGGGGGGGGTCGCCTGAAAAACTGATGAATATGTTAAGATATATGAGTAAAGAAAAGCAACAATCCAACCCAAAGGTAGCATTGCTGTTCTGCTTGTGGGAGGGCTTAGAAACCTGAAGGGCAGGATGAGTGAATCAGACTGTGACAAGCCAAAAGCAGATAAAGAAAAGACTTCATGAAGGATAAAATATGTTATATGGGGCAACTCTATATACAACTTGATGAGTAATAAAATGTTAGAGTTAAAACACAATCAAGTTCCTAATCTATGTCATCAGCAGCAGCATGTAAGGAGCAGCCAGGGGTCTATGAGGCCAAAATCTTATTTGAAGTTCTGATTCAATGTGAACTTCACACCTCAAAGGTGTCATTTTAAAATCCTGCTAATGAGTGATTCCTAAAGCTGTTTTTGGTGAGCACAGAGAAATAGGAATGAATACAATGACTCAAAACACCACCATGGGGTCTTTTAAATTGCCTTTACTGGCTGTTTCCAGGTAGGTAGCACAGGACTCACCTTCACAGGATTTGGCATCCCTCTTCAGCTGGTAGCCTGGCTGGCACTGACACTTGTAGTGGTCTTCGAGCTGAACACACTCCTGCTCACACCCCCCGTTGTTAACGCTGCAGGAATTGAGGGCTGGAGCCAAGGAAGCATTGAAGGAAGGCATGTCAACAACCTGAGAAACTTACTGCTTATTTTAAATACATAAATGACGGCAAAAATAGGCAAACCTCACTGAACTGCTTTCATAAAAGCACCTGTCCCCATCCCCTGAGTGATTACCCTCCATTGTGCTCACAGGGCTTGCCTGGCACAGTGTCCCACACCGGTGGAAGCCGAATTCCAGTGAGAGGCAGGTGAGATCTAAGGGCTGTAATGCTGACTGAAGCACAGCACCCTTTGATCTGACAGCACCAAAGCACTGAGAATCCACCGAGGTAAGGAGGGGAGAAAAAGAGCACCCCTACTGGCACCTGCCCACTGATTGCTTTTTTCTCTCCTTGCTTTCATTGATTAAAAATAATAATAATAATAATTGTCTTCCAGGGTGATTTCCTCAGCCTCATGCATAGGAAAATGCAAATGACAGGAGCCACAGGCTCTGCAGGACACATTTACAAAGCAAACCACAGGAACAGAGGGTCTTCAGTACATCTGAAAAGATGCTGCTTCTTTCACCCAAGCAAATTAATATTCTTTTTTGTTCAACACATATCCCTGGCCTCTGGAGAAGCATTTCTCCTCCTGCCAAAATATGTTAACACACACCCACACCTATTCACACACTGCATGTAAAAATAAGAGTGATGGTTTGAAGCTGCTATTGTGCTGTATGGATGGAAGTGTGAGTGTGTGCGTGGCTGCATTTACATAGATTTGAACCGCAGGGATGTAGCATATAGCGATTGAAATGAGATATTAGGAAGAAATCCTTGACTCTGAGGGTGGTGAGGTGGTGGCCTACACTGCCCAGAGAAGCTGTGGATTCCCCATCCCTGAACGTGCACAAGGCCAGGTTGGATGGGGCTGGGAGCAACCTGGGCTAGTGGAAGGTGTCCCTGCTCGTGGTAGGGGAGTGTAATGAGATGATCTTTAAGTTCCCTTCCAATCCAAACCATTCTGTGATTCTGTATTCTCCATGAACAGATGAAAAGGTTGCTTACAGAAGGCACCAAACCCTGAACCCAATGAAGCCATCAATGAGCTTTGATACTTATTTTAGGAATCTTCATATTAATCTGTAATTCTTTTATCTGTACTCACTTATCTGTAATAGACATGAGCAAATGTTAGCCACAAAGCCTGCTGCAGGATTCGTTTCACCCCGTGCCACCAATTAGAAAATACTGAGTTTGTGCAGTCAAGTATGTGATAAAAGGTGAAAAGAAAAGCAAATTTTTACATTCTCCTGGCTGCACACCCAGCAGGAGCCAGGAGGCATCTCGCTGCACAAGCACCTGACCTTGGCTCCTGACCTCCACCTGTGCCCACAAACCTCCTGCCCTGTTAGCGACAGGACTTGAAAGCAGCTCCATGTCTACAGGGGAGAGAGCAGACCCCACACACTGAGAGCTTCCAGCTTCCTGCACACTTGTATCCAAAGACCTGTTTTTCAGCAAGAATATTCAAATAAGATGAAAATATTTCAGAAGATGAAAAACATCTTAAAACCAAGTGACAGAATATACATCTCAGTTTTTAAAAGTGCCATTTTCCTCCCTCCTTTCCTGGGCATAAGCCAATTTGGATGCAAGAGGAGATAAGCAGCAACCTGTTGTGATGAGAATTTTGGAGCCTTCAAAGGCAGAAGGGGACAGGTGTGGAGTCCTGTGCCAAGAGGCCGTGCATCCTGGTCCGGAGTGGGCTCTGCCAGTGGCTGGGGAGCCAGGGGTTCCTCCGGAGCAGCCAGGGCAGGTTCCTCACAGCTGCTGCCAAGGCATCCCTCTGGATCCACGAGAGGAGGTGCCAGACTGAAGGAGAAGAGCCTCCGGGGACAGAACAGGATGGATGGTGCTTGTGCTGCCAGGCACCAGCAACACGTCTGGATCAGGCAAAGGGAGAGACTTGGCACAACATGGGTCTAATTCCACCTGTCGCAAAGGGGTTTGTGGCTGGAGCTCTGAGCACCTCCACAGGGTCCTGGCAGAGATCTGCCATGCCCTCTGCTTATAAGGAATTACTCCTGAGGTGTGGTGGAAAACCAGCCCCACTGTGGAGCCCCAAGAGGGACAGTGGCACTGGCACAGCCCTTTTCCATGTGTGGACATGCTGAGAGAGGGAGGCAGCATTGCAGGAAGGGGGACAGAGGGGGGAGGCATCATGAAGGAGAGACAAGGATCATAAAATCACGGTTTGGGTTGGAAGGGACCTTAATGATCATCTTGCTCCAACCCCCCTCCACTAGACCAGATTGCTCCAAGCCCCATCCAAACTGGTCTTGAACATTTCCAGGGATGGCACAGCCACAGCTTCTCTGGGCAGTGTGTGCCAGCACCTCACTACCCTCATAGCCAAGAATTTCTCCCTAATATCTAATCTAACCCTGCCCTCTGGCAGTTTGAAGCCCTTTGCCCTTTGTCTTGTCACTACATGTGCCTGTAAAAAGTCCCTCTCCAGGTCTCTTGTAGGCCTGAAATATACATTTCTCAACTCACTGTTTTTTATAATGGTCATATTTTTTTACAAAGAGGTGAGTCTGAAGCCAAAGTTAGATGCATGCATATAATCTATGGGGTTAGAACATGCAATCTCTTCAAGACTATGTTTTCCATCACCTTAAATCCAACCTTAGCAGTGTAAGAAATGTAACTTCAGATATACAGTGTTTTTATTTATGTGGGGAAACATAAGATTATAGAGTTGTAGAAATATTTTCTTTGTTCCTCTATTAAGAGCCTTAGTGTGCTAAAATCTCCACAAAATCCTGCACCTCCACATAAAGCAGACATCAAAGATAACAGTTGGCACCGGGGATGAATCGGGGTCTAAGGCTGTGCTCTGCTTTCACTTCTAGGAGCTCAAACAGGAATAAATTCCAGTGAGACAATGAATCAACAACAATCCAAACCTACAGCCCAACACTACAATAAATATGTGCTTTCTGAGTTTCAGCTTTCCACATGCCGGTTGGTTAAACTGCAGTGAAGTCAAATTCATTGCAATAACACAATCAAGGCAATACGAACAAAACAAACCAAAATTGGGCAGTGTTACCTCTGTTTATTCTAATTACCTAATTTGCTGTGAGCATTTGGTCTGGCACATATATCTAAAAATGAATTCAATACTGAGCGAAATCTGTGGGACCAAAAAGCTGAAGAAAGAAAAGGAGCATAGAAAAAGATGGGATTCTGCCATGGCACAAGGTATCAGGTATTTTCAAAGGGTTCAAGGATGAAGTATTTTACTTTCACATGCTGATTATCACTGAACAAGGTAACCCATTTTGGAGGTTCTTTGCCTCACAGTACAAGCAGAAGTTTCTAATGAGAGCAGGAAGAATGACAAACAGATTTCCCAAATGCATGTATTCTGAAGGTCATACTGGCAGTGGACGGATGGAGCACCAGCAACTAATCAGGATTTCAAAGCCACTGTGGTGACGTGGCAGAAGGACCAGACTCCCTGGAAAGAGCTTGTGACAGAAGTTCAGTAATATTCCATGAATCACATGAGAAAGTAGCATATCCCAAGTTTTTGAGCCTTCAGATGTAGGCTGAATATCTTATAAGGTGATAGATCCACTTCCTTATGTATGGGAGACTTCCAAGGCATCCAGGCTGCAAAATCTGCTTCCCCTCAAATGATTTTGGCACTTTTGCTCTCAGAAAGATCGGGTTGCCAAAAAAGAAAACGTGGAAAGAATGAACGCAACAGCAATCTGGGCTGGGCTCATCTGAAAAGCCTGTCTAAAGGGATGATTGTTTCTTATTTCTGCAGCTGAGATAATCACCTTCCATAAACAGCTCAGCTCCAGAATGTAGTCCCTCTTTATTCTCAGCATGTGGGAAAGATCCTGACATCCTCTCAAGTATCCATGGAAGAAACACTATTGCTAAATCCAAGCCCATTTTGGAAGGTTCTACATGTTCTGTTTAGCTGCACCAGGTCAAAAGAGAGGGGTATTACTGGGTTTAATCCTTGATCAGATGACTGATGAAAGCTGAATGTACAACCTAGTGCAGCAGAAGAGACAAACTCTCCAACCCCAACAAGTGCCCAAATCCCAGATCTAGGCACTCCTGTGTTACTGGTTTATATGAAATGCTTCTTTTAGTATCTGTCTTGTGCTCCAATGCATGAGAGCTTATTATATCCATTTATTTTGGTGTCTTGCCTAAGCAGCTGAAACAGAACTCAATATCCTCTGTCAGTATTGTGAATATCTGTTATCATGATAGCAGCTCTCTGAAACTTACTCATCTCAGGATTTATTTCTGTTTTTCCTTGATAATTTCTGAGATATTGAAAACAAAGCTGATCACTGTATGAAGTATTTTTAATAACTTCTTGAGAATACTTCGATTTGCGAAATGAAAACTTGTTCTCTGATACTGTTCATAGCTCTGACAACTCCAAACTGAGCTTCTTGATTATTGGGGCCTTGAAAAAGCTTTGCTAATCTATGTCCCCAGAAAGTTTTATGTATTACAAAGGCAAATTTATTTAATTGCCATAATACCTACTCTTTGCATGTATCATAAAATTCTCTTGCTGCTTTCCCCCAAAGTCATGTTAGCCTTTTTTTTATATAAAATTCCCTCTCCATCACAGCTGAAAATGAGACTATTGAGAGAAATTCATGTAACTCAAACCTCACATCTTTCACTTCTGGGTCTTCCCTGCTCAGGTCTGATCAAGGAGAGATTAATTTCTCTTTTAATTCACAGAAAAGCACTATTGTTTCTAGTTAAATATGAACTACTCTGCTTTTACATTATTTTTTCTCTCACAATAGTGTAACTTTATCCATTCCTTCACTAACTAAGATAATCAAGAAAAGATTGAGACTTTACTATGCTTTTAATTGCAGTTAATTACCAAAACACTGAAAGTCTCTGTATGTGACAGACCCAACAAACCTAAAAGAATAAGTTTTTAAATAAAAACCCCCTCAAAAACATTATTCCCAGAGCTTGAGCACGGGTACCTCCTGTGTTCCAGTTGCATCAGTGAATGTATTGCTGTGATAATACCAGGAATGACTGATGGCATCCCTGGCTGATGTTAAGCACAACCAAGGGAGCCTTTGTGCAAGAACTGAGACAATGCCCAAACTGTGAGTGAACTTATTCTGCAGATGTGGTCTGACCATACCGGACTGTTCTTCTCATGTTACCTCAAATCAGACTTGAAAATTTAAACAAATGATGCCCTTTTCCTCTCCCCAGTTGAAAGGACATTTTAATCCTTTTTGCAGACTTCAACAACTTGACTTTTGTACTGATTTAAATGCAATACAAAGACTGTGTGTATTTTATATTATTATTATTAGCAACATGCAGAATGAACTCTGTTACATTTTGTTTCAGGGCTCAGAATCCAAATTAAGAAATAAAGGGTTTATTTCTAATGGCAGAGCTGCTAATCCTCTGCACAGAAATGGGTAGTGTGCATGGGGCTGAACTCTGTGGTGCTCTCAGTGACATGAGCACACGCAGGGTAACTCCACACTGTAAATCACACAGTCACTTAGGTTGGAAAAGACCTCTAAAATCATCGAGTCCCAGGACACTGCTGGAAAATACAGGGAGTTGTGCTACAAGGAAAAAATGCCTAGAATTCAAAAAAATGCTGCCATTTGATGTGAAAACACTGTATTTCTTTAATGTCTGCTCCAAAACAGAAGGAACTTTCCCAAACACAGGACACCTTCACTGCTTTGTTCAATAAAATAAACCAAAAAAGGAGTAGATTTGCAATATCTGAATGCTCCCAAGCTGCTTGAAGCTGGATGGATAACAACACCCTTCGTGAATTAGTCAAACTAAGACCGGGGGAAGTCTACAAACCTTCACACTTAGACAAAGAGAGGTCCAGCAGAGAAAATCATGCCTTGGAAGAACACGAAGCGCTTGCCAAGGCTGCCTTACCGATGCAGGTGCGGCCGTCGGCGTGGAGCCGGTGTCCCGCCTGGCACTGGCACTGGAAGGAGCCGGGAGTGTTGACACAGCCTTGCTGGCAGCCACCGTTCACCACGGCACACTCATCTACGTCTGGAGAAGGAAGGGAGATGGTGAGCAAGGATTGCAAGGCAGCCCCGGTACAGACATGGTTGTCCCGGGCGGTGCTGGGCGCATACATAATGCAGCCCCTGCACTCGGGCTGGGCTGTTGTTTTGTTTGCTTTGCTGTAAACAGAGCAAAGAAAATCGGAATTTTATGGTGTTTTTTCCAAGTGCCCGCAGGCTCTGCCTCTGTGGTCTCTGCTTCTGAAACCCTTGTTAATTAGAGTGACTTGTGACACGGCTGTTTCCTCGGGGCCAAGAGAAAAATACAGGGAAAGAATTAGGGTTAGATAACACATCTGAGCTTACAGGTACCACGGGTCAAACATACGGCTGCTGTAAAAATTTGCTATATGAGGATCTCCTTTTGCATCAGGCCTTTAAGCCTATTAGTTCTTGGAGGTACAAGCATGTAAAACTGACATAAGTGGACAAGAGCCACACTTTCCATCACTGTTAGATTTTCAACCATGGAATGCAAAGAGAGCTTAAAAAGCAAATTTTAAAAGAATGAGGATTTTGTGCCACACTTTTTATGACTCTTGTCATAGAATCACAGAATGGTTTGGGTTGGAAGGGACCTTAAAGCTCATAGCACTCTAACCCTTTCCACTAGACCAGGTTGCTCCAAGTTCCATCCAGACTGGCCTTAAACACTGTCAGGAGAGGGAAGAACATTGTCCCTTGATCTTGGTTGTGTTCACCTGAACTTTCCACAGCATCTTCTCAGATGACCTCCCAGAAAACTGATGTGAGTTACTTTTGATGCCTTTTCTGAAGCTAAGCAGGTATCATTCCATATTTCACATTTTAGAGGATTACATTCAAATGAAGAGGGAAACGAGCATTAAACCAGCTTGGGAACACTGTTGTAATGTTTCCTTTGAAAGTGATGCAGTGATAGAACAGTTTAAGTAAACAGGTGAAAGTCTAAAATAGATGCATAAAACTGAGTTTCCAAAAGCACCACATAAGCAGTTTCTGCACCTTTTCATCAGTGCTGAGCTACTGTAAATAGCATTTGATTGGCATGCTGACACCCTTACCTTAAAAATCAACAGAGAAGTCACTGGAAATAAAGGTCAATTAGTTCATTCCTTGAAAAAATTCACCTGGCAGATGTTTGCCCAGAATTTGCCTGTCCTTTCCTTAGCAGTCCCCAGGGATAGCAACTCCATCTCCCACCATTTCACCCAGGGGCGATGTTGGTACCAACTTATCCCAAACACCAAAGAATTCTCTTCCCCAAGCCAAACCTGCCTCCTGCAACAGACATTGAAAAAGAACACCCTTTCAACACTAAAGCCTTATGTTGATTTAATTGCTCTTTACATCATGCTCTGAAATCATCTAACGAGGGGCAACTCCATAAATGCTCCTGTGGGGAAACGAGCTGGCAATGAAGGGGTTTCCCCCCATATTGCACTTGAGGAACCCGGGGTCTGGCTTTCATATCTTTGCTCTGGATAGATCTGCTTTGCATCTAGCTTTCATGCTTTACATACTTTTTAATGCTTTTATGTCTATTCCATTTTAGAAAATCTAATCAAAATTAAATGAAAAAGGAAGTTTTAAAGATGATTTGGAAATGCGCAACATGCCACTCCTAAGGAAATGTATTTATAAAGTTACAATTTAATACTTCACATGTGAATTTCCCTCACCTAAAATGAAGTCCTGGTGTTGACTTGTGTTTAAATTCAGACCATTTGCTAACATGAGCCACTTTCTGATCCTTCTGCTATATTTGCTGTTTTATTAGAATGTATACTACATATATTTCCTACTGCCTGGAGACATCTGGAATTTCTTTTTTTTTTTTTTTCCAAACAGAAACTTTGTTTTTGAAACTGTAAACAATAAACTGCAAATGTTATTCACCTTGCTGAATTCCATACTGTTAAGAACCAGCCTGCTGAAAAATGCCAGGGTGAAATCAAACCCAGGAAACTATTTGTATTGAGTATCAGAGAAATAAAATAAGCAAAAAGACTCAGGAAAATAGAACAAGGAAGCAGCTGGACTATATAGTACACCACATTCTAGTATTTATACCTCAATAAACTCAAAGACTGGGAGCTGCAATATATTAATTTTATAGGCTACCATCAGCTGCAGATTTTCTCTCATATACCAAATGCAGTTTTAAGTTCAGATATTGGCAGTCGCAAAGGAGAAAAAATAGTCCAAATAATAAAAACGAGCTGGGAGTTAGTGCTGTTTGTTAGTCTCAATTTGAAGATTTAAAGAAGTGACTTGGTCCAAAGGGAGCTCTGCACTCAGCAGCTCCTTCTCCAACGACATTTCCCTCGTGCTGACACATCCCAAAGGGCCATAAAGCAAAAATATTGCTAAAAGGCAATAGAATTCAATGAAAAACAAAAGATCCTAATCCACGTGAGCCAGACATCCCCCTACCCTGAGACTCCCAGCAGCAACTGGGGGGGAAAAGCAGAGAGGAGACCTACAAACCCACAATGCAACCCCACGACGCCACATGAACAGCAAATCTGGTGACAGACGGTCCCTTCCAGCCTCAGCCTTCCTCTGTAAGATCAATATTTTAAGGATTATATGTTGAAAGATTCCTTCACATCCCACAGATAAAATCAAGACAAATGCAAGGCGCAGTCGCCTCTCTGTGTCTCCTCCATCTCAAGGCCAGGAAACAGCTTCGCCCCCAGTTAGAGCAGAAAAATTCCTCAATTATTTAGTCTGGGGTGCAGTCTGCAGAGCAGACACTGATCTAAATGCTTGAACTGCACTTGGCAGTTTTAAAATTCCAAACTCTTTGGACTGTTATGTTCAAATTGCTGTTGTAGCAAAGGACACATACAGCAGGAAATCAACAGCTGATGCTGCTGTAGGTACACAAGCTGCCATTTATTTTTCTGCCTGGGAATAGATACAGAAAGGTGAAAGTATTCTAGAATAATGAATGCATAAAATTATTTTAAAGTATTCTAGAAATAGAAAGTCATCCTATTGCAATTCTAGAATATTATGGTATTATAGAAGATTGTATCTGGATCTGTGATTAAATTGGATTAGTTTCCACTGCAGATCAAACTGAAACACCTACATGCTCAACTTTCTATTGTTACAATTTAGGATGCTTATCTGAATAACCTGAATTTCAAGCCACTTATGGCTTGCTTATCACAAGTTAGACTACGATGAAAGCAAGTGAATTCCCACAAAACGGAGGGAGAGCAATCCATGGACACAAGAGGGGAAATGAGACCGGTGTGCTGTCCTCAGGCCATCTTGCTGAGGGGCTTGTGCTGCTGGGTGACCAAAGCAGAGGTGCCATGTGGAAATTCTCCTGCCATTGGAAGATTTCAACAGAGATGCTTTACAGTGGAATTCCCCACTGAAGGTATCCCTATGTCCCTGTTTACCCACTATTCATCGGGAACAGGCAGGAATATTCTGATACCCAATACAAGCCAACAGTCTATGTGTTTCCAAGACGCAAAGTATTTTAGCCATCACGACATGCATATTTAGGAGCTGTTCATGCCTTTGAGGTTTGACCTTTCCTCCATCCTCTCACAAGGTGCATCTCAAGTTCCAAACTCAGTAAAAAGGATGCAGTGTACAAATGCCCAGCTGGCCACCAGCACTGTGCCCCTTCCCTTGGATGAAGTCACACACTGTGACATCCTCCACCGCCCTGACTGAGGGCCCTGTTGATCTTCAAGGAGGTTTGTCCCTAATTCATTCAAGGAGCCACACTGGCAATAGTCCTGTTTTCTCTGCCCAGCAGCAGAGCTGTGTGATTGCTTGGTTGGAATTCAGGGTCATCCCATGCGTGGTTTTTGTCACATCATTACTAAAACGTTAGCAACAGATACGATCAATCAGTTCCTCAAAAATATACTGACAGTGTTGTTAAACATTGATAAATACTGAACCTGAAGTCATGGGGTTTATAAAGGAAAAGCAAGATGCTGCCAGATCAATTCCATAACTAACAAATAGCTTTGCTTTTTAAGGCACTGAAAAATGTAAACAACATACAGAACTAAATCCCAAAAGAAGAAAAAAGACTCTTCTGATGGCAGCAGGACTGAGTTTTTTCATTATCCTCTCAATTTTTGTGATATTTCCTCTCTTTTCTGACCATGCTGTGCAAGACACAGTTGTGAGTGGGTGGACTATTTCTCAGCTCCCAGTTTTTAAAGTTCTCCACTTGGAACAGCCCAGCAGCACTTGCAGGTCAAGAGTAGGCAGCAGCCACAGCTCCCCCAGAAAGGAAGGGAGGAGAGCTGGTGTTGCCAAATGCCCTCAAACCAGGTACATCCTTAAAACTGCACATAAACACCTGAAGGAAAACATTTTGAGAGTCCTGAATGGAAAGACAGATGATGTGCCAAGGGTATCCTGGGGATGGCATTCACACTGAGGACACTGCCAAGAGCACCACGTGAGGTCCAAGTGGGCACAGGATGGGTGACTAGAAGGTTTACCTCTCCAGTAGCTTCCCTGAGCCAGTGGCACTTCTTCAGGGTGACAAATGAACAGGGTTTCTTTCCCTTGGCTACAAAAACATGCACAGACTGAGAACTGCTCAAAGCCAATACTTTCTGACAGTTAAGCAGATTAAAAATTTCCTCTTTCAGGTGCCCAGGCATGGATGGAGAAAGAAACCAGAACTGGACAGCACCAACCTCATCACTGGGATTAGATATAAGGAAAAATTTCCTCATGGAAAGGGTTGTAAAGCATTGGAACAGGCTGCCTGGTCAGGGGTGGAATCACCATCCCTGGAAGTGTGGATATGACACATGAGGAAATGGTTTAGTGGTGAACATGTGGTGATGCCAGGCTGACAGTTGGACCTGATCTTAAAGGTGTTTTCCAACTTTAGCAATTCTATGATTTTAGGATGATTTATTTATTAGTTTTTGGCAAAAACGCTTTACTTTGGCAAGCAAGCAACAACATGGAGATGCAGGAACCAAACAGTTATGAGCATCACCCCCCTCACAAACCCAGAGACTTCACATGGATGCAAAGATTTCTGCCCAGCTGGGGGCTGATGGAAGAACCCTGTCCGGGCTCCTGCTGGCACTGCCACCTGCACACAGGGAGCCAGATCCCCACAATGCCATCGGATCTGGCCCAAATGACTTTCACAGAAGCATAAATACATGCTTTTTAGCAGAAATCCTAAGAAACAGTGCATAATACTGGAATGAATGACACACAGAGGTTTCCAGTTCCCGGCCACCACAATCCCCCAGCTCGCTGCAGAAAGGATGTGACCAGCAAAAGTGGGGAAACACAAAACCCTGCTTGTACTTACTTAGAGGACAGTTTATGCTGGTGGTTTTAAAGTCAGATTATAATTAAAAATAAATATAGTAACTATTTATTTTTAAAAAATTATGACCAGAAAGAGGAAGCATGGTCTAATCTTTTGTAGCATTATCCTAAAATTCAGTAAAATTGGGTTTTGTCTCCTCTCTACCCAGGGAGCTCTGAGGGTTGTTGGTCCCCACATGACATTGTGGGATCAGTCAGTTATGATGTGGCAGAGAAAGTGGGAAGACTGGATCTTAAGTAAAGAACCACAATGAGAAATCTTAAGTGGCTCTAGTTGGAATTATCATAAGTGGATAAACTGTTTGACTTGAACATTCATTTGGAAATAAGTTCCAACAATCTGGCTTACCCCTCCCTTGCTCTGACCAGCTCCCCCATCTCTTCAGCTGCAGATCATTTAGTACATCTGACATGAAAACTCTGATTGTTTGCTATTTAACATGGTATTTAAAATCAACAAAGATGCATGACAGTGCTTTCCCTTCTGTTATTTGTAACTACACTGTGACTACTCTCTTCTATATATTCCGAAGGATGTTTAAACCTCACACAAGTTATGAAGTGAAAATATCATATGGTCTTTCCCCTCTAATTTACATGGTGTATTTTCCACATTAATTGAGTGTGTCTCTAAATTAAATAATCTATGTACTTAAGGGAAGGAAGGGAAACAGGCTTGGTTCCCAACCATTCTTAACTTGATCACAAAAGTAAGAAATTATGCTATAAAAGCAAAACTGAAAATAAGACCTTGCTATTGCTATAAGTAGGTAAATTTATAACAGATTCAACTTACAGCTTCCTTCAAATCACAGTCTCTCAAGTCTCAAGCTTAAAAATGTCTGTAACTTGACAACCAGTGTGAATCCCCTCACAAACGCACTCACTATTAAGCAGGACATAACTTGTTCTTGCAGCAGAAGTTTTTTAAAGGATCTCTCCTGCTTTACTAACACTAAAGTGGTTTTCAGGGTTTGAAACTTTGTTTGGAGGAGGTTTGAAACTCCTGGTGCTAGAAAAATGCTTGTCCATCTTTTCCACAATGAAGGAAGTTTGACATTGGCATTGACTCTAGGAAGGAAAATAAAAGTTTAAAGTCCTGTCAAAAATAAAGCCTAAAATTAAAGAGAAAAAAAGTTTATATTAATAGAAAACATATTTCTTTTTCATTGAACCAAACTGAGCAGCAAAGATTGAGAAGAGCAGTTTTAGATGGCTGGGAGATTTTAAATTGCAAACCCCTCAGTGTCGGGCTATTTTCATGCTTCACAAACCCCCACAAATATGCTACAAGCTCTTTTGAGTGGTCTGCTAGGAGCTGGTGTTAAAACACCTTCATGAAACAGCTTTCAGCACAGATAAATGTGCTCCTGCAGAGCCAGCTGGGTCATTTTGAACTGTTAGTGCTCCCAGGCTTTTATTTTTGCTCCTCAGCTCTTTGCTCTGCCCTTTGCTGGCCCCTCTGATGGATTAGACGAGCATCCCTTGCCCGCTCTGGTTCCAAGCCAGGTTACCCCACTCACTGCAGCTCACTCACATTCCTGTAAGCCACCAGTGTCCAAGGCAAGGCTGCCACAGCAGAATTAACCCATGGAATGGCTTCAGCAAACTGCACCAGAAGGAGCACCTCAGGCCTGGTACGGGGCTGGTTAAAAGGACTGGTTAATGATTCCTTACCCAATTTAGTCTCCCCAGTGAAGGAGGACCCTTGTTAGGGCACTCAGTTTGCTTACTACAGTTCTTCCCCAGGACTAGGGACAAGGCAGCTTTAACCAGCACCCGTTTGGCAGGACTGTTCAATTAGCCACTCACAGAAATAGGCTTTTCACATTGCCTGATTATTTGCCTTCCCCTAAAAATGAGGAGAGCAAATAATGGCATTTAATAACCAAAGCTTTTTGTAGCAGGTTCAGTCTTTCAGTCTGTTACTTTCCTTCAGACCTGCCTGGAGATCCGGTCACATCATAGAGGAGAATCTTCTGCCCTGCAGCTGGCACCTTGCCTTAGACTTCAGATGTTTTTCCAGGTAGTTTCAAGGATTTCTAGCTGTGCCTAGGTCGGGTTTCCCTTCTGTCTCCTCTGCTTTATCTCTCCTTACACAGAGAACACCAAAGGACAGAGACCGCGGTGCTGTGAAATGCTGAACAGCACAGACATTGACGGGACCGTGTCTGTGGGAGGTAATAAATATTTATGTCCAGATCTGAAGGGAGAGGCATCTCCTGGTGCCTGTTTTCAAGGAGGGAAAAGGACAGAGGCATTTCGGAGGTATGGCATTTTGGCAGATCCATGGAGCAGCTGTGTAGGAACGGCAGGAACTGCCCAACAACCTGCTTTTTGGGAGAAGACTTCTGTGAGCACTGAAAGGGACAATTCACCCCATCAAGTCTAAAACACCTGGATTTCATTTCCTGATCTTGGAGAATAAATAGATAAAACTGCTGTGAGATGTCACTCAACTCTGTTAGTGGGGGTCACAGGTGATTTGAAAGAACAACACTGAGTTGCCAAAGATCCTGGTAGTTTGAATTCATTGTCGGGATGGGGGAGAAACATATCAGGGAAAAAGATGCTCTGAGAATTTTTCCTCTTTTTAATATTGCTTTCCTGTGAAGATGGGCACAAGACAACCATTGAAAGTGGTGACTTGGTCCTCTCCAGTGCCTGGATCCCCCCCCCCACTTCATTTCTCAGATATCCTCCAGGAGACCTCCTGGACAGAGTGATGTGAAAAGAGAAAATTGGACAATATTTGTACTGCCCATTTCTGCTTACTTTCAATGCCTGACATGCCACTGTCTCCTGAGATATTTAACAGTGGTTTAACTCAATAAACATCCAAGAGCTTCTCATCCACAACTCTATATGCAAACCATATGTTGCACTTGAAAATCCTGAAGATTATAATTAGACCTGTCCATTCAATTTAAACAAAGTCAAGAAGGAAAACTATTTCAAATTCAATAAACAGGCCATTTCAAAGTGTAGACACTGTGGAGGACAAGCTTAACAACTTAATTGACAGGTAAAGCTTCATTTCTAATCCTCATTTTGATATCATCTGTAGCCTCAGGAGTCAAAACACATCACTGCTCAGTCCTCAAAATATGCAGAGAAAATGAAAATGTCAGCTGAATGAAAAAAAGAAGAAGCATCTGTTTGATAGCTGTGTAAGCCTATGATATGTAAACTGCTTTGGAGTCAAGCAGCCCTAATTAGAGTTTCAAGGCATTCTTCATTAAATACACACACAGACACATACATATATATATGTATAAGTCTTAAGCAATTATTGAGACCAGATAATTTGCAAGAAAATCAGGATACAGAATAAAAGTAAGGAAAGCGATAATTTCACGGGCAGACCTCAGACAACACTGTGATATTTTCACACAGCTGTGAAGAAATACATTTTTCCACCTTTTCACAAAGCAGTTCTGCACATTTGTCTCCACTCTTAGTCTTCAAAGCCAAAAAAATGATCCATTTTGGGATCTGAGCGTAGCACACAGCATCTCAGCAAAGCCAAAGAGGAAGAGTGATAGGGTTACCAGCCTGCACAGTGGGGTTATCCTAATAGATATTTTGGCAACTGCACCCCCTTGACTACTCCAGCTCCCATCAATAGGAAACCCACACAGATGGACATGAACTCTCAGTGGAGAGCTGGTGCCAGGATAAGTGAATGACCACATGACATAACAAGGGAGTACAAGCTGAAGAACAACAACCCAGTGAAATGTCTAACTTTGCCTCTTACAAAATGTTTATATACAGAAAAAAACAGTTTCATTAATTTCACTGTTTCCCGTAGAAAAGAAGAGAATGTACCAGCTGTAAACAGGGAAGTCAGAAGGGGATGAAAGACAATAAACAAAATTTTATGTAATTTCTGCTTAGGAGCAAGGCTTTGAGATCACCAGCAGCAGCAGCTCCTGCAACGCTCCCACATTTTCTGATGTGGGGAAGAAGAGCTGGGGGGAAATTTGTTATGGGGCCATCAATTTTTAAATACAGCTCCTCAGCACAATCCAGTTGGGCCACGCTGGGAGGCAGGAGGGTGGCAAAGGAGGAAAGGATCTCTGTGAGGAGATGTACTTAATAAGTGACAGCACGATACGGCCCAGACTCATTGCGTGGACTCCGATCTGAGCCGCATTAAGGAGCTTTACATGTTGGGCCATCAGCATCTTCTCCCAGCAGGACATGGCAGTTTGAAAGAGCAGTTATGGAATAAAAAGAGAGGAATGCCTGATCTGATGAGAATACCTGGTTTTTGCCAGCAGCAATATTAATGAACGCTTGCTGAGCTCTGTGAGTGTCTCTGCTCCAACAGAATGCAGAGAAATGTTTGCCACACACAGTGGGTAAGAGATGCACAAGGAAATTAAAATCATGTAAACACCCTCACAATCTGATGTTTCCAGCGTACAGTACATATGCTGTGCTGGTTGGGAATATGGACATCATTTGTGACAAGGCTGTGCAGGACTAGGAGAACAGGGAAGGGCACACATCATTCAGCCACCAAGCTCCATCTCTGCCACTCTGAACTAGAGGCCACAGCACAACCTTCTCCATCTCTGTAACAGCTGGCTCCTGGTATTGCAGCCATTACCCCATGTGCTGCCCCTTCAGATGCCACCACAAGTGTCGACCCCCACTGGAGCCATCCCAGCCCCAGGACGGTCTGTAAGAAAAACTGGCAGTGAGCAAAAGCCAGTGTTTTACAGAGATTGTCCTGCTCTGCTTCCTGAGGACACACATCAGTTGTGACTCTGTGGAGATTCAACTGCAAGAAGAGAGAAGTGGCACTAACACATCCAAAACCTGCTCATGCCACTTACAGAGTCAGATCCTAATCACAGAATGGTTTGGGTTGGAAGGGAGCCTAAAGATCAATCAGTTCTAACCCCCCCTGCCATGGGCAGGGACACCCACTAGCCCAGCTTGCTCCAAGCCCCATCCAACCCGGACTGAGACACTTTCAGGGATGGGGCAGCTCCTGCTTCTCTGGGCAACCTGTGCCAGGGCCTCCCCACCCTCACAGGGAAGGATTTCTTTCCAATATCTAATCTAAACCTGCCCTCTGGCAGTGGGAAACCATTGCTCTCTGTCTTGTCACTTGCCCAAAGTCTCTCTCCAGCTCTCCTGTAGTCCCAGAAAGGGAAGTAAGACCTCCCTGGAGTCTTCTCTTCTCCAGGCTGAACCACCCCAACTCTCTCAGCCTGTCTTTGTAGGAACAATGTCACCTGCCACAGAAGAATTCATTTTACTTGCTTTTTTCTTCTTCCTGAAATTAAAAATCACATCAAATTAATCAGTTGATTGCTCCACTTTTATTACTTGTCTTTGAACTCCTTGGCTGACACTGAATCTCTTTTGGGATAGGAACTGTTAACAAGGTTCTCAGGTGGGTCTTTCCCATATCTGGTATGCAACAACAGCAGGTTTACTTCAAGTTGGTCTTCTAATATATCCCAGCTAAAGCCCTCAGGTACTCCTGTAATTGAAGTTTGAGTAATCCAATATGATGCTGATCAAACTACTGATCTTTTAATAACAGTGTAGCTCTCCCAGCAGTTGCTATCTCGCTGACAGTCATGTCTGGATCGCTTCCTTTGGGCCAAGGCTTTGAACAGAGAAGCTGACAGATTTCTGTTTGCTTTAGATTTTATCACAAATTGTTTTAAAGCTTTTTAAAGATATATCAGATGGCTTGTAAAATCCACAGGCATTTCAATAAAAAAAGAGGGGAAAAAAGGAGTTCTACTAGCTGTCCTGGTGAAGATCAGTATTAGATGCTTCAGAAGAGGAACATAAACACCACTCGGGGGCTGTGCTCCTTCCCGGCTCCGTATCTGCCGCTGGTTCTTCTGTACGGAGCCCGCAGGCAAAGCCATAGAACAAGCCGTAGTTACCCTGCACAATGCTCTCCACTGAAAGGCAAATGGGCACGTTTTTCCTCTCATACATTCCATTTAAAGTACGAATTGAAGGTTTCTGAGCCTTGTCTCTCTACACAAGACTAATTCAGCTGCAATTTACACTTTTGATGTGTTCAAAATGAACCCCAAGATGACTCATGTGATGTTTATAAGATGCTTATATTTGCTGGTAAATACCTTGCTACAAATAAGCTGTAATTTAAGTATTCAGAAGTCTTGCTTCTGCATAAAATTACTACTAACCATAATTTTGGAGACTGTGACCAGAGCTTCAATTTCAGGCTTGCAACACTCTTCCCACATAATGATTCTCAAAAGTACGAGTGGATTTTCTTCTCTGACAACGGCAATCATTGTATCTCTGTAATTGCAGAAAAGATTACCTGGCTTTTAATTCACATTAGTCAGCTCCAACAATACTCTGCTTCTTTCCTTTCCTTTCGAATAAACTAATTATCGTCAATCAGCCCAGTGGAATGTTACCATTCTCCATAACCTGCCTTTCAGAGGTAGTCATAAATGCTAGAAACTAGCTAATATAAACTCATCAGAGCCCTAGAAATATCTCAAAACATGTTTGCACTGCAGTCTATCATTTTTGTCACACTATTTCTAAATATTGTATTTTGCCTGGACAACAATACTCTTTTCATATAGTTATATAATGCTTTTTATCTAACTATTCAAAGCTCCTGTGTTAATTAAAATCATCAAATCCTTGAGGAGTGCTGCAAATACTACAATATTTCTGAACCTTCAATGTTTCCATTGTCAGAAGCTGATCAATACAGCTTTATTCATTGAGTAGTTTGGACAAAGAAAACTTTTCAGGCCAGTTTTTTCGCTCATGCCCAACTTTCTGCACCAACTCACAAGTGGGAGAGAAACCACAGCAGGGGTGACTGTCACTGCCCCTGCACTTCCCACAACCGCTCCTGTCCAAAGATAACGGCAAGTTACAGCTCCCACTTTGTATTTCCTTCCAGCTGGTAGAGCTCATGTGAGGCTTTTGAGCTCCCAGAGGAAGACAAGGGAGCTGGAAGCCTTGGGAAGGAGCCCATGTGCCGAGTCTATAATCAGCTGTGACGCACGGGGAGCTTCAAGCGCCATCTGGACGGGACCAGCAGACGCTCCAGAGACAGGACTCTGAGTTTGTTGTTACCTGTGACATCTAGAAACAAGTTTTCCCTTTCAGTCCCTGTCAGATCAATGATCAATAATTCATCTGATAACTGAAATGCAGGAAAAGGTGCCAGTTTCCTGGGGGGTATGAATAATACTGTGCTGTTTAAAAGGCACGCTGCCTTGGAACGCAGCAGAAGATGTGCTGCAGGAAACGTATGACACAGTGACGAGCTGCACTACACCCAACCCTGTGTGATCCTGACATAACCTCAACGTTAAACTGCCAGTTCCATGGTTTGTTTATGCAAAAGGCTGCTATTAAAACGTTGCAGTTGAATTAAGCACTCAAAGAGAAAAATCCAGGCACGAAAACACAAGCTCCTTGGAAAAAGCATTTTTTTTTCCCCCCACAGAAAAAAAGAGATTTACCAAGATTATCTTGAAATAACCACTGAAATGTAAGCAGTCCCAGTCTGCCCCAAGAGTCAAGGCTGTAAATACAGGTAGGACACCTTCAACTGTTGCTTTGGAGCCTCGGATTAGGATAATTCTCTTGACATCCAACTGGCGTGCTTAAAACTTCTACTTAAAAAGTGACTGAAAACCGACTGTGCCTGTTCTCAGCTCCAATCGATAAAAACACGTATCCAGGATAAACGAGCTCAGCCTTCAGTGGCAACACTCACTTTGGAGGGAGCTGTCATAACTGTGAGCTTGTCTACCCCGAGGGAGAGCACATGTGAGAAACTGGGTGGTTCAGCTACAGCCGCCTTTGTTCGGCGTGTGAGAGGAGTGGGGAGACTTTAGCAACAGTCGAGCGCAAACCAGGAAAAACACGAAACAAGGACAACTAATATTCAACTATAAATCAATTATCAGAGCATCATATGCTCTTCTTGGCCAAGACGGACAGAAATGCTCCAAACCAGGTTGGAAGTGCCTGTTCTGGCCCTTCCCTGAAGGAGGAGAAGCAGCTCAGACACGAAATACTGGGATTGCTGACTTTATAACGATATATTCTAATAAGATTGAAAGGGTTTGTGTTTCCCCAGCATGTAACTGAGTGGATTAGGCCGGGGAGGGCTCACAAAAAACAAGGGGACTGGCCAGACCAGGCCAAGGCCTTTGCTGTGCTGACAGAAACTGCCAGCCTGGAATGAGCCCCTGGAATCCAGCTCCGGGTCCTGCCTGCTCAGGCTTGCCATGAATTAGGACTCAGGTAACTCATTTAAAAAGTCCAATAACCTGCAGTCAATGTTACCTTTACTATGAATCTGTTGTCGTTTTTACTACTTATTTTGAGCATGTTTTCTGCTGTAGAACGATCAGGAACAGACAAATGCAGACAGATGACACTATCTGCCCAGGAGAGTGTTACAGCTTCATGCAAATATTGATCCCAGCCAGATCCAGGCTGGCTCCAGCGTGGCATGGGAGAGTGTAAGGGAGGTCAGAGGAACAACCTCCAGCCACCATTTCTTCTCAAAGGCCAGAGACAAATGCTTAAAAATGAGAATTTCAAAGTAATTCTACTCAGGAGTAGAAATAAATTTACATTCTCAGTGGTTTGCAAACGTAGCTGTGAATGTCTCCAGCAGTTTTTGCCCGGAGCTTTTCCACTGCCGTGCACAAACACCACACAGTTCTCCTGCCTAAATCCAACAGTCCCCAGAAAACCACAAAAGTCTGAGTGCATAATAGTGTTTATAATTCACAATGAATCCTTAGGCTTAGTTAATACAGTTCCCTTTAAGAGAGAAGGAGGGAAATCCTTCCTTTTCCGTTCTCAACTGGGATCCGAAATCAAAAGTGGTAATTATGCCTTTGACTTGTGACTAAAAATACTGATTTCACAGGTAGGAGCAGCCATAAATAAACAGTATTTAAATGCTAAAACAGATATTGTTTCTTGTTGAATTCACTTCAAGTATCAGACATTTAACAGTGTTCTGGATGTCCAAGCTAATGGAGAAGAAAAAGTTGCTTCTTTACCCCCTGGCAGTGCTGCACAATTCTTTTATACTTTGAAATTTAAAATCTTGGAGTTTTCTGATATAGCTCTAAAAGCCCAAGCTGGAGTCCCAGGATACCTGAGAGCAACTGACAACCATGTTGGAAAAATCAGAAATTACGTTTTACCTTCTTTCCTCTCAAAAGTATTTTTTTTCTGCCTATTCTTTTACTCTTCCTTCTAGAATTGCTGTAACAACCCAATCCACTGAAATACCTTAGTTATCAAGATTGTTCACCCAGGGTCTGTTAAGGTCATGAGATGGAGTTGCATGTTCCCCTAACTCTCTGAGGTAGACATTAGTTGGGTACAATGATTCAATTACAAATAATTAGATAATAATGATAAAATTCCTGCAACTGGATTTATTTCCTTTTCTCAAGACAAGGTCTTGAAATAATGAAACACAAAGAAGCCGGGGTGGCTACACCTCATCTAGAGGTGCCTTCACCTGAGTGCCCTGAGTTGAGCTCATGCACCTCTAATAAACACTGATATATTTTTCCCTTCTGTAAAATACATTTTCCTTATTCTCCTTCTGTTGAAGTGTTCCTGGAAATAACCACCTCTGTGTCATGGCATGCCAACACTGTGTGTTGAGTCAAATGCAGCTTTCAGAGATAAAATGATGCAAAAGCATCCTGAATTCCTCCAGTGGACTAATTTCTCCTGTTCTAATAAAAGTTCAATGAAATAAAAATGCCTAGAGGTGCATGGTGTTATGTCCTTCAGGTTTTATCACATAACATGGCAGAAGCCTATACATCGATTTGCTGGGCAAAGAAAACAGTCCAAATGCAGAATTAAAGTTTGTTCCCTTCAACGAAACCAGAATCCAATAGTAAGTTGTATCTCAAACCTTACTGACTTAGTAAACACAGGGGCCACTTTAACAAACACTTCCCTGCTCTCAGACAAGCCCCTCAGTATTCCTTCCAGCCCAGCTATTAACCCTTCTGAGGCAGCAGTGGTTGTTGAGTTGCCATCCATCCCGGGCTGAGGCTCCAGCAGTGACACCGGTGCCTCTCCCATTACTGGCCTAACCAGCAGTGGCCCTGCAGAGTCACACTCTGGCTCTGGAGGCAGCTGCGCCCAAAGGCCCTCTGGCAAAGGTCAGGGAACCTGCCAGGGCTCTGAGGTTTGGCCAAAACCCCCAGGGATGGGGTTACTGTGACTGCACTATCAGTCGAATCAGTAAAATAGAGACTTCTTTCCATCAACAGCTAATCACAGAACTTCACTTGTCTCTAAGTTCCTTCAGTTGCCTTGACAGATGAGAGCACAATAATATAAATAAGAAATGGCAGTTTACCAAAGAAGGTTAACATAAGGTCATGACCTTTTTTCTAGTTGACTTCTGCAGCTTATTCATGTGTGAAAACACGCTTTTGTAGCTGTAGCCTCAGCATCCCTTACAGATCTGGACTTGTGCCAACAACTGAGCTTTAAAATTACCATTTAAAATGGTATTTATGTTCAGAAAATACCAGTTCTGCTTTTTGTGATGCTCGAGTAGAACTGTTTTGCATTAGAATAAAATGTTAAATATCTATACATTTCACATCATAGCTCCCTGCCATAGGCTGTCAGTGGTACCTCTGCTTAACAAACAAGAAGGTATTGCACACACACACGTTTCCACTCCTTTCCTCAGACCACATTACAGCTTTCTGAGCAAATCCACACATGGCCCCTGCCCAGAAATGCCCCGAAACACCACATGCTGCTGTGGATCCACAGGGCACAGCATCTGGCCATCAGTCATACACTGGTAAATGTCAAATATTAATTTGTCATATTATTTGTGCAGTGATTTAAATCCAAATCTCTTCTCATCACTCATTTCCATCAGACACATGAGGAGCGGGAGGGAAGCAGGAGCTCTCTGTCACAATCTGTAATGCGTGCACCAGTAGCTGCCAGGAAATATTTCTCTGTCAGAGAAACAAACTGAAGATCTGAGCATGAAGGCTTGAGAGTGAAAGCTGCAGTACAACATGGAGATAATTAGTTTTGAAAGGCTAATCAGGTCACAGCTCTGGCTGGCATTTCTACAGAAACACACGTGCCTTCACCTCAGCACAGCCTCTTGCCGTAAGTGTCCCTCACTGAAGACCTTACATACCACATAGCTCTGAGCGGTATGTCCTGCCATAAGAGCCCCCAGTTATTTAGGAAAGAGCTCTCATCCCTCAGCAGGACCAAGGACCCCACACTGTGGCATGTTCCAGGCTCCCCTTCCCCACATGGGTCCAACCAGCCACAAAGCCACCTGAGGAAGAGAAGGTTTAGTCGATGCTGAGAGCAACAACTACTTTAAGACTATTTCACCAATTACATGCTGTTGTCTTCTGCATATTCATAGAGCCTTGTGTCTTGCACACACCTGTGACACACTAGAAGGTGATGTTGAGCATCCTCAGCTCATTCTGGCTGCGAAATTAGGCCTTTGGGTCTCCAAAAAAATTGTTCACAAACCCCCAGCAGTGACTGATCAAACCAGCAGTATACTTCATTATATTGCTGGATTTCCTTAGCATTAAACAGCTACAAATGGCTAAAAGATATTTTAAAAAACCCAGCAGTTATTTCCTGACAACATCTTTCCCTTTTGTCAGAAGGACGCTCTATTTTGTTTCTGAAAAACACAATCAATCTTTCCACTAATAATGACTCGCTGAATAAAATCTGTGCTACTTCCATGCTGCTTTTCTAACAATGCACCTTATTTGTACCTTGGCTTATAAAAAATCTCGTACACCAATCGATCACTTCAGTCACCGGTGAAATAAAACCAACCATGAGACGAATAATGGGAGCAGAACAATAGTGCCCATCTATTTAACGCTTGAGTTTAGACTGAGGGGTAACATAAAGCACAATGATGCTATAAAGGCAGAAAGAATGAAACAACCCAGAACAACAATAACCTTTATTCCTCCAAAAACTCTGGTTAACCTGAATGAGAAGCTGTTTTACTCCCATCTGCAAAATGACTCCTTAGAGCAATGCAGAGGCATCAATAAAACACCAATTCAGTGGCACATCGTGAAAGACCTTCCAGCAGCACAGGCAGTTTTGTCTGGTAGCTCACTTTTCCCCCCTGTAGTGATCTACCACTAAGTTACTCATTCTGTAACATCTGATGGCCAGAAGTTGGCCAAAGTTGGCCTTTTTGCAGATCAGAACAGCCATGTGCTCCTTGCCATTATCACCCCTACAAAAGTTCAGGTGTATTTAGCATCACCATTGCGTTCACTTTGTTCTGTGACTTTAGCCTTCCAGTTCATTGCATGTTTCCATTTTTGCCAGAAGATTTCAAAACCATGACTTCAAAACAGCTAATAACATATTCTCCTGCAGTTCCTGCTCTGATAAAATATAATACCAAATACCTTAAGCTCTGTTTCAGTTTTTAAAGAACGTCAAAATCCTAGAATTCAAAGTACATTTTAAGAAAAGAGCCATGCAGGAGGAACATTACTTAACTAGCTAACTAACTAACTAACTATTTTAAAGGAAAAGGGAGTCTTGCATGCCCAGAAAATGAGGATTACAATGAGCAGGACTCCCGCTTTCAAAAATTTGGGGTTTGGACAACTTTTATGAAGATCTGAAAGCACTAAGTAGTCATCAAAATACAGACCTGTACACTGGTTCATGGGCATATTACCACTCAGTCCTCAAGAGAGGTAAGAGAATGCTGAGGAATCATGTACAATATTCCTGGGCTGAGCCCTCAAGAGGCCAAACTGAAACCAGAGAGGACTATAATGAAATGCTTTGATCAAATTAAAACAATCATCTACAGCTTGTTTATACTCTCCAGGTGGATCTCAATTGATAGGTTGCCATAGAAAATTATTCTATCATCTTTTAGCGAAAAAAGGAGTGCAGCCAAATCAATTATAAAGTTAGGATAAAGCATATGACAGGCAAGAATACAGTGCTTTATACAAACCTTAAAAAGGAGTTGGGCAATGGAGAAAGGAAATCCTGGAATAAACGAATTTGTAAGGCCCTGTGCAACAGGAAAAGCTGGAGAAGACAGTTTCTCATGAAAAGATTATAGCAGAGTTCATGAAAACCTACCCTGAGATAATAAAACAACATCCATGCTGCTGTTCCTGCAGGAATGAGATGCCATGGAGGCAATCCAGGCATAGGGCAGAGCACACAGGATCACAGGGCAGCACACACATTACCTGTGTCAGGGGAGAGCTTGGGAGAAGGAACTGCTCTGGCCTGCAAACCAGCACCCCTTGGGTACCTGAGACCCGACCTCCTCTGCCCTTTGCAGCATCTGATGATGCACAAAATGGAGTGACAAAACGTCAACGCATCAGTTGGGCTTGTTTGCACCCACTCTCTTACCAGTGGCCCTTTAACTCATTCTGTGTTCTAACACATGCTTACGTGATGTTCTGCTTCTGCACAAAGTCAAGCTTTTGCATAAGAACAGATTTTACCCTATAATGCACTAACTAGACTTATATTTCCCTTAGGAAAAAGACAAATGGGTTTACATAGCATGTGGTTTTAAATCCTTTTTTATTCGGCTAATCTCTAGCTGTGGAATTGTGATTGAAATGTGAAATGTTTGTGTATTTTCTGATAAGAGCCATTTTGCTTTCGAGGCAGATGGAATATTATCAAACATACACACTTTCTTCAAGTTTTTAAATTGATGATGGAAATCCCATAATCAGAACATGGCACAGCCAATCCAGGTTAAGTGATAAGATTTTTTCAACAAAATAAAACAAACCCCCAACCCTTTGAAGTGTTCTTACAGCTACATCTTCATAATCCAGACATGAGGAGATCCGCACTCTGCACAACTCCGAGCACACGCTCTTCGGCTGGTGCCACATAAACACCAGCATCTCCTTCCCCTTTCCAGTGTCTCCTCTGATTCCTTAAGAGCAGTGAGACACAGCACAAAACATTACCTCCACATGACTTTCCATCTTCCTGCAGTTTCTGGCCAGCTGGACACTTGCAGTGGTAGCTGCCGATGGTGTTGCAGCACTGGCCCTGACAGCCCCCGTTCTCTGCGGTGCACTCGTTGACATCTGCCAGAAGAAAGCACGCAGCAGTCAGTAAGGAATGGGCAGTGACCACATTTCCTGGGGATTTGAGGGCAGTGCTGTGTAATTCCAATGTGACAGAGGCAGAAAGTTACTGGGATGTACAGATCCTACAGGACCCTGAAGCACCCCCGGGGGCAGTGGCTCTCAGATATGTTGCTGAACCCCCCTGACCAACCAGGTTCCACCAGAGGAAGTTCAGATTGGATATCAGGAAAAATTTCTTCATGGCTGCCCAGGAAAGTGGTGGAGTGACCACCCCTGGAGGGATTTAAAAGACAAGTTGGAAAACACCCCTAAGATTATTGACCCTAACCATTAGCAGATGTGGCACTTGGGGACTCGGTGTACCAGTATTGGGAGAACAGCTGGACTCTTAATGGCCTTTTTAACCTAAACAATTCTGTGATTCTAAGAGTTGCAAGGGTGGGATTTTCCTCTCCTTCTTCTGCACAAGCTGAGTGTAGAGTTCACCCAATTCCGGCTGCCAGTTCTACCCAACTCATCAACTTCCACCTCTGTGCAGCCACATCAGGAACAACCTTTGCACAGTCATTTCCAGCAGCCTCACTTGTGTATTAAGTTGCTTCCAGTATGAGATGAGAAACCTCTGAAAGATGGTAGTATTTTAAATCAATTAAGGTCCTGCTTTCCATCATCTATACACCTTATTCACCTGGTACGTTAGTGTTTGCCTCCATGCAAAATAGAACCTTGCACTTCATTATAAATGAAGAACATTGAAGAATAGCATGGAAAAAATAAATAAGGAAATAGGCAGCCAGTGGCAGAGAAAAATCAATAGCAATGACATATGCTTTTTAACCCTGTACTTATGTACGCTACATAAGAAATTCCAAAGAAATCATCAGGCCCAGGATGAGGCTGCAGGTGGCAGATCTCACATCCACAAGGCCTTGGGCACAGGTTGGGGTCACACAATGTGTTCAGGCTAGAAAGCATGAAAATCAGGAGGAGGAAGATTAAGCAAGAGAAGATAAGCATCACCATGACTGTAAAAACCACAGGCAGTTCATATTAGCAGCACTGCACATTCCCAATGGGGAAATGAGGCTTTAAAAAAACCCCATTTAATTAGTTTGCAAAGAGAAATCAGGAAAAAAAAAAAATCACATTCATGCAAGAGAGGTGAAAGCCTTTTAACTGCAAACCTCTGATGTTAAAGACTAAGATTTACCAAGGTTTGTTAGTTCTTTGACAAGCTTGAGCTTCACTTTACTTGCTCATTTCTGATCCTGGCTAAAAGCCAGGGGGTAAAAGAAATTTTTGAGGAGGTTTTAGACTATTAAAAAGCTAAAATAAAAGTGTATCGTGAAACACAAATATCTGCTAAAGAGCTGAAGAGGCACGAACTCAGTAAAGCCAACTCATTTCTCTACAGCTCCAGACGCAGCGCAAGGACCGACACAGCGAAAATGTCTTTGTTCTCAGCGATTCCAAAAACACACTGGCAGGGCGTAAAAAAAACACCAAAGCAAAAACTTATCTCAGAGCTACCCAACAAACCCAACCCTGACTCACGTGAAGTCAACAATTTCACGGGAACGCAACTGAGATGGAAACTTTTCTGAAGCAAAACACTCCCCTCCCCAGCTCGGCTCCAAAATGCAAAAACAAACGGTACCAAAATAAGACGTGCGTCTGTTCGCTCCTCTTCGGCAGGAGACGGGGGGAACATATGACAAGCGACAGATTTTGGACATATTCCTCAAAGCACTGGAAGAAGGCACGACGCTCTCGCAGGAGAGCGACAAACAGGCGGGTTCCAAGTGATTTACTCCCCCCTCACTCGCAGGCATCTTGATGTGCCTCGTGGTAATAAACAGTAATGAGCCACATAATAACCCTGCTCCACAGCTTCGACTTCTATTTATACTAACAGTATTGAACACTAATCAAATCTCTTTGCTCTTTTTATTTTTTTAAACAAAGTAAAGGGAAGAACTGCTTTAATTGTTCCACACCGTGTTTAGCACCCACAATGCTACATATTGACTAAGCGAGGTGGTCTATGATATACAGTCCAATTTATTAACACCAGTGTCTACAGTTTGAACCAAAATATTGGAAGAAAACCTTTCCAGCTGAGAGGCTAATCATTATCCTCTTGATTTCACTAGGGTATAATCCATTTGGAAGTGTGTAATGCTGTTGCATACTAATACATGGAATGTTTCTCCTTTGATTGCAGTTCTATTAGCAATCAGGAATCTTTTCCTTTCTTGTTCAGCATAAAATGCCATGGTCCAGCTATGAAAGTGTTGGTGCTGTATGACTGAGAACCTCATTTTCTCCTTCTTCCAAATCTATCTTCTTCATGCTCTGTCCAGGATTTCCTTGTCTCTGCCTTAATACTTGTTTCATCCTTTGATGAAACGTTTTTATCCATTTCTTTGCTGCTTTTTACACCAGAAACTCACTAGGTTTTTTCCTATTATGCTCACAAAATCTGACTTTTTATCCCCATGTCTCTTTAAAACTTATTTAAAGCTAATCATCATAAAATAAACTATAATTTAATTTCTGAGTTAAGACACCAAAATAAGCCTTTTGATACAGCTTTGTCCCTATTACAGAGCACTCACATATGAAAGAACACACTCAATAGGTATAAATTACACTAGTTTAAGGTTAAATGCTATGAAAATTTGCTCTCTAAGCATCCACATCCTTTGCTGTCCTGTCTCCTGTACCAGACCTTCACTGCCTGCACCCTGCCAAGCTGTTTTGTACAACTCAATAATAAAGGTCAGATGTTGCCTCAGTCCAAGGGGCACAAAAATAAATGGTCTGAATGTGAAGCCATAAAGAATATTTTACATTTGTAAGAAGATGGTTCTTATGGCTCTTACAAGCCACAATCAGCTGTTCCATATTCCTAAAACAGAGTAGTCAGGACTTTAAGATTTGATTACAGCTTTGCCACTGGGGAAAAAAAAAAAAACACACCAAAAAGTAAACCCAACAAAAACAATTCTGTCAAGGGATAAATTTCTGTCTGCTTTCCATATTCAATGTCACTCAAGGTTGCAAATATATTTTGCCTTTTGAATAGTGAGAAAAATGACAGAAAATTTCTGACACGTAACAAGTCTGCCACGTTAGGTCTGACAAAAGTTCAGAGTTATCAAGCCTATCAATCCATCTGTAATGACACACTGTAGGCACTTCAAGAAGAAATAAATGTGATGTTTGCTACTGCAATGTTTCACATTTATTTATAGAGCAAATGTTGCAACACGAAAACATTATCCATGGGACACGCTGGATGTGAGCCTTCAATCCTGACATGGCAAGGCAGAGGGAAAAAGAACTGAAAACACCTTTCATGTAGATTAACTTGATATTAACTTTATGCATGATCTGTGTGCCACACTCTGGGGGGAAAGTCCGTGATTTATTTTAAATCCACTTCTATGTTAAAATATGGGTTATTGACGTGTGTAAATGTCCCACGCTCCCTGCACATGTGGTATTATAAAATGGCACTATGTAAAAAGATGTCCTTTCTTCAAAAATCTCATAAAATACTTGATATGTAGGGGAACCTGCCTCTTTTTTTTAATTAAATGGATCACCTTTGCTCAATTAACCATGCCTGTGAGAGACATGCTAAATGAAGGAGGACTGATTTCAAGCCTTTACTTCTCTGTTCTTGTTTAATGCATCACTCCCTGTCTGAAAATATCACACATCCTCAGCTCTGGGGAAAACAACCCTTCACCAGGTTTTTTATGAAAATCTAGGTGATTTCAGATCTCCTACAAATAAATGAAAACTTTGTATAAAAGCAGACACTGGATGAAGTGCTTTTCATTAGTAATTCCAATTTGAAATCCAGCAGCAGTGACCTGTACTGTCACAAGCTCTCAAAGGTAACAAGCAGATGAGGAAAAACAAAATCAGTCTGAAAAGCAGAAATATATTGGCATTGGGGCAGAAGTGTCCTCTACAGCGAGCTATCAGTGAGGGCTGCAGCCCTGCAGGGTCTCCAAGTGCAGCTGAATTCAGCATCTTTAAAACCCAATGGGGGATTAAACCTGCCCTGACCACAGGGCTGGCTGGACCTGGGCAAGGAGAAAGCCCCTGCAAGGAGCAAGAGCTCAGATCTGCAGCAGGAAAACCATGGAGTGAAACAGCACCGAATTCTGGCAACAGTTTGTAATTTTAACTCTGTGGAACACACCAGTTAACCCACTGCCCACAGATTAAAGTATTTCTATTTTACCCATACAACAACTAAATGCAATACACATTAATATAACAAAAGGAATCTCATAGCTGCAGCCCGGTATTTCCAAGGTTTCTATATTTATCAGCTGCATATGAGCAACAACTTTATTTATTTAACAGCACCACAGGCAAAGTTGTCATTTTGGTGCCCAGCTTTGGGGCTCACCCACGCTCTGACCCAGGAGCCACCAACCCCAGTGCGTGTCAGAGCTCCCCGGACTGGTAATAAATCACTGCAGCGGAATAAAATCTGTAAAACCATTCCCATTGTTATTGCAGTCCTGCACACACAAAGCCCACCAGCACAGAGAGGGAAGGTGATTTTGATTAGTTTAAAAGCATCAGGCTAAATCACCGTGCTTCAATTAAGGGTCAAAGGAAGCAGAACACATTTATTTATGGGGAAGACAGCGTTTCACTAACAACACTAATAACGCTTGGGACTTTCTTCTGAAGACTGTGATGAAGATGGTCTGATTTCAGGAATCTAAATGTTAAATATCTTTAAGAAAGCTGCTTGATTACTCTCTCTGACAGGCACTGGCAGCTTATATTGACTTTTATAGCAATTTAGAGATGTAGATTCCTAACTCAGAAAACATAACTCAAATGCTGTCGGGTAAAAGAACCCACCATAAGGGTTAGAAGCAAAGCCTAAATATAGTTCATCATGTGCAACTTAAATGCCCTGATATGTGCACCTTACTATATCTGAGTACTGGTACACAAAGATGTATATCTGAAACGATTTTACAATTCGCTTTTGTAACAAGGTGTAATAGGCAAGTGTCTGCAAATCACAGTGCATATTTGACAGTTTTTTATTTATAGATGTAAATAATTTGATTCTACCTTTTTTAAATGCTAAAGATCCAGCAAATAGGCCCCTTCTTAACTTAGGTTTTGCACAGTGTTGGGTTTTTTTAATTACAGCTTAGATGGTCTGCAACTAAACCCATATGTCTACAAAAATCCTGAAACCTGAGACAGTTGATTTGAACTTTAAAGGCCACTCAGTGCTGTGGGAAAATGTCATTCACACAAGCACAGACACACACAGATCATAGCAGTGTTCTACATAAATGCAGTGTAATGAGCAAATGTACTGGACAGGCTGATGGGCACAACACTCCCACCCCAAGCCTGCATTTGTCTTTTTCTTGGGTTTCTGCTAAAGCTTTGCAGCAGTTGTCTTTGAGCAGTAATTGTCTCTAAAACATAAATTACATACATCACTTCCAGCACTAACCATAAATTACTTGCCTGAATTGCAAACAAAGCTGCTCATTCTGATAGTCGGTGCAGCCCTGCCCGGGTATTGATTAAGCACTCTCAATGCTTTATTAGGTTTTCTTCCTCCACAAAGTCAATAACAGGATGAATATTTCTTCTTGGGCTGTTATGAAGTATCGTAAATCTGCGCCGTTATTAACAAGCACCTGATTAGTGGAGCAAACTTATCTGAGAGTTCGGCACAGGCTCCTGGAGCAGCACCTCCCACAAAACACCCATCACTGCCCCTGTCTGCACCAGCAGCTGTGCCGCTTGTGCAGTCACAACTTATCACCTCCTCTTTTACAGTTTTTTTCTTAATTTTTAATTAAAGAAATTACCGCTGCACTCATTCCTCTTTATCCCTGTGTCACATTGCTACAAGCAGAGAGCATCAGTCACATAACGATTATGTGCATGGGCCGTGTTCCCCAGGGATGTGGGTCTCTGCCATGCTTTGCTTTGTTTTATTACTGGGGCTCTAAAAACTTCCATTTAATGCAACTTCAATGCAAACCCAAAAGCAAACAAAGCTCCTTGTTAAACACACTTAGCTGGTATTCATTTTTCCTTATTAAAATCATCATCTGAAGAAAAAAAAAAAGCCAAACACATTCATCAATCACTTGCACTCATTCACATTAAGAACAACTCCTTTGAAGTCAGAATAAAATTCTGTAGGGGGGGAAAAAATGGTCAAAGTTTAAAAAAGTGAAACAACAAGCTCATAAATCCCAAGGTGTTGGCACACACTGTAGGCTGGACCTGTAGCTCATCTCGTGCCACAGCAGAGAACACTCAGTGCCTGCTGTGGGTACAGAGAGGCCCTTCCACCACAGGCTCTCCCCCTCCTGCTCTCTGCTCACTGTAGACCAGACATTTAAAAGTCCTTTTAAAATCTCTGCCCCTGGTTGTGGCAGCTCTCCATAACCACACACATGGCAGCACCCTCTCTCTTTTTTTATTCTTCTTTTCGTTCCTTATGCCCTGCACATCGATGGTATTTTGTAACAACAACTTCCACAACCAAACTATTATGTGAAAAAACACCAGCTTTGGTTTCTTTTAATCCCTCTCTAAGATTCTCTATCAAGCAGGGATAACTATTTCCTGAAAGTGACCTAAATGATGCCCAAAGTTTTCCTCTTTACACCAACTAGAATAACTAAACCAGAGGTGGAGAAAACAGGTCTGTCAAAGTACAATGAAATCCTGCAATAGTGCTCATTTTTAAACTCTGTTTTCCCAGACTAGGTATGAATAATGCAACTGAACACCCCAGAACATCTGAATAAAGCAGGAGCAGCCTAAGGGATGCTAATTGGCAGCAATTGGAGCTGATTGTGGAGTGCACTGGAGCTATGATTACAAACAGAGCCGATGCAGCCAGCCCAAACCTCAAGTACTGCTGTTGCAATTAAAGATATTTTATCAAATTAGACAAGTGTTTGCCTTTGCCTGCTATGATGGCTATGAGAAAAACATAAAAAAAAGCAAGGCTGGCTGTAGGGCACCTTCCCATCCGAGCTCTGCCGAGATGGGTTTCTTTCTGCTTTGGCTTTTAATGCCACAAAATGAAGCCTTTTTAGAAAGAATTCAGGACTCTGCAGTGACATCCTTAAAAGCCATTGCTTTTGTCTAGAAGTGCTTTTGCCCTGACAATGCAGTCTCTCTGTGGTGCACCTAACTTCCAGCACTGACAAGCGCTGGTTGTGTACACACAAACAAGGAAAGACTTTGAACTTGGAAAGTTTGATCCCACAACATAAGCCCTTACACATTTTTGCAGGCAGGTAAACGTTCTTCAGCATCATTTCTAAAGCAGTGATTATGAGCAAGACTTCAGGACTCTCAGCAACTGGATTTCTTTTATGTTTTGGGTGCTGAATCCCAAGAACAAGCCCAGTAGTTGAGTTCAGCTGAGCCAAGTCCAAAGGAGAGTTCCCAAAGTGCACTTTGAAGCCCAGACATCCTTGCATCCTGCTGCCTTCTGCTTTCCTGGGGGAGAAGGTCAGTCGAAGGTATCAGCCACTTGGTCACAAACTAAAGCTGGCTCTTTCCCTACAAGATGCCCAACTTTCCTCTCTTGCTTCTTCTTGCTCCTTCTGTCTTTCCTTCAGGTTCCTATAAAGGTGTATAAATCAGGCTATCAGAATTGAATTGAAAAAAGAGAGAATTATTCTGGGTCATTTCTAAAAGCCTAGCACTTACAGTCATTAAGCTTTACAGATAAGAACTAACTGCTTCCATATTTAAAAAATAAAAATCAAGACTATGCAAATTTATGGAGGTTTTCAGGCCAAGAGAGCTGGTGAGTGACAGCCAGTGACATGTCTAAGTGTAAATAACCTGAAGATACCCATGGGTTAGGTAGTGCCAACATCTTCAGGAGCAAACACAAGCTCAGAGTCCACAGCATTGGCATCACAAAAGAACAGCGAGGAAGCAAAGGTGGCAGCTCGTGTGTTCTGCTCAACTTGTATTTTTAAGAGATTTAAGATGTCACATCCAACAAAGAGCACATAAATAACAAAACCAGAGATAAAGATAGAGGTGTCTGTTGCTGGTGCCTTTCAGGCTCCCCAGAAAAAAAAGGCGAATGAGCAATTTCAAACAGAAATAAACCCTTGTTTCAGGTAAAAACTGTAAGGATGGCTCAGATTCTACCAATTCAGTGGTGGCATTCCATGTGCAACGTGGGATGTTCAAAAGCTCTGCTATATTATTACTAAATATAGCAGCAATTGGAGTTTGTAACAGCAGGAGCGTGAGGAGGACGAGTTCCAGCCAGTGGGATGCAGGGACAGGGAAGAGAGCACTCCAAGAACAGCTTATCTGGAAATCAACTTCCAAACATTCATGGAAAGGGAACTCAAATCACAGCTTTAGCTTCTAGTTGCAGAAAAGACAACACAGGAAAGTCCTGCTGTAAGGGCAGAATAAAGTCAGTTGTTTATTCCAGCTTCGTGTCTTTCTGTCTGTGTACTCAGGAGCAGAACTGATCGGTCTGAGCAAGGGAACAGCTCCTTTCTCCATGCCTGCAAAATAAAGGTTTGGAATCCAGGAGTGTCCTTGCTTCCACTGCAACACCACGGAAAAGAGACACCTGAGGCCCGTTCTGATGCTTCAGTTCACACCAGGCAGGCTCTCACCTGGCACAATGTGTTACCTGGCCGTGAATGCCAAGTCAAACTCTCCTGCCTACAGTCCCCTCCGAGGCCAGAAGCTGCTGCTTAACCTACAAACAGGGTGTTATTACAATAGTATGGTCTGAGCAAGGTGACAAATTGGGCAGCTTAAATTTCAAGGCACTCCTATTGTAATAAGCCATTTCCTTACAAAATATTCTTTTTCATAATATAATTAACCCCAGGACTAAGCATGTGAGCAAATTAGTTCATTTTTCACATGAATAATGAAAACCTTTTTTTTCTTTTTTCTTTTCCCAAACCATTATGAGCAGAAATGAATGTAAAAAATTTCTCAGCAGAGAAAGGATGATGTGTGTGCCCAGTTTCCAGTTTAGAATAGGAATTCATTATGAAGATTAAAATGGAAGCTCCTATTTTCTTTTCTTAGTTTTCTTAATAGCTGTCTTTGCTAGTCAATCAAAAACTTTACTCACCCTCAGATCTAGCCTGGGATCAAACAGCCTCTGCTACTGACTGAAACAGGTTAAATATTTCTTCCTTCCTATGTCCTCATGAATATTCTCTCCCATCTTTTTTCCCATTTCTAGAGGATCTTTCTAACAGTTCTGTGGGCAGAATTACTCACTGTCCTGACAAAAATCCTGCACTAACTATAGTTGTAAATTCATCTCACTTTCTGCTACAGAAAATAACGTTTCTGTCATCGTTCCCTGCGTGGCTGAAACACCACCAGGTCACTCCTTTACAAGAGACATAAATGAGAACTCGTTACTCAGCTTACGCAGACAGATGTGCAAGACACAGTCTCTGTGTGTTCTGGTAACTGATCTTGTGTGTCAAGGGCAAAGCAACCCGTGGGAGAAAAAAGAAAGGATTAAATCTTCATCAGTTTAATTTGTAAAGAAACCCAAGGGAAGTCATTATTCCCAGAGATTCCATTACCTAATTGGCTTTATGAATTCTTCTAACTTATCTGGCTCCAATGGGTGCTTGTTAGCTGTTGCTTACTGTCCCTGCTCTAAGGGAAGGCACCAATGGCATTTAGTGCAGAACAGGAGCGAAATATTTCAGAGAGGTCTGAATCCCCATCATCAGAATTGGCAGTAAGGTGAGCATCCTTTAGCTGAAAGGGAATTCCCACTAAGGAATTCAAGCAGGATGCTTAAACTCAGATACAGAGTTAGAAGAAGCCTGAAAAAAAAAACCCAGGGGAGTACAAACCATTAACTTGCATGAAGATTTTAGCAGTGACAAGCTCGTAGCAAAGAGCCGAAGAAACAGGATTTTCTTTTTCAAGTTAAATTAACAATGAGCAGCAGAGCACAGCTGTGATTTCTCAGGGCCCTTCCTGGCACTGGAGCACAGAGGTCTCCTTTAAAACAAATAAATCAGGCTCAGCATGACGGGGCAAGGCAGACACTCTGCAGAAAGAACCATTTGGCAGCACGTTCCCCAGGGCTGCCCCACTCCTGGCTCACACATGTGCTCCCCACGTGGAGCTCCCGGCCTCAGCTCAGCGGTACAGCCTGCGAGTCCTGCTTATAAAAACAGGTGATCTCAAGGTTATAAACCAACCAGTGTTAAAGGTGATCACAGGCAGAAATTAGAGGGCTGGAATCATTAATCCTCTATTGCTAAAACTGACTCATACCAGAGGCAGAAAAAGTCAGTTTTATGTAACCCACGCTTTAGACTCTGGTTCCCAACATGAACTAAATTTGCCTTTTAAATCTCTCTTGGATGTCAGGCATCTGGTTTCGATGGAGAGCCACAACCAATTTTTGCAGGGGGTATAACCAAAGAGAAATTGGCATTTGTGTTTGCAGTGACAAATCAGTATCAGTGTAAATAATTTAAAACTTCCAAGTTACTACAGGAGTTGGTCTTTTTATACGTGATCATTTTACACCTTAAAACTTGCATTCTTCTCTCTCTCCCCCTGCAAACAAGTAACATATTTTTCATGTTCCTCACTATTAAAAAAAATGTGTACTATAATAAAATCTTAAATAACACCACTCCTGTAAGATTGTCTGGTTTAGGATAACCTACTCTATTTCTTGAGCAGCAGAAAGGTCCAAGTATTAAATACATAAATCCCCCCTAAGCGTGAGCATTGAGGTGGGGCCGCCGTGCCCGTAGGTCGATGCCAATTCACAGCTCAGGTTTCCACATTCAGAATTTCACCCTTGGGTTCCAATGAAAAACTAAATTCCTCCCATTCAGCCCAGGCTAATTACTGTTCTGCATGGAGGAGACAGCCAGACTCCTTCTGACGCACAGAAGCGAAGTGCAATCTACAGCAAACTACATGCAGTGTAACGTTATGGATGGTTCTGGAAATCCAGCCAGAAACACAGTCGCTCCCAACATTGTCTCTGCTGCCAACAGTTACCACCTAATGCTGTCTGAGAGACTGCAGTGATTTCGTGTTCAAAGGCAAAGCCTCTGGTATCTCAGATACCACTGCTGCCGTCACCGATGGCAACGGCGCCTTTTCCACAGCTGGAGAATATTCATTCCCAGAGAAGGCAGCCACCGCCTTCCCCACGTGGGATGCAGTCACTGCGTGTGTGTCCCTGGGTCACTCACAAAACAACACACCACCCCAAAATCCTGAAAGCTGGCTGTGGAGTTTTCTGCTCAAGGAATGAAGGCAGCGAGGCCACAACTTGCTCTTCAATTACAGGACACCTTAGTTACTGATTTTACTTCTTTTGTCTACATTGCACCGCCTCTCTGGCCCACCTAGAAGCTTAAAAGGCTTAATTCTACTAGACAGTTACACCCCTTTATTTTATTACATACTTACACCCCTTAATTTTACTAAATACTTACATCTCATCCCCGGGGTACCCACACTATGACCAGTAAAAAGAGCTGATAACACATGGATACTTCTCCATGCTTATTCTTTTAAACACAGGGAAGGTGTGAGCAGTGGCCAACACAGGTAACACTAAAACCTGGTTATTACACCACCAGAGTGAAAGACCAGAGGCTCAAAGATGGGAGAGTAGGACATTAACAGTTTAACTTATCAGGCAGTTCTATAGAACATAAAGCTAAGATGGGTTATTTTTGAGTATTAGACTGAAGATACTCTATGGTGACAACTCCTGAAGCCTGGACAGTTTCAACATAAATCTCTGCCAGGTCCACGCAGGCTACACACAGTTGTAGGGAGGTTGTAGCCAGGTGGGACTTGGTCTCTTTTCCCAGATAATAAGGAATAGGACAAGAGGAAATGCCCTCAAAGTGCATTGGGAAAGTTTAGTTTGGATTTTGGGTAAAATTTCTTCCCCAAAAGGGTTGTCAAGCACTGGAAGAGGCTGCCTAGGACAGTGGTGGGATTTAAATAAGGTGTGGCCAGATAATAAGGAATAGGACAAGAGGAAATGCCCTCAAAGTGCATTGGGAAAGTTTAGTTTGGATTTTGGGTAAAATTTCTTCCCCAAAAGGGTTGTCAAGCACTGGAAGAGGCTGCCTAGGACAGTGGTGGGATTTAAATAAGGTGTGNCGAAGAAACAGGATTTTCTTTTTCAAGTTAAATTAACAATGAGCAGCAGAGCACAGCTGTGATTTCTCAGGGCCCTTCCTGGCACTGGAGCACAGAGGTCTCCTTTAAAACAAATAAATCAGGCTCAGCATGACGGGGCAAGGCAGACACTCTGCAGAAAGAACCATTTGGCAGCACGTTCCCCGGGGCTGCCCCACTCCTGGCTCACACATGTGCTCCCCACGTGGAGCTCCCGGCCTCAGCTCAGCGGTACAGCCTGCGAGTCCTGCTTATAAAAACAGGTGATCTCAAGGTTATAAACCAACCAGTGTTAAAGGTGATCACAGGCAGAAATTAGAGGGCTGGAATCATTAATCCTCTATTGCTAAAACTGACTCATACCAGAGGCAGAAAAAGTCAGTTTTATGTAACCCACGCTTTAGACTCTGGTTCCCAACATGAACTAAATTTGCCTTTTAAATCTCTCTTGGATGTCAGGCATCTGGTTTCGATGGAGAGCCACAACCAATTTTTGCAGGGGGTATAACCAAAGAGAAATTGGCATTTGTGTTTGCAGTGACAAATCAGTATCAGTGTAAATAATTTAAAACTTCCAAGTTACTACAGGAGTTGGTCTTTTTATACGTGATCATTTTACACCTTAAAACTTGCATTCTTCTCTCTCTCCCCCTGCAAACAAGTAACATATTTTTCATGTTCCTCACTATTAAAAAAAATGTGTACTATAATAAAATCTTAAATAACACCACTCCTGTAAGATTGTCTGGTTTAGGATAACCTACTCTATTTCTTGAGCAGCAGAAAGGTCCAAGTATTAAATACATAAATCCCCCCTAAGCGTGAGCATTGAGGTGGGGCCGCCGTGCCCGTAGGTCGATGCCAATTCACAGCTCAGGTTTCCACATTCAGAATTTCACCCTTGGGTTCCAATGAAAAACTAAATTCCTCCCATTCAGCCCAGGCTAATTACTGTTCTGCATGGAGGAGACAGCCAGACTCCTTCTGACGCACAGAAGCGAAGTGCAATCTACAGCAAACTACATGCAGTGTAACGTTATGGATGGTTCTGGAAATCCAGCCAGAAACACAGTCGCTCCCAACATTGTCTCTGCTGCCAACAGTTACCACCTAATGCTGTCTGAGAGACTGCAGTGATTTCGTGTTCAAAGGCAAAGCCTCTGGTATCTCAGATACCACTGCTGCCGTCACCGATGGCAACGGCGCCTTTTCCACAGCTGGAGAATATTCATTCCCAGAGAAGGCAGCCACCGCCTTCCCCACGTGGGATGCAGTCACTGCGTGTGTGTCCCTGGGTCACTCACAAAACAACACACCACCCCAAAATCCTGAAAGCTGGCTGTGGAGTTTTCTGCTCAAGGAATGAAGGCAGCGAGGCCACAACTTGCTCTTCAATTACAGGACACCTTAGTTACTGATTTTACTTCTTTTGTCTACATTGCACCGCCTCTCTGGCCCACCTAGAAGCTTAAAAGGCTTAATTCTACTAGACAGTTACACCCCTTTATTTTATTACATACTTACACCCCTTAATTTTACTAAATACTTACATCTCATCCCCGGGGTACCCACACTATGACCAGTAAAAAGAGCTGATAACACATGGATACTTCTCCATGCTTATTCTTTTAAACACAGGGAAGGTGTGAGCAGTGGCCAACACAGGTAACACTAAAACCTGGTTATTACACCACCAGAGGGAAAGACCAGAGGCTCAAAGATGGGAGAGTAGGACATTAACAGTTTAACTTATCAGGCAGTTCTATAGAACATAAAGCTAAGATGGGTTATTTTTGAGTATTAGACTGAAGATACTCTATGGTGACAACTCCTGAAGCCTGGACAGTTTCAACATAAATCTCTGCCAGGTCCACGCAGGCTACACACAGTTGTAGGGAGGTTGTAGCCAGGTGGGACTTGGTCTCTTTTCCCAGATAATAAGGAATAGGACAAGAGGAAATGCCCTCAAAGTGCATTGGGAAAGTTTAGTTTGGATTTTGGGTAAAATTTCTTCCCCAAAAGGGTTGTCAAGCACTGGAAGAGGCTGCCTAGGACAGTGGTGGGATTTAAATAAGGTGTGGCATGTGGCACCTGGGGATATGGGTTAATGGTGGGCTTGGCAGTGCTGGGGGAAGGTTGGACCTGATAACCTTGGAGGCCTCTTCTGACCTTAGCAAGTTTACAATGATCATTCTCACTCTCTTTTCACAGCTGAGTCTGGCTCCCTGTGGAGGTGGTGTCTGATGGAATAAAACAACATGGGCTGTTGTGCTCCATGTTAGATGGCTGGACATCCATTTATGCCATACACCACCAAAATACGTATTTTAAAACATGGCTCTCATTCCTCTACCTTTTCCAATTTTTTGGGACCATTTTCTGAAATTCCTCTTGTGCACTGTTAGAGTTGCTCAAGCCTGAGACCCATTCTCTTGTAAAACACACCTCAGGTAAAAGTTCTTCACAAGGTGAAAAATACTTTTAAGCACTTTATTCCTTAATTCTTCTTTTCCCCCTTAGTTCTTCCTTTTGCCACACCTCAACTGCCACACACTTCCAATTAAATTAAAACCTGGCCAAGTACAGTTCTGGGGGGTTTTCCCCTCCAATGCTAACATATAATTATAAGATGGGGGGGAATAAAATTACAAATTCCACCAAGGTCATTAATGTACAAAATGCAAATTGTCTCCCATTTGTCAAAGACCCTGGGGAAGTCTAGAGATAATTGAAATGATAGATGAACAGAGGAGACTAACTGCTAATGGTCTGTATATCAATGAATCAATGTCACATTTATGAAGGGCTTTGGGAAATTATTCTAAATACTTCATCTACAACAGCTGAAGTTTAGCCTACTTTTTCTTATTAATGCTGAAAAAGTAATGATAAAGTTCAGATTATAGTTACACAAGTGTAAACCTGTGGTAATTTAAGCTCAATAGCAAGAAAAAACTAATCATGTCTGTGGCAGAAATGACCAAAACTCAGTTACCAGGCAGTGTGGTATAACTAAGAGCAATAGATATTTCAGGGATAGCCAGATAAAAGACCAGCCCTCATGGCATTTAAACACAACTATTTACCTGTGCAACTCATTTCCTCCAGAACTTGCCCTTCCCTCCCTCAGCCTCCCCTGTCCTCCCCAAATCCTTCTCCCGAGAAAGAGGCACAGAGAGGAGAGAGAAAAAGGTCCCCACCAAAGAGTAAAAGCACCACCAAAGAAATAAAGCTGAGCTTGCAGAAATCTTTAACTTGCCAGTGAAGGTGGAGATCAAGGGGTTTCTCTGAGCATCTCAGGTCTGCTGCTTTTCTTCTGTGCTGGATTCCCACCTGGGGCTTCAGGGAGACACAAAAGGAGCAAAGTCCTGGCCTTTCTGGATTTTACCTCTCCATCACCATGTTCTCCAGTGCTGTGCAACCCCAGACGGGCTGCCAGGCAGTAATTCCCTGCCCCAGGTGTAGCAGGAGGCTCCGGTGATGCTGCTCCCTGGTGCTGTCACAGCTTAGCAAGCAGCCAATTAACAAAACATTCAATTCCTCCATTTGCTGAAGCACATTTGTTCTGCCAGATTTTAATTTTTTGAACGAGTGAAACACAAGTAAGATAATTTCCATGAGTTAATGACACAGTGCAAGTTAACTGATGGCTTATTCTGCACGAGGAGATGGCTTTTAGCAGGGAACAATTTACACGCAGCCTTTCAGGGCCATAATTACTGCAGTCCCACAGTCTCAGCACACTCTCCCCTTTTTCTTCTTTGCTGTTTTACAGATGTGTCACTCTCAGAGTACTAAGTGAAAACAGATTACCTGCCACTGATTACCCAACACATCCGCAGAGGAAGGTGGGGGAAACGTCTCTCCAGTGACAAGTTTTGATTTGTGGATTAAATTCCCCTCTTAATTGAGCCATACTTCTTCTGCTAACAAAGCCTTGTGGAAACCCTGGGATAAATCTACCTCTTTGCAAAGTAAGTTTTCCTCACATCACATCCTCCCCTTCTTCTCATTTCATTAAGATTTTGAGCTATATATACAAACTCTTCATTTCAAATACTGGTTATGGAAATACTGCAAACCCCAAAGATGTCACAGTCATTTCTTTTACAGCTTTTCTTTTCCTAGGCGACATTCATATTGCAGAATAATTTAGACAGTAATTTAATCACAGGGTTTAGAGGTCCAGCAAATGTTACATTTACATAATGTCAGTCTTTCAGCAGATAATTTGGTCCTTTGCATGTGTTAAAAGACGGCATCGCTTGTTAAGTTCATGTTAGTGGGTTTAACCCAACAGATGAATGGCTGCTTTGGTAATCTGCCATATATTCCTAATTTTCCTTAAGGATGATTAAAAACTCCTACTTAGAGTAAATTCACGAGAACCTTCAGTCCACCAGAGCAACAAATTCAAAAGATTATTAAATCTCAGGGTCCAGAAATCTCCATAAAATGGTCATGAATTCTTGCAACACAGTAAACACCAAATTTTGCCTTGTATAAACACTTCATTAGTCAATATTTTGCTTATGCCTGCTTTGAGTACATGTGACTGAAGTTATTAAAATGTGTCTCTTAAGTTTTATAATTTTTCCTAAGGAGGCACTGGTATTTTGTTGTTTGGAAACATAATATTCTCCCTCTTGTCAAATGCTGCTAAGGAGAATGAAATAGGATACAAGAAATACGATTTAGTTTTGGTGTGGTACTGCTACTACCCTGGACATCCAAAAGATAAAATAAAAGGTGGCAAATCATTATTGCTCAAAGAGAGAGAGCATGTCTGTACAAGTGATTTTCAAAAAGTACTACTGTGTACTTAAATTTAGAAGAATAATAACCCAGGCAAACGTCTCAGGAGCCTTAACACCGAATATTTTGATTTAATGCTGTATTTCTGCCTTTTTGTTTTGAAGTTGCACATTGTATCCTCGCTACTTACATGAAAATTGAAATCTCCCTTTTAATTTAAACTTGTACAATACCAGGATTTACAGCAGGAAAAGAAACCTGTTGCATGATCTGGCCAGTCTATGCCACTGCAGGATATTCCCTTATCTTCCACTCACTTGTCTGGTTTTAAACGCACTGCAGCAACCACAGAGCAAATCAATAAGCCAAAAATTACACCTGGAGCTGAGAGCACATTTTGATCATTTAGCTGTATATTGGAACAATTTCAGCACCCTTTAAAATAGAAATGTGTTTACGTAGAGGACAAATTCATACAGTCTTCTGTCAATGGAATAGGCAACAGACGTCCAGAGCGAGGGTGTGGAAGCAGCTGGAGGGCAAGGCAGCAAAACAGAGTGAGGGGAGATACTCATTATTCCCCTTAACCCACTCAACTGACTATTGTCACCAGTGCAACTTCTACAGCATTGAGAAATAGTCACTTTCTCTCCTAGCACAGCATTTTGAAAGGATGACATTTAATTTCTAAGAAAAAAAAAAAAGCATTTCTTATCACCGTACATTTAAAACCAAACTAGTTTGCAATCTATCTCTTTTATGAATTATTTTTTCTTATTAAAGGAGCTAAATGGGTCTTTAGATTCATTATTTGTTTTTAAAATTAAAGCCAAACAGCCTGTTATGGCAGCTTTGGGCTGAGGACTCTGGAAAAATGAGGAAACACAACTTCTTGATGCAGTCTCTTAGCAGTGAAAAAATTGAGGTGGTTAATTTTCATTAATACTCTGATGATAAAGCTTTAAAACAATCAAGATTAAATCAGCTAGAGATTTGATTACCACCATGGTTGAAAAAAGGATTAGTTCCTACACTCAAACACAGCAAGGTCCAGATTTAGTTAAGGCATTGCACCCACTGGCAAGCCAGAATGCACTGATAAGTTTGTCATCCAAGTGATAAAACTGTAAGCTCAAGACACTTTCTTTGCATATTCTTTACTATAGTTTGTGTTATGGCACCAAGACTGGATGATCCTCCACCAAAGGCATTTCCTTACTCAGTTGTTAAGTCCTTAGACAGTTTATGGAAATATCTGACCCACGGGATGCTGGATTTCCTCACGTCAGAAGGTCCCACCAGTTGACCCCTTTGTCAATTGGACTGGCACAGATACAACAATACATTGGAGAAAATGTGCATGATCTCAAACTACTCCAAAAATCAATGTGTATATTGATGTACAATGAGATCTTTAATGGCAAAATCCTTTAAAGTTCTTTACCTCAAACAAATAATTAAATTAAAAAGAACTAAATGTTTCCTAATTAAACAGCACAAAGTGCCAAATACTGATCTATTTTCATCTCCAACATGTTTCTGTCATTTTTCTCCTTGCAATCCCTGATGTTTCCCTGTTGAAAAAAAAAAAATCTCATAAAGAAAGCTGTCTTACAAATCCAAACAAAACCTCCAAGTCTCATACAAGAAAGCAGTGAAAAGTTATAGAAGTCACTCCAAAATGTTCTCATTAGCACTTCTTTAGGTAAGAATGAGAATGAAAAAACGAGCTCTGTGAGGGCTGAATGTCACAGCTATTTGTTGAGGCTTTTATAATCATATCAGTGGCTTATTGAATCTCATAGCTGCAGTTCTACATCCTTCACTGACAACTACCAGAGAGCTTAGCTCAAAATAAAAGTCCAAATCAGGATGAAAGCACAGACACAATATGCTCACAACACTGAAGAAAATAAAATCTCAAAAGGTCAGGTTTACTTTATGGTCAAATAGGGACACACATAATACTTTGTTTCCTGTCTTATCCCAAATGAAGCCAAAAAAGGGTAGGATGTGAAGCTCAAATTATATGTATATATATATGTATTCCCAATTGTATAGGGACACTGCACAATACAACCTGACAGAGAACATTTCACTGTTCTTATTTAGCAAACGAACCTCGTTCAGTGCCAGGAATTAGGAAGTAATCGAGTTCTGGTACTAAACTATTACAAACCTTACTGGGAGTCAAGTCCAGGCTCTGTCAGTGTCAAACCTGATGTGCTGCCCTGAGAACCCACAATTATGAGTAACCAGCAGCTGGCACAAAGTAAACCTTGTATAATCCTTGCCAACATAGCTAATCTTCCCCTTACTGTACAAATGAGTCATGCAGTGCAAAGTGAGGCAGTGCTTTTATGATATATAGGTTTTTCTTACGTGCAGGTTACACATTTAATTTGCTATTTACTGAAGCCTCCAAACTTGGCAGTAGAGGGAGACTGCATGATTGCCAAAATAATCGAGAGAATTAAGACTAGACAGTGTAGTAATGACAAAAGCCTCGGGAGAGAGCACACAGATGTTTCCTGATGCTAAGCAGAAACTCTCTGCAAACCCAACTAGTAAACAATAAACTAACTAATACAAGTCCCTATCCCATGCCAAACTGGGATACTCAGTGACTTGATGTATAAAACATCTCTCACCTGCTCACACTGCCCTGCACGAGGCACGGAATCCTCGGGGCTGCTGTCGTGGCAAAGTCTGGAACGTGTCAGTCTCCAACGGGCAAGGAGACAAACAAGATCTGTGATTTAATTAGGCCACAACTTTATTAACCTATTTCTTCAGGGAGCTCCCAGCGATCGCTCACACAGTGTAGACCATGATTCAGTTTTTAATCATTTCTGTCTGGTAAAGAGCTGTGTCAATGTTTCCCTCTCTCCTCTTCACAGAACCCCAAAGGGATCTCGGTGTGTGGGGGTGTCTATGGATACCAACTCCAGGCTGTACCCCTCTTCTTTGTAAGGACAACTTCAGTCCCCCCAGGGAAGTGCTTGCACAGGCAACACGGAGGTATCACAGCTCCTTCTCCTTGACACCAGCTGAATATGGAGACAATTAACAGTTTCCTCTAGAGTATTTCCCACCGGGAAGGTACACATTAATACCTTAACCAAAAAACCCTCATATGGAACACAGTACATTTAGAAGGCAATTGCACATTCACATCACCTCTGCTGCCTTCTGGCCTTGTCACCACCTGAAAGGCAGGTCTGGTAAGCCCCCCATACACAGTCCCCTTGTCAAATCCCAAATGAATCCTGTTTGCATGCACAACAAACACTTCACTGGGCTCTTCCTGGGGGGGAATTAGCCCATCTGGTCTTGTGTTGGCGGACCAAGAATTGTTTTACCTTGGAGGTACTGGTGCAAATTTCCAGGGGAATTGTCTGTCCACTTGAATACCCAGTGCAGAGCAGAACCAAACATCAGCTCTCATCATCGTAATTTTTTATAGCAAGGCTACAGCCCCAGGCACGCTCAGATGAAGACACGACAATCAACTTTTATGGCACTTGCAACTTTTGGGCCAAGTCCTCTGCAGGCAGAGCTCCAAAAACTTCAGAGTTACACCACGAGAGAATATGATAATTGTCTGGCCAAGACCATAAAAAACCCCTCCTTGTTATTGTTGTTAGAAACCAAATGACAAGCAATTCATTACTGCACTGTAATTCGGTGCAATTTATTGGTTGATTTGCTGTGAGGGATTTTAGCTACATACTAATACACATGCTATAAAAAGAATGCAAATTCAGTAATGCAAGTCTAAATGAATGAGACATAACATTTTCTCACAGTTTGCAAGAAATTAACCTTTAACGTCTTTCTTATGCTTTGGGAACAGCACTTGGCCAAAAGCTCTTACAGTAATAAAGCAGTGACCCATAGCAAAGAATAAATGTCAGAGTGAAATGATAACAGCAAGCCTATTTGCCAGAAAGTGGTAATTTATAAGATTTTAATTTGAGATCATCATGGGGGGTCGGCCTTATCAAATAATTCAAAATGTAGGTCACAATTATAGCCCTTGAAGTGTGGTTCTGCTCTGAAATGTGACTGCAAAAATGGCATGTTTATTACTTCTAAATGATTTCTTTATCAGATGCATTGAGTTTACAAGGAAAATGCTAATGGGAGAGATTTGCTTTTTGCTTTCTCCAATTGTTGCATTTGTGTAGCTCAGTGATTTCAGTGCTTATTTCTGATTTACATTCCCCTAAAAGGAAAATTAAACCCCTCAGTTTCTCACCTTCCTGCTCAAAGTTCCACAGAGCCAAATTATGTCCTTTTTGTTCCCTGTGTCACCAAAAGCTTTCAGCAAATTTGCACATTTCTAGGCTAACTAGAATGTAAAGCCCTTTAGTTCTCTCAATAATAAGGAAAAAAATACAATCCAGCCATCAGTTCAGGCAGATTCCTTGGGTGGTGTCAGTCAGTGTGGCTCCATCAGAAATCGATGGAGTTCACTCACGTACAGCTTTCTCTACAGCACTGTCCTTGGGTTTGTTGGCTCTTCAAGTCTAACAGCTGAAGGAGAAAAGGCATTTAAGAGGTTTTTAAATCACCCTGCCCAAATCAGTAACTGTGAAATGCTAACACCTGTCTGGAGCAGATCACTGCGGATGGCTGGAATCCAGGCTCTGCTTCAAAGGGAGCCATACACAGAACATGCTCCAGGAAGAAGGAGGGACCCATCAAAGGCATTTCTTAGCTTTTTTTCACAACATTTTCCAGCCCTGTGATTTCCCAGTTCCAGGTGGATTCCTGATATAATGCACTACAATTGCTCATTACTTCCAGCCCTTCAGCCTGTTTCCAGAGATGCATTTGGGACAGTTCTCAGTCCATTCCCAGAGAAACCAAATTAATTGTCACGAAGCAACAGAATGAAACAAGAGAACAGTGAGCGAGGCCTGGCTAAAGACAAGTGTTTGCTCCACCATTGCCTGGATGAAGGCAGGGATGAAGGGATGGAAGGAGGAATGAAGGCAGAGATGGTGTTTATGTGCAGGAGGGACCTTCTGTCACCAGAACAGGGAGTCGATATGGCTGCTGTAAGCAAATCCTGTCCATCCTGTTGTCTTGAGAACCTGTGTCTTTGCTTCTTTCTCCTTTAAATGCCCATGAACGTTATGAAAGCTGAAAAAGCCCTTACTCCTCTCTTCAGTAAAACCAGCTGTAACATGGAGAACAAAACCCACCAAGAACAATGGACTGATTCTCCTTTCCACTCCACAGCTTAGAGTCAATTAGAGTTCGAATAAATAGGATTTAACACAATGCAAGTGAGAAGATGACATGAAACAGTATTAATTCAAAATAGGGCCATACTCTAATTTTGTCACATCTCCAATTTTATTTAATAATTTTATTCCATAATTACATTTCTGCAGTAATTCTGTCTTTTGACATCCTCCTTCTGTCACAACTTTCTGTAAGCCAGCATATGCATTAAACCCAATATTGACACGCAAATGGATGATCAAAAGTCTGCATTTGCCTGTCCTAGAAATTGCCACGGACTGAAAAAACAAACCCAACCATTGGAACACAAATTTGATGGGACTGCTGGACTCACAATCTGAGCAAGTAAAACTCTGCTGTTAATTCAAAATACTTTAAAATCCACCTCACCTTCTCCAAGGAATATTCCCAAGAGAGGGAATAACTGGACACTTACGCAGGCTGAAGAGCTGGTGACAACTGAACCCAAGGAAGCATAACATTAAATATAATACCTTCCATTATAAAACAAGGTAGGAGAAATGCAACAAATTATTCCTTACAGACAATTTGTTGCTTAATGGCCTGAAGCAACACCAAGGGCTGTTAGAACTGATAAGACAATCCTTAACCACAGTAACAATCTATACACTGGGATTAATGCCATCATAAAGTTCAAGCAATGGTTTATAACTCCAAATATTGGCAGAAGCAACCAATTTTCTGTCTCTTGGAAAGCAGAATATGTTACATTAAATAAACCATAATTCAAAAGCAAGGAGGGTGGGGGGAAAGAAAAACCCCTGCCCTCCAAATGAATAGGTTTCACTTATTATAACATGTGTGCTTGAAAAGACGTAACTTTGAGTCAGGGAATAGAACACAAAGCAATGTACTGAGAGCCCCTTTCTGGTCCTTTCTCCAGGCTGAGGCAACATTCAGGCAGCATTTTAAGGCTGATGCACATGGCTTAGCAACCACAGGAGAATAAGCTGCTTTCAGGAGGCAAATGCCTGGCAGGATGTGCTTGGTCACAAATGCACACGAAATAACTGGACATCTTCCAGAAGCAGCTGATAATTTATCTGATAGTCTACCAACAAAAATAGTCTGAACAACACACCCTCTTTAATGGTAACTCTCTCTTCAAAGCTTCAATGGACAGTCCAACGCTCTTGAAAAGAAAGTATGAACCTGAAGGGTGACAGCAAGAATCAAAACATGTCCCAACTCAATCCTAATAAATGCTGTGTACAGTTCAAAGCTTTTAAGAATCTCCACTGAGGTGACAAATCCCAGCATATGAAGCCATCTCTTTACATTTTTAACATTCAACTTCTGAGTCAGACTGGGCAGAAACTCAGGAATCACTTCTCTCCTACATTTGAGTTTCCACATGAGTCTAGAGCAGATGGAAGTTCCAGAGCAGCAAGGGCTGGATTCCTATCAGAATTCTTCTCTGAAAGGATCAAGACCAGGTTAATTGATACTAAAACTATCTTTTAAGTTCCCCCATGCAGTAAGAACTCTGAAATGAAAGCACAAAATGTTTCCATGGGCACATCTACGTATTTTTTGTATCTTTGCTTGCACTACAGTACAGGGAGACTTGGCAGTGTGGCACCACTTGATTCATCCCTATTCCTGCCCTAGTGTCTGTCCAGGACTGAGTTTTCCATATACTGCTGGGACACAAAAAAAACCCCTTTATTTTTTTTCTCCCTTTTCTACTGTAAGTTGAAAAAAAACCCTCTAACAACAAACCCCACATATTAAGTAGGAAGCTTTCAGAAAACACACAGGTTTTTTGGCACTTCAACACCTTGTGTATCATCTTGCCACTTTCTTCTCTTTAACTGGCTACATTATTCTTGCAAACTAGCAAAGAGTGTGGAAATATTTATTAAGGTCTATATTTTCTGTACAGATCATCAAAGGACAGTGAGAAGTGTTTGTGTGCAGAGAGAGGGAAAGAGAAACGCAATTATTCCTGCTTGATCTGTTTATTCCACAAGCTGGACACAAGTCATTGCCATGACATTTTCATTTTCCTGGATGCACAAGTGGGTTCTTATCTCATTTGTGCTGGTGTAAGTGCAGGAGGATCAGTGAGCTATTCCCCTCATTTACGTTTTGGGAAGTAACAGCAGGAATCAGGCCCATAACCCTTGATCATTAATTCTGGTTCACCTCTTGCACGTAACAGTGGCTGTCAAAAAGATTTTGGAAAACTGTCAATCTCTGGTAAGAGATAAAATCTTGATTAATAAAAATAATTTAAAGCTGAGTTTGTTCATTGGAAAGAGAGGTCACTGGCACTATGGTGTCAAGAAGCCAATATTTTTCAAACACATGGTATTCTTAGGGGAAATCAAAGCAAAGTCTGTACAGAGCCTCCTGCCAAGTGAGCTAACAACTCCATTTAACAAAACAAAATCATCCTGATGCTTAGAAGAACTCTTTCCTTAACAAATAAAAATCAAAGCAAAATGCAGACCAAAGTGGAATTACTTCCATGATCAAATCAGAACCTAAGGGCCAAGCTGTGCACATTGAGGGAAGGGGAGAGGGGATGGAGTTTTGCTTTTAACAAGCAATAAGACCAATAATGGGAATGATCAGCAGTGAAAATTCAGCTCTCTGAGCTCCTGTTCAACTGGCCTGTGGTTTGCTTCACAAATTTGAGTCTACAGCTCTGCTCAAACTGAGAAAGCCCAGAGACAGACCCCCCAGGAGCTGAGATGACCTCACTTGGCCACAGACACGGTGCAAAGGCTACAACCATCAGGTAACTTCACCTGCACGTGCAGAGCATCCCTGGCCCTGGGCCACTGTCCTTCTTGGCACCTCTCAGAAACCAACTCAACCCACAGAGAGTGTTCCCACAGAGGCCCTGCACTAAAGGGATGCTAAATCTCCTTTTCCACCTCTCAGTACTTTATACCAGCACAATGCACAGATAAGGTGGGGAAATATCCCATCTGAGAGAGATACACAGATGCACCACACTCCTTGCTAGTTTGTTGGGGTTTTTTTTTAACTTTTGATAAATTTAATGGCAATACAGAGACTTTTCCTCCAAATTTTAATTTGTAGGAACTACACCAGGGCTCCAGCAGATGCAGTGCAGATCAGTGAGGGTCACCTCCAGCCAAGCTCAGAGTGCAGCTCTAGTGCTCTGAATTCTCAGATGGAAACCTAAAATGCCTTTGCATCAAGTTTTCCTGACTGAAGTTACGAGAGGCTACGCCTAAGAATTAAAAAAAAACAAAACCCAAGCTTCATTCTGTGATTCTGTGAACGGCGCTCCTGCGGGTGGGAGGATGTGTCTATGTTGCAGATAACTAACTAGCTACATGACAATATGCATTGGAGATGAAACCAAAGCAAATGCCAGCATGATATATTGTGTCAGTAACATCAAAGGAGAAGGGGAGGGGAAGCGAGTGTGAAAATCAAACAGAGTACTTGGGAAAGAAAGCTAATTTTGAGTTTGATGTGCACGAGTGACACTCATTAAAAATTGACGAGTGCATGTGAGAGGATGCCACCTGGGATTATGCAACTGCTAATTAACATTTAACACCATTTTCTAACCTTATAAAATATTCTTAGCCTGCTGAAGGCTCCTTCGTAACAAGCACAATGAAAAAAGCCTCCACCACCCAGCACCTAGCAACAGCAAATGGAACGGGGAAACTTTATGAACTTTTTAAAGCAACACAGGAGACACAAAGAGCTTAAAGGGACCCAGCTAAAGCAGCACAGTCCATGGGCAGGGGAACAGGTGGGTGAACGTGTGACCTTGTGCAACCAGAGCCCTGATGCTGTCACAGCAACCCCACCCCTCCTGCCCTCCCAGGACTCACTGGACCTTCATGGAATCACGTACTTGTTTAGGTCAGAAAAGACCTCGTGGATCACCAAGTGCAGCTGTTAACCCAGCACTGCCAAGCCCACCACTGAGCCACGTCCCTAAGTGCCACCTCTACACTTCTTTATATACCTCCAGCACAAATGAATATTAAATTAATATAAAATCTAGCATGTGTTAAAGATTTTCCAGCACAGCATCCAATTTCACCCTAAATGACACCCTCCTACTTACTGTAAGCTACAACTGAGAGTATTATGTGAGGTCTCTCACCCTTAAGATTTAGCATGAGCCTTGCAATAGCTGCTGATTTTCCCTCCAAAACCCATCTCCTGGATTCATGCCACTATCCAGCAGGGAAATCCTGGTTTTCAGTCCTTTTTGTAAAGGCAGTGAGAGGAAATATGGACTCCAAAGCACCAGCATCTGCTCTTGCTGTAAGTTCACATGACTTTTAGGGCCCCAAAATAGTAATTTTGAGAAGCTGGGTAGGAGTTGGTAGAGAAAAAGGGAGACTAACTGAAAAGAACACAAGAAAGTAGAGGAGACAGTAAGAGAAATCAAAGGGAAAGCAGAGTAGATGACAAGAAGACCTGAGCCTGGTGGAATGGATGGTCATAGTGAGACAAAGAGGGCACAAAGTTTCAGGAGCCTGAGCACTTCAGAGCATTGAAAAAACCTGAACCCAAAGCAGCACATTGTATAGATTACATTTGGGCTTGGCCATTTCTGCTGGGTGTTTACACTGTGCATTTCACAGTTTAAACAAAGAAAGGAGAGCAGAGGGACAAATCCAAACAGACCTTGCCTTTCCAGGGCCCAACAGGAGGAACCCCAGCACATCTTTCTGCTCTAATGACAGGATGGTTCTCTGCAGTTATGAGACATTTTTATAACCCAGGAGCCTTCCAGAATTTTATATGTCCCAGAAAATATATCCCTTTTAAAAGATAAACGCCTAATGATGTATACACTGTAACTTCATGATAAAAGATGGCCCCATGATATCTTTGATATGGCTCTAACTGCAGAACACTGACATATTTAGGTAGATTTTAATTAATACATTGGTATTCATACAGCATGCCCAGGAGGATTTTTGTGTCTTTCTTCACATGTTTCCAGATGAACTTGCTAATTGAATGGTTAAATGCTTTCCACAGAGGCAAGGCAGAGATTCTCCCTCTTTTCACTGGGCAGAGAAAATGGGATTAACTCCTACAAATAATTCTTCAGCACAATCAAAAGCTTTTAAAACAGGGTAATACCTCCAGCACTTTTAGATATCACAGTTTAACCATGTTCCTTAAATTTCAGAGATGCCAACAGCTGTTGATGTAATGTAATTTATCTACCCCCAAAAGATGTGACGTGGTGCCTTGCAGGTCTCTGTTATAATTAACAACTACCCTGGTCCTTCCGTCTTGGGCAATGGACAAGAAGAAATCACACATTCCGGGAAGGCTGAGCACATGGGAAACAATAAAGAAATGCAAAAGAGGGGAAAAGAGGGCTCAATGTATAAGCTGCAGAAATATTCCAGCTCCAGCAGAAGACACATGAAAGCCCGAGACAAGGCAGCCGGGGGAGCAGCAGCGTTAGATGCTGCCTCAGCAGACACGGCGCTGGAGCAAAGCAGGGAACCAGAAGAAAATTAATTTTTAAGCAAAAGGAGAGTTGTTTTCCCTTGCAGAATTTGAAGCAGTGCAATTGCAGATGTTCTGCTCGGGACTGTCCAAGCCTCCAGCCGTAGCTCCTGCCCTGTGGGTTTTATGGGCAGCACCGGGGTCGGGGACAGCTCTGGAGTTACTGGAGCTGTACCCACAGTAGGACACTGCCCATCCAAAATGAAAGCTGTAACAGAGATAAGAAGATATATGTTCTAAATAGAAAATGAAAGGGATGTCAACATATAAAAGAAGTATGAAACCTCTGTAAATAAGAACATTTCCAATTTTTATGGGCTCTCTGTGCAACCAACATCCATATACATTTCTGAGTGTGCCTGCCCTCGGGGCTGGATTTACAAATCCCAAATCCTCAATATTCCAGTGGCAATTCTCCTTATGAATTGCAAAACCTACACTGAGAAAAAGGAGAGAATGAAGTTGGGATTATTTTTTATCATTAAATATCATTGTTTCAAAAATTTTAAGAGTCTGGCCTTTTCTAAAATGGTCCTTGTTTAAAACATTAAGAGATACTTCTTTTGCAGAAACCCCAGAAAGATAAAGCTTAGTGATTGCCACGAACTGTCATCTTCACAGGAAAGAGAAAATAAAAGATCAAACACAGACCTTAAAATCTCCTCAAAGCTTCTAACCCTTAAGCTAACAAAAGAAAAACAGCTTTAAAAATATACTACCCAAAATATTCTATTCCTAGAAAAGCATGTATCTGAAAACTATTACACCTCAAGTATGAGGTAAGGAAAAAATAAAGACTCTTTCGTACATGCCAGAAGGAAATAGAGCAATTAAAAAAGAAACAGGCTGGGAAAGCCTATTCAGAGGATGGGGAAGCAGGTTATGTTGATTGCCACTATGCAAATGAGGAAGGATGTGGATAAATGGCATGCAGGGATGTGATTTTATTTCTTTATTTTTAGACTCTTGATAGAGCATTCCAAAACGTGAACTTTGTGTTTCTTCTTTCTTTGTTTCCTAACCATTTGAGTTCAGAGAGGCACTGACAGTGAGTTTTGGAGCTTACTTAGAGCAGGTGGCTTGTTTTAAGATCATTGTCAACGACTGATTGTACATCCGATGCTCAGATACTTGTATTTGTCCATACTTCTTTTATCTGTATGTTTCTGTCTCTACCCAGAGGCAAAACCAAAGCCCAAAGACAAGGAGTGGATTTTCTGTAGCAAAGTGCTGATTCCTTGGTCCACCACATTTGTCAGCTGCTCCAAGGGGCACCAATCCAAGATATATTGGAATAATTAATTCAGAGAGTTACACCTGCACCAGGAAATATGATCAGATCCACAACCAGGACACCAGAAAAAATCACACTCATGGGGGGGGGGGGGGGGGAAAGCCTTATAGAA
>VXBX01004309.1:76405-179962 GCA_013400415.1 Scytalopus superciliaris | reverse complement strand
CAACGACACGAGAAAAAACCGGCCCGGGGGGGGGGGGGGGGGGAGGGAAAGCCTTTTCAATAACACTGGACAGGAATCACAGCTTCATAGTGCTTCCTGCCAGTTTTCCCTTTGCTTCCTTAGAAATTTCCATGTGAATTTGGTAAATGGGAATTTGAGTAAGTCTCTAGCTGTGCTCAAGGAAAACTCCTATGGATATGTCCAGCAAACTTAAAATATGACATTTTGGTACTGCAAAACTGAAATAAAGGTACAGTCATTACTGCAGGACACTTCTTGATGGGCTTCTTGTATAAAACCAACATTCTCAAATGGAAAGCTGATTGAATTTTCTCTTCTTCAAGATGAAAATTTAGAGAAAAAGAGGCACAGCATAAACAATGTGACTCCCAAGTCCTAAAATTACAGGAATACTAAAATCAAAATGTGATGAATTTTTAAGTATTAGGCTATGCAAAACAATGTTTTTCCTATTTTTCCTAGGAAGCTACAGCCAATGAAGCTGAGGTGTCTCCACTAAAACACATACCATCCACTTAGTTTCCAGTCACTGTGCCTGAATGTCTCCCTCAAATTTACAACTCATATGACAAAAAGGAAGGCAAGAGTTGAAACCCTTCCTGTTTGATACCTACTCAAGCAAAAGGCTCTTCCTATGCACAGTTCATCCAACTTCTCATTGTCACAAGCTCTGTTGGAAGCAGGGCCGAAGCAGAATTGTTCTCTGCTTGTCACCCGTGGTATTTTGGGTGGAAAAAGCCCGTGGGTCGCACGTTGATGCCCAGAGGTGACAAGAACCACACAGCCCCTGAAACCAAGTATGGGTCGCCTTAGGGTTTGCTTACGAGGTCTTACCCACCCTTGATTTCTGGAGCCATGGGGGAGGCTCTGGGAATGCTGCTGCATCCCTGTGGGTCCCAGCGTGGGGTGAAGATGAGGAGTGTGACGTCTGACTGCTCCGAGCCCTCCTGGATTGATTGTAAAACAAAGGGGGGTTGGCTGAGAAACACATATGCCTGATCTTATGACTTATATTTCCTGCACAACATTCCTCTTACATCATTTGTACTGTCTCCGCTGCACTTTGCTGGGACTAATAAACATTCCACACTTCCTCTGCAATGTATTTTCTCCCTGCAAGACAGCCTACTTGCTATTAGCATGTAAACTGCACACTTGCCAGTCAGGCTAACCTCATCAATCTTGGCCAAGGCAGAAGAGCTTGTACCCTCTTACAAGATTTCTGGGATTGCACTTTTAAGTTATTCATCCATTTATTGGAAAGAAAGAGGAAAAAAAAAATCTTGAAGATTTCATCTCAAGGCTTCAAAAATAGGACATATTAATGGAAAGAAAAAGGATCACTTGAGCTATTTTTAAACTCACATTTGAATTTTTTTCCCCCAGAGGAATCAATTTTCGTGTTTCCCAGAAGAATATAGTACAATTCCATCCCTGCTTTGAATTAAGAAAGCAGAATGAAGGAATTAAGATTTTTAAAATAACTATCAAACCCATGCCTTGGATTTCTGTGTTTGTGCTCTTGCTCAATAATGACTCGCCACTCACTCCCTGAGGAGCAGAATAAATTAAGCGTGTACCTTATTAACAAGCTTCTTATTCTGGGGCTGACTTCAATATCCCTGCCTGCCCCTGCACTGTGTGGAGAAACTGATCTCCACTCCTTGGGGAACGGGGCTCGAACCTGCAGGACAGGCAGTCTCTGCTGGGAAGGGCTCACAGTTGAAACCAGGTGAGGAAAGAGGGTCCTTGAGGTGTCCCTGATGATCACAGCCTGACCTGGTTCAGCATCTTGGCTGGCTCATGACTGGGAAATCAGCACATCAGGAGGAAAGGAAGGATTATAAAATACCCTGGGTTGAAAAGGACATTAAAGACCACCTTGTTCTAAACCCCTTTCACAGGCAGGGACACGTTCCACCAGCCCAGGTTCCAAGCCCCATCCAACCTGGCCTTGGACACTTCCAGGGATGGGGCAGCCACAGCTTCTCTGGCCAACCTGTGCCAGGGCCTGCCCATCCTCTAAGTAAAGAATTTCTTCCCAATATTCAATGTAACCCTACTCTGTCAGTGTGAATCCATTCTCCCCTGGCCTGGCATTCCAGACCCTTGTAAAAAGTCTCTCTCCATCTTTTTGGCTCCTTCAGGCACTAGAAGGCCACAGATAAGTCACCCTGAAGCTTCTCTTCCCCCAGCTGAACAATTCCACTTCTCTCAGCCTTTCCTCACAGGAGAGCTGCTCCATCCTCTGATCTCTCTTCGCATCCTCTTGGGACTTCCCAAAACAAAAACTGCAGCTGGGCCATGGAATCCAAGCACTGCAGATGGGCACAGAATTTGTCTTGTTCTTCTGAACTCATTTGTGCCTTTTGGGGGCTCCACATACTCTAAAACTCAGTTCTCTCATTTTGTGTTCCTTGAAAAAGTAATTCACTTTCTTAAAGAAAGACACACGGGCAGTTTTGTTTTGCAGTAAGAAGAGAAAGACAGAGAATGATTATGAGCCTCACTCAAGATTGTACAGGAAAACCACCAAACTAATAAAAAGACCTTTTTAAATTTCACCTCTGATATTTCAGAACCAATTCCTGAACTCCTCTGGAGGATTTGTGAATGAAGAATTTCAATATGTTCTCTCTGCCTGAATTAACATGAGACTTCATTAGACAGAAGTAAACCCAGAACCTGAAAGATTAGATCTCAAAGTGCAAAACCATTTGCCATTTCAGAAGCTGCTCCTCAGCAGAGCTGCTTCCTTGCAAAGCTTTTCCAGATGATACTTCCCAAACAGAGCATTGCTCAGAATGTGAACAAAAGCTTTCCCCAGTAGGAAGAGGGGGGAAAAGCATCCACATTTTTTCATTCTGAAGAGTGGTGTTGTACAGCAATTACTTTGCATAAAATCTTTCATAATGAGTTAAGCACCCCGAGTCAGTGAAGCAGCCAGGCTGACAGAGCAGGCAATCCATCACAGAAATGATTCATAAATTAAACCAGCCCCAACTAAGGCCCTCACATGTCACTGGGTAACAGCTCCTAAGGAGTCATTATGGGTATTCTGTCAATAATGCATAAACTTCATGACCCTTTTAGCTCCCACCGCCCCTCAGCTCCCAACAGTAATGGCCCATCCCTCCTTCCCCCACCCCCAATTCCCGGGTGCTGCTCTCTCCCCCCCCAGAAGTCAGTGAGAGTGCTGCCACTGATCTCCAGCAACACAAACTCACCTTCCCTTCAACTTAAATCCAACAAACAAACTGAAACTCAGCAGGGCTGCCAAGGCTGGAGCTGAATGCAGAGGACATGGAAAACCAAAGGAAATCAAGGATTAAATACCCATTTTGCTCGTAGTGCCAGAGCTCTGAGCAAACCATTGCTGGTGTGATACACAGCACATGCATTGAGGTGGGCTGGCTCAGTCAGTTTAACTGCTACTGATTTTGTTAATCCTCCTCAGTTTTCTGTGTTCACATCATAGTTTCATATGCAGTTTCACTCGCAGGAATTGAAAAAGCCAGGAGAGAAAGTCCTGTTCAACATGGCCTACTTGGTGGGTTTTCTTGAAATATCCCACCATAACTCCACAATTACCAGACTGAAACAATGAACCATCAGCTGAACATCAGCACTGCCAGGGGGAAACCAGCTGGAAGGCACCTCCTCAGCCCAAGGGACACAGGAAGCAGTGACCACCAAGGAAAGGTGCTGTTCAAGTGAAGTGCTTTGTATCAAGGAGTAAGCAAAAGCATAATTTCAACTCTGAAATATATTGGTTAAGGAATAGAATAAGTGAATGTAAAATTCCAAGTCTGATGTTTTACAACCTGTGTCTGAAGAAAGCTGTTTTGCTTTTGGTAGAAGAAATATGATGGACAAATTCACAACCAAATGTGTTACTACTAAGCCACAGCATAACAGGTTATACCTTCATTAATTCAAGGACTCTTTTGCAGAAGGAAATTGTTTTCCTTTTAAAAAACTTGTTTTGCTCCATACAAGAAACCATCCTGTAACTTGTTATGAAAACACAAAAGCAACGCTCGAAATACCACAGGGATTTTGATAGAAGGAAGATTTCTGAAAGCAAAAAACCCAACCTTTTTTAGCACAACTTATGTACAAGGGAATCTGTGCTTCTTATAAAACCTCAGCCCAAACCCATCCGTTTGGAGGTCTATTTGAAACAAATGAAAACTACAGTTCTGGGTTTATATTAGGATGGCCTTTGCCGTGCAGCAACCTGCAGCTGCACAGCCCTGGCAAGGCTGGGGAAAGCACAGCCTGCCTCATTACTGCAGCTCCTGCAAGGCATTGCTATTCATCCCACACCTTGTAGGGTTCACTCACGGATCACTCCCATCAATTACTGCTTTATGCTCCGAGGCTCTGGTGTTACCTCAAGGAAAGCTCTGCACATCCCAAATTCAAAGGCTGCCAAGGTGCAGTCGTGACTTAAACATTATCATTTACTTTTCACACCCAACAGGGAAACCTATCATTGTGGAAATGGGTAATCAGCCAAATAATCCCGCGCCCACTTCATTTACAGGTCTGCAGTTTGCAGCTCTAAGGATGGAGTGAAAGTGTTGGGGTGTTTTAGAAGTAAATATTATTCATATTTACTGGAATTTTCCAGGAAACAAAAAGGAAACAATGCAAATGAGACGATGAATACAAACTGCAAGGAACCACAAAAATTCTGGGTTTCTTTCCAGTATTACTCTTCAGGATGGTTCAGATATTTCTCTTTCAGGGATTTTATGCATAGTAAGCAGTAAAAGTAACCAGAAATATTTTCACTGCAGCAGCCTTGTGGATCCACCAGGATAAATCACCTCTTAGAACAGTCACACCAAATACTTCATGTCAGTTTAAACCTCTGGATGCCTAAACCCATCCTTTACTTCACTAGTAATTACTTTTGTAGAAAAAAGAGAAATATTACCTGCTTGACAATTTAAGCCAGCACTGACACATTAATCTTTCTCTTCAGGTACTGTCTCAGACTGAGCGTCGCTTGAAACAGCAAAGCCCTTGCTTGGGGAGACACAGATGGGTGAGAACCCCACGCTGGGGCAGGTCACAGAAACTCCCACTTGCCTCGTGTCTGAGTGTTGTTAGATCTGCTACAGTTATTCATTATCTTTGTTTTCTAAGAAGGAATTCAGACAGAAGTTTGTTTTCATTTTTTTCGGTGTTGTTTCCATACCTGAGCACCAGGAGCCTCGAGCTCTCCCACGGCAGCTCGCTGAGTTTGCGCCGAGGCTGATCCTGATGCTCGCTCTCTCTAACACAGACACAAACACATTTTTCTCAGGGTACCCAATACCCTGAAAACCATCATTTCCACTTGTAAGAATTCTGAGCACTGTGAATTTTTCAACTTCTTCCATTCTCATTCAAAACAACCCAGGGTTTCTGTTGCGCTGCAAGTGTCAGGGAGGAGCTGCTGTTGAACCGAAGGATGCACAAGTGGGACTGTCACAGTGACACAGTGCAGTGGGTGCAACAGGGACACATCCCCAAGTACTGCAAACAACACTAAAAGAAGCCTAAAAAATGCAGCCAGGAGGATTTGTGGGAGCTGAGTGTCTTCCTCACATCACACAGGAATGTGACAGACAAGGGCATGGTGTTGCCTTCTGCTCTCCCACAGGACATTTACACCAGCACCGCGGTTCAGGTGAATCTGTGTGCTCCCTGGGACTCTGATTTTACATCTGACACAGCTGCACAGACCCTGAAGCCTCTTAGACCCCCAAGCTGGTGGCAGAGGACACCCATAACTTTTTTAAGGATAGTAAGTGGTGGGAGAAGCAGCCAAGCCAGGAAGGTGCACACGCTGCAAGGGGAGCAAGTCGCAGAGGGAGTTTTTGTTGCTGTTCTCTGTAGGTTTTTTTAATATACAACCACATGGACATGGAATCTGGTTTGTATTTTATAGTATTTGTATTTGTATTTTATGGCTGTTCTGTCACCTGCCACCCAGCAGTAACTGCTCAGGTTTTATGGTGGCACTGGCATCACGTGGTCTGACACGGCAAGGCTGAACATGAAAATACCCCTGTGCACTGGTTTGTGTGAGGAAAAACAGCTTCAGTGTATCTGGTGAAAAATCACACCCACGATTCAGCTGCAGGTTGAACTGGGTTTCCTGCAAACTTAGATCAAAAGGTTGCTCTGTGTCTGAAACACAAGATAACCAATCACATGGGGAAGGAACCACTTGACACACTCCCCCCATCCCTGGGCTCCTCAGAAGGAAGAAATAACTCACCCAAGAATGAGAATTTTCCTCCCCCTGAGGTTTTTGTGTACTCAGATGCAAAACAAACCTCACTTGATCTCTCTGCAGCATTTGCACTATTTCTTATTCAGATGAGAACACAAATGCAATCCACTGGCTTCACATCTCGGCTTCTTACAGATGGACTTTTTTATACCCTTACCTGGCCAAGTTCCATTTATTAGGAACATATAAAAAATGATTGCCTCCTATAACTCTTCTTCAACAATGCCTCCAGCCTGAAGGCTTCATGAAGTTATAAGCAAAGATTTACATGTAATAAATTACTGAAAATGAAAAATATCTGTCCTCGACAAGAGTAGTATATCTCAGATAACAACGACTTTTCTAGTGAAGGGGAAGATAAAAGTGCATTTAACAGGTATTCTGATACCATAAACTAGAATTCAATATTTGCATGCTCAAATATATTACAGGAAAATATGCTAACTCAAATCTGACATTAAGAAATTGCTTTCTGTTGTAAATTGGAATTCCAAAGAACACAGTAAGCTGCACCAGACTTACACAGCTACACAGTCCAGCTGGCAAAGAGAATCTACTTACAGATTTAATAAAAAACTAAAAATCCAAAATATATTCATATTACTGTTAAAGGAACAAAAGAAATACCAGAATGAGACTTCCTGCCTTTGTAGCTCACACCTTCTCCCAAATACCCACTCATAACTTTCCCCTACAAGTCCTACATCCACACCCCATCACTCACTTCAGATGGTCCCAGCTTTTGTTCAGAGACGCTACAAAGCTTATTTTTCATGCATGGCTTCATTCTTTCCTGTGTTTGGCCAAGACTCTTCCTTGACAGAACTTGACCTAATTCATACATGATTTTAATGATTTTATGTATACAAACACATTAACAGATAACAAAGATATACTACCTAGATTCATTATACTAGGAAACAGCTCTTGAGATTCAAACTTCAAAGATGGTTCTAAAAACTACTGTCACATGTGCTTTTTATGCTTTACTTTCAAAAGAGAAGAAATCCATTCATACTGTACTGGCAGTTGTCTTTGTCTCCACAGTTTAGGATCAGATTCAAGTACTTTTAGATAAACTATTCCTATATCTTAAGTCGCAGAACCTACAAATGTCCATAAAACTGTCCAAACAGAATTTATATCCCCATTACACAAAAATAACACATCAAGCATGGAAGCCAAAATGAGAATGGCACCTTCCCAACAACAGAACTGAAATAATATTGAAATAATACAATATAAAAACCTCATGAGCAGTTTCTTCTAAACTGCAGTCTTAAAAACTTGTGCGCTGGTTTTACTATAAAGTGCCTCAGCCTCTTAGAGTGATAGAAAACTTTCTAAAAAGTTGTTTTCATTCTCAAGACGTGGAAGGAAAATGACAGTGTAAGGCAAAGGTTCTAAGATGTAGGAGAGTTCCAGTATCTAATTATCTTAAAAACCCAAGTTATTACTGATAAAGAGAAAGTTACCACTTCTGTACCTGTGACAAGTAGTTTTTCGCTAACCCAAGGTGAGAATGAGCCATAAGGCTTGAACCCCAACCAATGCAGGGACATGAAACTTGCTGTGAAAGCTGCCTCTTTGCCCTGAATTCCCCCAAAACGGGTACCTCCACGTGACCCTGAAAGGTCCCATCCTGTCCTACCTCTTGCACAGTTCCAGGAATACATCAAAAGAACCACTTTTTATTTCAAGACTCAGCTTCTCCCTTTCCAGCCCTGTGTGCTGCTGAGCAGGCTCTGCACAAAATTCCCTGCAACTCAGATTTGCAGTTTGCATTTAAAAAAGAAAAATTAAAACAGCAAAGCCACAGGTTTTTTCCCTACAATTGTGCGTTTTTGCAGAAAAGAAGGATACTTTCTTCCTGCCAGTACTTTTGTGAATGCTGAGATGCTGTAGCTCTTTATAAATCCAGTGCTCCAGCAGATGCCCAGGAGATTGTCCCATTCCCAGGAGAGCTTTAGGTTTATCTTGATCAGTTTATTGCCTTCCTCACATTGATTTTTGACAGCACAGCAATTCCATTTTCAATCTAAAAACCCTGACAGTTGTGGTTTTTTTCCATGCTGAATATATTACTGGCCATGAAGTTCCTGCTATGAGAGCTTTCCCAAGGAGGGTGGGTGGATTTGCTTAGCCCTGAGAAAATCCCCATTTCCAGGGGCTAGTCAACAAACAGAAGTTATTTGAGTTCCTTCCATCAGCAGATTGGGCCATAAATACATGCAGGAAGTAGATCTGCAAGTAACAAGGTGTCATCATTACATACTCATTCCAAGGATAGTGCCTGGCTTTAATATCTTCATAATCACAATTTACCATTTAGAAGCTGCCCCAGCTATTGCCAATTTATAGCAGACACCTACACTGAGCAATAATGGCTTGTCCTGTGATAAAACAGATTTATTCTCAATATAAATATACTTACTGAAGCAGCTTTTCTTAAATCTTTATTTATAAGGCAAGTCAGATGGCCCAATAAGTGAAAAGCAATATTTCTATGTATCAGTTTTCACTCCATTTCCTAGAAAGATTACAGAACATCATGGACACAAGGATCATACCAAAGGCTACATATTCTAATTTCAGAGAAAATACAACACTATGAAGAAAAGCGCCTCTACAGAAATCCACACTAATATTAATCTATACACTCAGGTTTGGCTCTAAAATGCACCTCAGACTTCAAAAGGAATGGAGTCGAATTGGTGGACCCTGTGGAGATATTTATCTGATAAAAGAGTTTCAAATTACCCCCTCCCCCTTAAGATATAATTTTATGATGTACCTTAAAAAGCCCTGGCCCTTGGTATTCACCAAGCAGTACTGGATGGTGCTGAAATTAATAAATAATAGAGCCACTAGCAACCCCCTATTGATTTTCTGCCGGATTTGTCTGTCTCCTCAGAATTTTAAGAACTGTTTAAACAGATATATCCATTATGTGCTGGAAGGAATTTTAAAACTCCCCAGTAGGGCTGCAGTTGATGACATATTGACAGTATCTCAGCCTGAAATAATTTTGGACACTCCGCTTACATTGTCTGCAGATACAGAGCCAAAAACACCCCGTTGAAGGGCAAAGTGAAGGTCAAATGCCTGAAGCACTCACAAAAGCAGCTATACTTGAACACACTACTGCTTCAACCCTTGGACATTAGTTTGTGGAGACAGAAGCAATTCCTGTTATCAGCTGTACAAATAAAATTATGAAACCATCAGACTGTTTTTCTATCGAAAAAAGAGTGCCCTTAGGACTGAGATTTTAACTCTGCTTCTGAAGAACCCAGGAGTTCTTATCTTCATTTGCTAATATAAACAGAATACCTTCACTAATTCCCCGAAGCAGCTCCCAGCTCCTTTGCAAAGCATTCCTGAAGTTCCTTCCCCGGGCTCTGCTTCTGTTGTGGCACAATTTAGTAGACCCTTTAATGCATTAAAACTGGAAGGCTTCAGCTTTTCCATTGGAAATGCAGGGCACAGGAACACTGACGCCTTGCTCGCAGAATGGGATGATGTGGTTTCACAGCCATTCACCAAACCCCTGCAAACTGAGGGAAGTGTTTTTTTATATATTTTAATGCACTAATTTAACAGAAGAGCATGTAAAAGTTTTGGTTCAACTTTGTCAGGAGACTAAAAGAAGAACATGTTAATCAGCTGTGTAAATGCTCCTTCTTGCACTGATCCGATTTGCTGCTCCTTTGCTTGAGCAGAACTGTTTTCCTCATTATGGTCCTGATTAAGAAGTTTGATGTGCTGACCTTGACTATCAAATTAAGCTCCACGCTGCAAGCAAAGCATCCTATCTTCTCTAGTGGCTTATAAATTCATTAGACACTTTGGACAGAGTTTTAAAATTTGCTGACACTAAATTCATTCAATATGGAACAGAACTGTTAAGATTTATGAGGCAAATCTGCAGTTAAGTGAAACATGCGATCTCCAGGTGACTTCCACCAGGAATCTCTTCCATCTAGGCCTTGCCTTGTTTTTCAAACAATGCCCTATTAAATTTCAGACTCTTAATTATCTTCTCATTTTCCAGTCAGATGATCAATACCAAAGGACAGACAGCAGTCTGACAGCTGCTGGGACGAGCCCGAGCCAGGAAGGCGACAGCTCTCGAGGCGGTGTTTTCTCGGTGCCGTATGGCTCGAGACAGTTGTGGTGCACACTCCACATGAGTTCAAAAGGAATAACTTCAGTGTAAAAGTTCACTTGCTGCTCTGTAGTGAAAATAATTTATTTCAGATGCCATGGTTTTGAAGCTGCTGGATCAGAATTTTAAATCCTTTTGCCATCTATATTCCCCAAGGGCACGAGAAGTGAATCAAGGCTCTTTTTTACTTCCATGAATTCTAGACTTTGACAAGAGTTCACAGAGAAAAAAAACCAAAACTTCTGAACATCAGGCAAGGCCTGTGTGCCTGGTCTTTGCTTAACATGCTTTGTTTTCATTTTGGCAGAATATGTTTTGTTTGCATTTAAAAAGGGGCATTTGATACCAAGCATGAGTCATTAGTTAAAAAGCAGCTCCACCACCAACGCTGGCCTCATCTAAGCCATGGGATAAAAGTCACAAAAGAAAGTTAATTCAGTCATTTGTGAAGGTACTTAAAGGGGATATCAGGATATAAAGCCTTCTCACAACAGGAAGGAGGGATGAGGAGAGGGAGGCGGAGGGTGAAATTTATTATTGGAGTAAAACTCTCCCAAGACTAATTTATCCGCTATAAGGAAAAGTACGTGTCGCAAACCTTCCCGCTGACAAGCTTTAACTAAGCAGACGCACCGCAGAGAAAGGGTCAGTGTGAGGACACGGAGGCACCTCAAACACCCAGCAGCCTCCCCTAAACGCCGCGCTGAAGCGATCGCCTCTCCCCGCGCACATGGTGTGCGACACGAGAGTCTCGCGCCGTATGGCAGCGAGGATGCTGATGTGCTCTTGTGCCGCCGCGCTGGCCAAGAACCCGCGGCAGCAGCAGCTGCCACAGGGATGTCTCTTCTTTCACATTGATCATTTTGCTAAATACTGAGGCTCGGTGCAGCTGCACAGCTCGCAGCTCCAGGGTGGCTCCGACTTTCTTGGAAGTCTGGTGTCAGCCTGCAAGTTAGTTTGGATAAGAGCATCCAAAATCCAAGTGGCAGACGGGATGCTTAACCAACTCGTGCAACCCGGAGCACAAAAATACTTTCCTGTGTGTGTGTGTGTGTGTGTGTAGTTTCATTTAGAGCCAATCCTGCCTCAAATAAATATATCAAATTGGAATACAAATATAAACAAAAATTTGATACACTGATAGAAAACCACTTACAAACAATTGGGACGGAAATGTTTATCTGGAGAGTGACTCAAACTGGCCTGAAGAAAGAGTGGCATCAACAGAACCTGATATTACTGTGCAGTTGACTTGCCTGTGCTTACAGCTGTTGGAGGGGAAGCAGATATATCTAATGTCGACAGTAACTGCTGGAGCTGCAATTCCAACCAGGATGGCAAAGTGGAAATAGGGGTCATACCTTGACCTTGCAAGTAAAGAAAATAGAGGGTGTAATTACAGTCCACAGAAACCCAACTGCAAACAGGGAAGGACAGCAAAAGGACTCTATCCTGCATTCCAGTTGACATTTCTAAGATTTATTACAGAAATGGTGGTTTATAAGAAGTGTCTCCCAGCTAATGACATAAGAGAGGAGCGTGACCTTCACTAACCCAAGTAAAAGTGAACCTAAATAAAACAGCCAGTTCAAAGATGAGATGAGAAATGTGGTGAGACCACCAGCCATTTCTGCTTCTTCTTGAACCAGAAAGTGAAAAGCAGGGGAAAGAACTGCACTCATCCCTGAATGGGGGACAGAACATAACCTAAGGTTTCTACCATAGCTAATCTTTCCCTGGGCAAATACAAATGGCTTTAACATACAACAAAGTCTGTCTTTTGCATTTTGGCCACTGCACATTTGATGAAGTACAAAGGAGGGTCTCATTAATGCCACAAAGCTGCTTTCTGAAAACTAGAAACTGCACATTGTGGTTTAGTTACATGCAAAAGAACAGAACAGCAAAACACACCATGAAAAGTTGTACTTTGTATCCAACCATATTGTACAAAGCAACCAGATTTCTCCTGTGCTTTTTAAAAATATTTTGCACTTAATCTACAGCAGCATGTCTAATATTTTTGAATGAAATGTCATAGCAACCAAAAATACCATCTTCCAGCGTAATTTTATCCTTGTCCTCTACCACCTTTTCTTCTCTTCTGTTTAATGTTATTGTGCTCACATTTGATATTCCTGTTAACAACCACCTGCTTTTGTTCTAAAAATAACATCAGAGCATTTTGCTTGCTTTTGCCATGAAGGCTTGGACCAGATGATCCTTGACATCCCTTTCCAACCTGTTCTTTTATGATTCACTCCTCCCGTTGCTCCCCTTCCCGGATTTATTTATTACGCTTTATTCCCCAGTCTCTGCCCGGTGCCACGTACAGGCTGATGGGTCACCTGTAAGTGCCCTGCCATGGCTTGCATTAGCATGGAGCTTCATTTCAGATTTTTAATTGAAGCAGAGACACAAAATTTGTTTGTGGAGGGTGGTGTCTTTAAGAGATGCTCATCTGAGAACCTTTTCCTTCACTACCAACTCTATTCAGAGAAAAATATCCATATGGACACGAAGATGGACAAACTGGGAAGGGAAAGGAACTGGATTTTTTCCTTTTTATTTTTTTTTTCATATTTTTTTATGTAATGTTCCTGAAAAAAGAAAAAGCAGAGAGTTGACACAACGAGTGAAAGATCTATAAATATTTTGTGCTCTGAAATGTGTGTTTTAACTAAAAACATATGAAAACACAAAAATTTCCATCACAACAGTGAAGGTTCAGTGTACGGTTCAAGTGAGGGAGCACTGCTTGTTCATGGGTCATAAAATAAAAGAATTAATAGTTTTTTAAGGCCCTCAACTCTTCATTTATTTGGATTTAGGTCTGGTAGTAAACCAGGAACCCGAAACCCAACAGGAAAAATGGAAGCAAACCTTAGAAAAACTAGAGACCTGTGTCCACTGCCAGATGGTTCACCAGCAACAGCAATGAAAGAAATATTTAATGACAGTAAGATCTGAAAGAAAGATACAAATAGTAGAACATAAGGTTTTTTAAAGTAATTGCTTAACAAGTTTATAGGGGGATTAATAAGACACATCTGCTCATGCTAGCTGGAAATCCTGTCAGTGACCCAGGAGCTTTCTGCCAGTCCCAGGTCTATGTTATTTCAGGAGAATCTCTTAGTGTTTAATGCATTTGCTGCCAAGGCTCTCCTGTGAGGCAGCAAAACACTGATCTTCCCATTTTTTCCCAGGAAACAAGGAGGGTGAGGGCCCAGTGTGGGCTCATGGGGGAAGGAGAGTCCTGCTGCCCCAGGGAGTGCATGTGCCACCTTGTGGTCTCATGTGCCCCCCAGTCCAGGCTCTCCCAGGCTGCTGAATTGCTTCCTTGTTGAAACTCTGCCTTTATTCTTTTACCTACAGTGAAGTCTCAAATTCCACACCTTCCCTGGCTGCTGTTAGACATCTGTGTGCATTCAGAATCATCCCCTTCCTAAGTGTTACAAACTCCAAGAACAGTTGGAGTTCTTTTAAGTTCTCCCAGGCTCTACAACTTCATTTCTATTAGTATTTACTTTAGCAAACAGCAGCTCCTTGTTTTTCCCTTCCCCAAGTTAGCACATTTTCAATCCCCTTCCAAGCTCTGAGAGGGATGCTGTGTTCCTCTACAACATGATCCCATCAATGCTGCCCTTGCCCCATCACCCATCTTCCCCTCTGTGGTTTCATCTTCTCTGCAGTGAAATAATTCCCAATTCTCCCACGTGTTTCAAGATCAGTAAATCTCAATTAACCCTCATTAGTGTAACTCTTATCATAGCACACAATATGACTATCAAAATTATTTCCTGAATCCTTCATACTCTTATTAACAAGTTAGAATCAGCTTCTGGATGGAAGAGCTTTAAATACTGGTATGTAATTTACAGTTCAGTGTTGCCAAATCAAATATTTCTCTATCCATCCAAAAACATAGATGTATATAAAATACATTGGTATAAATTTGTTTCAAGGCTGTCAGGCATGGGCTGCTCTGTTTCTGGTTTGTAGGGGGTGCTAATCAATAAGAGGGTGTTGCCATAAAAACCCCACAACCAAAAAATCCATACCCAGCTTTTAAAAGAGATAATTTTTTTATATAAGTATCTGGATCTCAGGAATAAATCCCCCAGAGAAGCTGCCCCATCCCTGGAAGTGTCCAAGGCCAGGTTGGACGGGGCTTGGAGCAACCTGGGCTAGTGGAAGATGTCCCTGCCCATGGCAGGGGGTGCAACACAATGATCTTTAAGGTCTCTTCCAACCCAAACCGTTCTGGGATTGTATGACCTTGGGTTAATCTACGGTCAAGTCTTATTTAGTTGCCCTTTAAAGGCACAAGCACCTTCCAGTTGGGTTAAGAAGGTACCACAGCATTACTGAACAGCACACTTGGTCTTAAATAACTAAACACCAACATACTGAAGGGGTTTGGTTTTCAATTCATGTTGTTCCAAGGCTGTTGTCCCCACCTCCTTGCCTTCTCCAAAGGTACATTCGTAAGGGGTTTAATTGGTGGAATCAGAATAATGCCAAATGTGGCAGAGATTCCATCTCCAAGCACAAACCTCAGAACAGCCTACATGAACTTACAGACAGCAGATTCTGTGGTCAAATCCACTTGCTCCTGTCTCACCCCAAAGAAAGACAATTTGATTTAAGGAAGCAACAGAGTGGCTTAAACTAAACTTTAATTCTAACCTCTAAGGTAATCAGTCAGCCACTAAAAACTGCAGCAAAATTAGCTGCAAAATTATCCAGTCCTCCAGCTACTATGGATTCATAACAACTTCCTGCTTTGCAGCCTGATTTCAGCAGTGAGCTGAAATTCCTGTTCTGGCAGTAGGGAATGCTAAAGCAAACCAGCCCCTCTCCTTGTGCCCAGGGTCAGCAGGACAGGCATCCCACAGCAGTGTTGTGACAGGGCACAGAGAGAGGGCATTTGGGGGAGCTGGCCCAGTTTCACTGCCAGATAGACCTGACTTTGCTGGAAAGGTTAAACCCCCCGTTTAGGTTTGTAGAAGTGCACAGGCTATTTTTATGCTTTTATTAGAGAGGTCCTACCAAGCAGTACTGTATTCCCATGATCTCCTGCCTGCCCATGTCAGAGATCCCAGGCAGGTTAATGAGAACCAGGAATCCAACATTCCTGCATAGCACAGCCCCAGCTGTCTTCAACAGACACGTCGAGCGCAGCCAGAGTAGACCCCAAAAAGCCATCAAAATTTCAGCTGGCAAGTTCAGTTATGATCAAAAATGAACCTCTGCTCATCCCTAACTCATTTTAATTCAGGGACCAGATTTCAAGGTGCACTTTAAATGCAACAAATGCTGGCTTTCTTTCTCCTGAAGTAAAGAAAAGTCTGATAAGCAAGGGGGAAAAAAAAAAATCAATTTTTGTCATGAGGCAACATTAAGTTAATTTAACAATATTTCAGGATGACTGCACAGGGATTATCAGCTACACAAGTTACAACCCCTTTAGTCTCATGCTGCACCTTGGGATCTGCTCATTGTTTTAGTCTCCTAAAATTAGGTTGGAAGCCTTGCTTGCACATGATTATTTTTATTCTGTTTGTCCTAATTTTCCTTGAAAAATTATCCCATAAGCGTTTCTAAGTAGGATCAGTGTTTCCGATACAATCAGAAGGTGCTTTGTGCTATGCTGCTTATTTTAATTTTCTTTTATGACCTAAACTTCCGTTTCCAGTAGTTAATTAATTCAGCAACAGAATTTTATAGTTCTCCTGGAGGGAGGAGGGTTTCTTGGAGCTCTCTGTCCTGCAGAAGACAGAGATGCCTACGTGCACCCTTTGTGCTGCTTCACTACATCTCCAGCCCCCCTTATCCCCAGCTCAGGAGTGTGTTTTATTTAGAATGATGAGTAATGCAGAGCTCAGTCACCACTTCTGCCTTTCTCCTTTTCAGACTCATGTATGATGCCTTCAGGAGCAGATGCACCACAAAGAAAATGAACTCGAAAGAAGATGGTCCCACCTATGCAGTAAGAGAGTTCACGTTTGAGGATATTCATTTCTTCTTACGTCAGTGACACAAAAGGGTAGAAAGAAAAAATCTGCCAGCAATCAGGAGTGGAGAGCTGGGAGAAGAGTCTAATCTGAATCCTCAAGGGAAATTTAGCCAGACAAATTAAAGATCCCCGTTTAGATCTTAGCTGGTTAAAACAGCATAAAAGGGCAACGAGAAGCAAGTTTTGGGTTTAAAGGTGCCCAAAGCCCATCACCCACTACAATCATTTTATGTGCAAGGTTTGGCTTTTGTTCAATGCAGAACCAGACACAGTCTCTGCTCACCACACAACCTCGAAAAGCAATTTCTGCCTCATCCTCTGCTTGACCATCCAACGGCTGATCAGACCCCACATAACTAAGCTTTAAAAACTAAGGCCACTGTTGGGTTATTTATCTGCCCTGAGACTTCAAACTTATATGGTAAACTTTTGTTTTGTTTCATTTCGGATTGTGAAATGATCACAGAATCACAGAGTCATTTAAGTTAGAAGAGACCTCTGAGACCACTGAATCCAGCCTGGGCTGATCCCCACCTTGTCCCCCAGGATTTTAAGTCTATTTAACATAAAATCCTAAATTTTCAGGGGGCAGCTGTAAGTGCTGCTGTTCCCAAACCTTCACAGTTTCTATGTCCACAGCACAGACTCAGATCACTGGTCTAACACCATCAGGGGCCTGAGGAAATTGCCAGGAGCCACTGCAGAGCTGTAACTGGGGACCAGAAGTTGTGCAGAAGGGTGAGCCACAGCCAGCTGAGCTAATTGAGCATGTGTCACTTCTCCTGGTACTTAAGAGCCAGAGCTTCCAAGTGTGCTGGTGAATAAAAGAACATCTGCCTGATAACATCCATTTCATGTGAGTTACAAGTTTTAGAGAGCAATTACACAGTATTTTTGTTTCAAATCCAAATCAGATGTTTAAACCATTCTGTGATTGCACAATTATCTTGTTTTATGAGGCAACCCAAACATCATTTAGCAAGATTTGAGTACCACCGTGTATTTTCAATTTATTAACAAAAATACAGAAGCCAAGACCCCAAACATGGCAGGGAGAAGCAATGGAAAAGGATACCAAGGCAGGGGTAATAACAACCTTGTTGGGAAAACACCACTCCCCCATCCCAAGGGGAGCAGAGATGCTCCAGGATCTCTTGCTTCGTTACTGCAGGGCTATTAAACATGCAGTAGCTGCTGATGAAGCAGAGGCAAAAAGGGAAGCCAAGACAGCTCATTCCTACCAGCAGCCCCATAACTCTCACCTGGTGAGGACATGGGGAGGGGCAGAAGAGCCCGTTCCACAGCATGGCACAAATCCAGGCTCTGGGAGAAGCTGCTGCACTTAAAGCCCTCCTTGGTTTTGGTCCAGGCTGGACCTGTCACCTGCCAGCCTGGTGAAGCTATACAGCAAATTATGAATGCAGAAGGATGGGATGGACTCTGTGATTCTGGATGTCTTGTCCAACCTTAAGGATCCTGTGATTCTGCAAATTCTTTCTCACAGAAAGTCAGAAAATTAGAGAGACAGACACATCATTCCTTTAACTGGGTACTCAGAGATTTCCCATGACCTGTTACAGCACCAAGGGGGAAACCAAAGAAGGCTTTGAGGACTGGGTTCCCTGAGTTACTTGGGGAACTGCAGCACAGCCCAGAGTGTTCTCATTCGGACTTTATCCAACGGGAAAATTGGGAAGCAGAACAAGCCAGATGCTGCCTTGGAGAGGATAGAGGCTGAGTAGACATAAATATAATTCTGTTACTCAGGAATTAATTCTCACCAAAACATATTTCTGCCACACTGAAATTGTAATATTCATCTTCCAAATCCACAAAACTCATTCCAAGAGTATTCAGCACAATTACATCCTTAAAAAAAAAGCTTTGATTTATCACGTCTCATTTATATAACCTCCTTCTACAGTCAAAAACTAACTTAGTGTTTTCTAACAGAAGATTTCCAGTGTAACTGTACTGAATTAGAGCAACAACACTCCAAAGTCAAGGCCAGCTTTCAATCCTGAAGCAGTTTTGTTGAGCAGGGCCAACAAACAAGATCTTAAACGCTCACATGAACCGTTCGGTTTTCACTCCAGCAGCACAAACATGCTCCAAGCAGGAACAACCAGTCATGACCTTCACCTGAAGAACGAGAGAGGTTCCTGATTTCCATTTTTAAGGTGAATCTCATCATATCCCTCAAGGCTTTAGCAAGATATTTTAAGACCAGGCTTTTCCTTAGGAGGTCATGAAGTACATAATCCCTGCTGTGTAACTTGCACTCTCAGCAACCAGCTGCTCAGTGCAGCTTTTAGTCCTCCATCCCTGCTTGGACCTGCCTTTCCAACTCAGGATTCCCGAGGGCTGGCAAGCCAAAACTCTGAAGAACTCCATCAAACCAGGCTCTGTTGTAGTGAAAGAGCAGGAGGAGCCAGGAGCAGGGACTAACAGGTCCCACTGAACAGTGCAGCCTGAGAAATGGGGCAGAAATTGAGGACTGCAGACATAAGGGCATTTTGAGAACAATGACAACCTCAAACCTCATACATAATTATAGCCAGAAATACCTACTTACTAATTTTTCTCGAACTAATACTTGTAGTAAAGAGCCACTACTCTATTCAGTTTTATGGAGGAAAGGAAACGTTTATGGAAGCACAATAATTTAATCATTCATCCACATTTAGGAGATTTGAGGTCCAAGGAACACAGAAAACAGTGAGAGATGTGCTGCTTTTATTTTTGTTTCACCACTGAGTGATTTTCATGAGCAGAATACTCAGGGCTCACCTCCTTTCTGCAAGGTTAATTTTCTATATAGCACAGAAAATAATCCAGCATCAGTACAGGGACAGAGCAGAGGACTGAAAGATCTCCCAGAGCTTTAACTTTTAACACTGATTTTCTGGACTTTCAGTAGAGATTACGTAAGTCTACATAATTTGCAAACCCATTTCCTCCTGAGTCATCTTTTATTTACCTTTTTTCCCCTCCTCTCTGACTTACAGGCCTAGCTTTGTGACTAAACAGTTTTGGTAAGCCTTGCAATCAACAGGATTAAACAGTGTGTGTTGGGTGAACTACAGACAGAATTCATTTGTCAGATCCCCAGTGCCCTGACTTTAATCAGGGGTAATAAAGCCAGCAGTAGTGCTAATCCAATCAGCAAGTCCAATGAAAAAATAAATTTGTTACTGCAGTTCAAAAACTGCCCTTTCACTGTGCAAAGCAAAAGTGGAATGAAAATCTCTCCCTTTTTCTCTCTCACTCCAAAGGTCTCTAATGAACAGAACAGGGAGGAGGCAGAGGAGTTGCATATCAAAGCCTCGTTGTCCCTTGAAATCCAACTTTAATTATTAATACATGTGATGTGCTGAGCAAAGGCAACATGTTTGAGGTCTTGCAAGCTTACACTGCAAAATGGGATGTTGCAAAGCTGCATCACTCAAAACCAAGGAGACTGCCTTTTCAAGAAATTCCTCCTAATGAATTGTTGACCTGAATACGGTATTTTTCCACTCTGCTCTGAAAAAAAATTATCTCAAAACTTAAGCTATTTCTTTTCACGGGAAATGGTTCTCTCTGAACAGCTGCTTCTTTAATCCCATTTGCAGAGGGGCAAGGTGCAGCTCCGAGCACTGGGAAGCACATGAGAGTTGCAAGGACTGAGCAGGTCACGATGATTAATGGGCACTTGCTGACTCTGCTGGCTCAGACTGATGCCAGGAGCTTCCCCAGCTCACCTTCAGCAGATATGGATGGCAGCACTGCTTTGAAGCACAGCAAAAACTAAGGAGGGTGTATAGCAGAGCTTTGGCTCCCCTGCACTGTTGCAGGAATTGTCATGGAATCACAGAACGGCTCGGGTGGGAAGGGACATTAAAGATCATCTCACTCCAACCCTGTGCCACGGGCAGGGACACCTCCCATGAGAGCAGGCTGCTGGTTGTCACTGTGTTTGGAAGAGCTGTGATAAATATTTCAGTTACTAATGGTGTGCTTGTTCCAATCACTTGTTACATGTGAATTAGCAGATTGAGGACTAAAACCATTCCCTCCTGGTGGGGACAGACTCACAGATTTTATAAGATTCTGTGCTCTTAACACACAACACACACTGAAAAATTCCTTAGTCTTCTTAAAGGCAAGATATCAACTTCACAGGCAGATCTTAATGAAGGCAAGGACTAAAATACTAAACATCTTATATGTCAGAACTTCATGCCAGACTTTCTGAGAGAACTACAGCAATAAAAGAGCACCATGGATCTCACCTACCTCATTTCACATGTTCCTGCTTACCCCTGGGTATTATCTTCAGAAATCTAAACTAAACCAACAAACCTGTGGCTTTTGCATAACCAGAAAGAAAATCCAGTTAATGCCAGTCTCTGTCAAAGGAAGAAGTTTTGTCCCTTCAACTCCTCCCATTTCATATGGTCACAGCACCCTAAACTTTCCTCCTCTGGATGATATTACTTCAGTGTAAGACAAGCCCTCTTAAGTAACATAATTCTGGTCAAATTTGAGATGCTGGAATAGGGACATTTGCCACTGTATTAATGGGTTTTGTTAATGGACTTGGTTTTCTTCCCCATCAGGCCCCAGTTCTCCAGGTTTTCAAAAAGATGAAATGGATGTTTCCTTTCAACATCACCTTCCACACGTTGCTTTCAAGAGTTCCACAGACATGGGCACTCTCTTTGTCTCCGTGGATTTCTAAAATGATAGGCTCCAAAAATGTGGCTGAGAATGGACAATTCTTTTAAAACTCATTATTTAAGCCTTATTAAAGTTTCCCTCCAAAGAATAAGTATTTAAGTATTTTGAATTTTAAAACCAAAAATGTCAAAAGTAACCTGGGTAAGGAGCAGACCCCCATCTCACTACAACATTAGATGCTCTGAGACTGGTGAGATCCATCTTCTGGACCATATTTTGAAGAGGTGCACTAATTGTTCAAAATCACTAATGAGTGCAGAGCAGTGGGAAGATGGGTTTGTTTTAATGACAAGATGGCAATGCCTTCTTGAGGTTTGTTTACTAGAAGCCACATTCTCACCTATATCATTGTTACTTTGGCTGCATAGGTTGTTCCAGACAACAAAGCAGCTGTTGCAAAATAACCAGTGCTAATACTTTAATTATAGCCACATCATCATTAACTCGTGCTCTCTCAATCTGTTGCCTCCACCTGTTATTGTTAAGTTTATATTTATCTTGTTACAATATCTGGGAAACAAATTACCTTCCTGTTATGCAGCTTTACATTGCTCAGCAAAGCAGGGGCCCAGGCACATACCTTCAGACACTACCAAAAGAGGAGAATAAAATTTTTAAAGTTCTCTTTCAGTTTTCTCTAATGCTACTGGCATGTGATGTAATGACTGAGGAACTCCAGTCTGGAAGTTAATGCATTTTCATAAGGAGAGAAGCAAAGAAGTTCATAAACACTTCATAAAGCCCACAGGCACTGATGAAAAGCAGAATATACATCAAATATAAAACATTATTCAGGGTGGCAACCTCTTAGCAGGTAGGCACTGCCTATTTAAACAGATATTTTTTTGTACTGATGTTGGGTTAATGAAGCAACTTTTGCCAGTTGTTCAAAGGAAAATCACTGTCTCTTCATTCTCTCTTATTACCAGAGCCTGCTGATCACTGAAGTGGAAGCTCTTTTGGTCCTCTGAGTCACAGCAGGAAGCCAACACACAGCCATGAGTTGATTGAAAGTCTGAGATACAGACTTGGGATCGGCTCCTAAACAAAGGTACAGTTTTAGAAACAGTGACAGACTGTCTAGAGCTGAGAAAAGAAGGTTGTCACACATGACAAGCCCAACACGAGTCCCTGACACCTCACCTGTGAGGTACTCAGAAAACCAGGGAACATCAACACAAGTTTCTCAGGTTCTCTGCAGACAACAAAATTGCTTCAAATTTCCCCCAGATAACAAAAAGGCTTCAATTAATCTTTTCTCTGAGAGACCCTTTCAGGGCACATTTGTAAATGGCCCAGGGAACTATAATTAAGCAGTTAACTTGATGAACAGCTGCACTTTTTTGAAAGCAGTCATTAAAAGTAAGGACAGAGTTACCTGCCTCATTGTTTAACAAGATCTATTAGAATAAAAACATGAAATAGCAACCCTGGAGGAGAAATCATTCCTCAGAAAATATTAGATGGTTACATTTGGTTTCCCCACAGAGTTCCCTTCTGGGCTCCAAATTTCTTTGGGAGGAAGGCAGCATCTCATTACTGCTCCTGCTCTTTTCAAAGAACAATGCTTGTGATTCAGCTGAAGGGAAGACATTTCAAGGAAGTGAGTGACCTCTAAATCCTTCTTGGATATAAAAATTCAGAAAATATATACATGGGGCACAGCCTCCTGCCATTCTCAATTAAAACCATATTACCTCAAGTATTCAGATGTCACACAGGCACAATAGAGGTGTGTTATTCATAAAACATTTTATCTTGAGTGTTTTTCTGATGTTAATTTATAGTGACTCAGAATTTTATTCATTTGTAAAAACTAGACATGCATTAACACAAAAGGTTTTCATGCTGTCAGGGTTCAACAACAAAAAAAGAAAACAACAATTTCGGCTGCCTCCGTTTTGAAAAAAGTTGGCTGGAATACACAAAGATGCATTTAGTTTCTTTAAAGCCAATTGGTTTATCAAGCTTCTACAGAATAGATTAAAGAAAAGTATCTGAAGGCACAGCTCATCCTTATTAAGTATCATGAAAAAAATCTATTTATTTTCTGTCTGGCCTTGGGTAGGGGTTAATGGGAAGACTCTACTGACTTTGAGTCACGATGGTGCCAGGATGTTCCTACAGGGCACGTCAAAAGGAAGTGCTAAAGAAGCATCATCACCGTGATTTTTTTAAAATCTCAGTTTTCTCTGTATAACAGAGTCAACTTTAGTGGCATCCAAAGTCTCTCTTCAAATACAAAAGGAAATTAATTCAGTAAAAGAAAAATAATCAGTGAAGAGGTCAACTTTCTCACTAAAGGGGCAATTAGTGCCTGATCTATTCCCAAAGCAGCAATGGAAAGACTTAAGAGTATTTGGATCAAACTGAAGACAGAAGGAGCAAAGAAGGCCTGACCTGACACACAGTGCAGATTTGTTTCACTTTGTGGTGCCAGCAATCTGGAGGGGGAGGAGCTGTGTTTTGCCTTTGGACAGGTTTGGTTTAAGGTCTCATTTATGTCCCACTGCACTTTACTCAATTCAAAGCACTTGGCTTAAACACTCGAGTATTTACCACTGCCATACACCAGCAGAAGAAACTGGGTTTCTGGAACTGAGAAAAGCAGGTTGCCCAGAGAATTTGTGGAGTCTCCCTCACTTGAGATATTCCAGAACTACCTGGATACAATTGTGTGCCACGTGCTCTGGCATGACCCTGCCGGAGCAGGGAGAGGCTGGACCAGCTGACCCGCTGGGGTCCCTTCCAAGGTTGACCCATTCTGTGACCCAGCTTTGGGAGGCTGTGAGCAACATTTTACAGCCCAAAAGTCTTATTTTCAGTTGCCAAGCTCACATACCCTGTATGACCTCCCAGAGGATTCAGGCAGCCAGCATTTCTGAAAAGTCAAGCTCTGTGAGCATCTGTCCTTCAGGAAGGTGAGCAAGTTACCAGCAAAACAGACACCCCTGGATGGTAAGGGTCAAACCTCACAGAAACTGGCACATGTGAGTTACAAAAATAACTTAAGGTAGGGAAATTTGCTGTAATTATTGCTATTTTCACCCAGCCACATGTCCACAAACATTGAACACTGTGCCTCAGTTTCTCTCACGTATCACAAAGTCTCTGTGATGGAATTGGCACGTGCTCAGAGATGAGGAGATAAGGACCTGGCATTTAAAAAGCCATGAGGGTAGTGACGCCTGTAAGTCGGCCCTGAGAAGGAAGAGGCAGACAAAACCAATTTGGCACTTGGCCCTGCAGTTTGGTGCCTCTGCAGCAGTTTGGATTAACTGAGGAGCTGCAGAGAGGAAGCCGCATTCTGCACTTCCCTCACACTGCAGCGTTTAGTGGGAACAGCACAAAACACCCTCTGAATTCTACCCTTGTGTGAGCAGGAAAGGTTAAACAGGCAAAAATCAGGCCGCATAATGAGGGACTGAATGAAGGGAAAAGAAACCTTCCTGGCCAAAGTGTTTTCTGCTTCTGGAGCAGATAACCAGTCAAAGATGACACAATCTGTCCGCAGAAGATAAAGTTCCTGGTGCCTGTTCAATGCAAAGGCTTCTGCTTGTTCAGCACAGTATTTTTTTTTTTTGGTATTTGTTTCCCTTAGACCTTGGTGATCTTTCCTGCATTCAATTGCTCAGCTATATTTCTCATCATGCTGTGTGTTACAAAGGCAACTATTCAGGACTTGGAGGTGCTGAAACTCCTTATCTTGAATTTTAAGGACAGATTACAGTAACCTCACTCACAGTGAAGAGCATTTTATACAAAGTGTTTGCACCACCACAGTCCCTGAGAACACCAGTGATACAGAATACAGCACAACAGGAGCAGAGATATCACAAAGAATCAAAATGTTTTCCTGGCACATCATGCTGGCTGATAAATAGAGCAACACAGTACAAAATTTAATTGATACTGGAAGTCTCTGACATTTATTACCTAAGAAAATTTACACAATAAAATCCATACCTGCACCAGAAGAGCAGGGCAAGCTGCATTTGTAAAAATCTCCTTGAATTAACTACTTTTACACTATTTCTTTCTGCCTGCATTGAAAGCTCCTGCAATATTCTGACCAAACCCAAAGGGGAGAGTAGACCTTTCCTGCTTTGGAACGGATTCAGATGCCAAACCACAGGGATTGCTCTGGCTTTAGAGAACCAAGTCTTCTAAATTCCCATTCTTGGCAAGAATTACCAAAAGTAAATCAACCTCTGAGAGGAAAGAGTAAATATGATGTCATTTTCAAGAAAACCAAACTGCAGGAAATCATCTGCCATACATGAGAAAAGTGAGGATGAGCAGAGTGAGCAGCCCCAGGCACAGAGAGACTCCCAGACCTGTCTCTCTCACAGATGGGGCTGGGCTGGACATGCCAGCCCCGACAAGCTCAGCCTGGCAGCAGTCCCTGCCATGGTGGGACCACAGTCCAGCCAAGTGTGCCACGCACAGGCTGCCAAGCAAAATTCACCCTCTGACCCACAAACTGTGCCCATCAGTGGTTTGGAGGTGAAAAGCAGAACCACAGAAACATTGCACCAAAGTTCACTTGTTCAGACTTTATTCGAGTTTGTCTACAAATGGTTTCTTCATCGCTCCACACCAAGTCACAGCTTACTACAAATTTCTAAAGAGTGTCCAGGTGGAGTGCACCTCACCTGCCCTTCTGGCCCACCAGCTCCCTCACAGATGTTCCTCTGAGTGCCAACAGAGCCCAACACAGCAAACAAACCAACCCAACCCTACACAGCCAACAAAACAAAGGCTTCAGCTGAGCAGAACGAGCCAAGGGAGCCCCAGGATTCCTGGCACCCACAGCAGTGACAGAAAAGCTCTGTAGGTCACTTTCAACTAACACCATCTATGAAGGCATGAATTTTTTTCACATTTTTTTTTTTTTCATTCCACTGGTTTTCATTTCCAGCTTCACAAATCCTCTTAAATTGTTGCATGTACCTGATCCAAGAACTATTTTTTTTCCATATCACTCAATCTCACAGAGATACCATTGAATACACTTATTATCTCCAGAGGTGAACTTGTCATTCCATCCTTATGAAGGAGCATTCCTTAAAACAATTTGAAGAAAGTTATTTTATTCAAACATCGTGGTGGGATTCTGGGATTAGCTTTATCATTTATACTTCTCAATACACTCTAAGTAGGATCGGATGTAACTGCACAATCACAAACGTTTTTACACATCATTAATTTGAATTACTTTTTATTTCTTTGTATGACATAAGTAACGCTGAGAAGCAAAATTAGCGACCAAAGGGAAGTACAAAAAGACACAACCTGACTATCAGCCTGAAATCAGCATGAATCTGGGCTCGCTCAGAGGTCTCAGCTGTAAGAACCTGCACAGATCCAAGCCAGGTGCCTACAGGGCACAGCAAATGGCCCTTTCCATCCCTTTCTATGAGCTGTGTCTTGTGTTAGCTCAGCTACCACATTCAGCCTGGCTAAACCAGCTAAAACACCTGCAACAGGTAGTGTGGGGGGAGTTCCAAGCCAACACAGCTGAGAGCACCCATCAGTGTGCCACTATCCCAGTGCTGAATTGGCTCAAGTGAACCAGGAAAGTGGCAGGAGGTGAAAAACAAACACCACCACGGCAGAGCAGAAAGGACCCCCCAGCTCAGCCTGCAGAAAGCAATCCCAGAGCCAGGCCAGGCCAGGCATCCTGGCTCCCCCAGCCTGCCCTAAATACCATCCCATAACATATGGGAAAACTCTGCAAGGTTACCAGTGAGTTATAAAAATTACTGTGCTTGAAGTTCATGTATTTCTGCACTTTGCAAAAGGGCTTTGTGCAAGTACCTTCTGTTAAAGAGCACAAGAGACCGTAACACTCTTCACAGCTCCCAACTACCATTCAAGTCATCCCACAGATGTCATTCTCAGATAAAGAAGTGCTCTCTCAAATGCCTGCTCTCTTCCCCTTTCCAAAGCACCAGAGGTTTTGGCTTGCAGGATTAGCAAACCCTCTTCCAACTGTTTGGATGCATCACCCGTAAAGCCCTCCTGGAGCTGCCCCTCTCTGCCTCCTTGCTGGTGGTGTCTGGGAGCTTTGCAGTGGACACAGCCCTTTGCTGAGGGATCTGCCCACAAGACAGAAGGTTGTTCTGTTCCCACTGCAAATATTATTCATTACCTGTCACCAAAGGCCAACAGTATTTGGTGCTGTGTAAACACAAAGATACTTTCCTGACCAGAGAATGCAGACTCAGTGGCTCTTTATGGATAAATAGATTTACTCAATATAGATGCTTCCCTAAAGTAACCAAGCATTAATATAGTGAAAGAAGGGCAAAACAATACTAAGTAATGGCCTATATAGCTTTTACCTATCATAAACAAGAAATGAAGGCCTTTGATATACAAGAAACACTCTTGTAGACTTGAATCCATTTAAAATGGATTTTGTTTAGAGTCACTTTCAACTTCCACTGCTTTCTTATAAGCCTCAGGACTTCATTTTTAAACAAGGAACCCTTTGTATTCTGTCACACATCCACAGTAGTAAAAGCCAGATGTGAACTGCAGAGCCTCATTAAAAGCATCATTGCAAGGAGGTGATGGAAGCTTAGAGGACTTATGACCAAGCAGGGAGGTCTGAGGTTCCAGTGCAAGAATACATTTTCAGAGAATAAAGCTGTTTAATGTGAAACAGCCTTTGAACTTTCAAATACATCTAGTGCTGAGAGCACCAGTGTTTGTAACACAGTGGTAAGAAATAAAGATAACCAGCATTTGTTAGGCTTACTTCATTCTGAAAATGCTGAAAATAACTATGGCTCCTAGTCAAATACATCCTGAGCTCCCAATACTAGTTCCAAAGTTAAATGGCTTTAACCCAGATTACAGCTAATACCTCAACACGCTGAAAATAACTCCAATTTTCACAAATTGCCTTCCTGGAAGCCTGAAGTGGGAACAAAGGCAGCTCTCCGCTTGGAAGGAAGGGTTTCCACCAGGGACAGCATGATTGAGGCACGCTGGTGGTCCCGTAATTTGGAAGGCAGTGTCCCTACTCCCATTCTGGGACAGATGGAAGGATCCAGAGCTGATGTTTCACATGATTCTGTTTCTCTTTTTCACAAGAATCATGTTTGCAAGGAATATAAAATAAAATGTAGGCCAAGTGGAGTTAGGGCTTAAAATATATTTGGGGTTTGCACTGGGACCACTGTGCATGTTGCTGATAGGGCACTTCGGTTGGTAATTAGGATGCACTCTTAACAATGTGAGATCCTCGAGGGCACTTTCCTGCCTCAAATGCTTAAAAAACCCTCAAGCCAACACTTGGAACATACACAGACAAAATTACCACTGTCAGATCAGGTAAGACTTCAAATTTTGCACCTTTTAACAGTCAAGGTATTGCAGCAAAACAGTCTGCTCTGCTCCTACAGGACACATGAAAACTTTGATGCTTCTGTTTTCTAAATATTCATTTTGTTTGAAATAAAGCCACATCTCCCACTTTCCCTTTATCAGAAGCATAAAGAGAGTAATTGGGCAGATTTAGCAATTCAAACTTATCTCCTCTTTTACGAATGATCTAAGTGAATTTAATCCAGAAAAATTGTATCATTAATATGTGCTTACAGGCATTTCCTTGAGCTTTCAAGTTTGTAGAAGAGTATGAGTTATCACATCAAAACCTTAAACAGCAGACAGGGAAGATGTGAGTCACAAGGTCTATGATCAAACATTAAGATAAGGGGAGAAAGAAGTTTCATTTTCACATATATAAGTTCATTTTTCTCTAAAAAAATAAGTGCTAGCTTTACCAGCCTTCTCAGCACCACTGTGTGACTCTCCTTGTAGTAATTTTACTACCCAAGAGATGAAGTCCAATTCTCTTTGTGACAAACAGAAAAAAGTTATCAGTGATGAAATATTTCCATCTGGTAAACAAAGTACCAGAGAAATATCAGAACCACTGTCAGCAGCAGCAAGGCAGAGATTTCCATTCAACCTTTAGCTTTGCTCCAGCTATCTCAAACTACTTAACATTTTCTTTCACTTCACAGAAGGCTGCTTGAAAGGGAAAATAATTCAGCATGGTCTACACAGAGAAAGCACAAAACTGTATCTTAATATAGCAAAGAATTTTTTGTCATTAAAATGACTCTTTCCTAAGTTTCATATACAAAAACTGTCCTGAAAGAGCCACTATCAGGAGCAACAGAGAGAAAAAAAAACTACAGGGATTTAACTAGTGATTCAAATCCAAGGAAGATAGGACATACAGAAATTTTAAAATGGAAATCCTTGCCGTGTCTTTATTTTTTGGGAGATGTTATCTAGATCACCTCTTTTAAACAAAAGCCCAGTTTACAGGCAGCTGTGTATCACACACTGCATCGTCACTGGTTTGTTATCTCAGGCTTGCACAGGCGAAGCGTATTAATAAAGAGCCCCCTGGTCTGCAGCACCTCACACCTTCCAGCCTGCAGCTCTTTGCATAATAGTGCAATAGCTGCATTGAAAAGCCTGCACCGGGATGGGATTCCTGACCCAAATGGCTGCACAAATTCCTCCTCGGAGACTTCCCCCACAGGAGAGACTAATGCTGAGGCTAAAACAGGCACATCCTTGGGTATGCAGAGCCAGGGACTGCTGCTGACAGAGACAAATTTCCTCCAGACAGCACATGAAAGGGAAAGCTCCTGGTGCAGGGGGGATATCACAGGGCACAATAACAAAACACTGAGCTGCTCATTTCACCTGAGCCGGAGAAAAGGGCCATTTGCTCCTGAATACACGTAGCGTTAGACATGCAATCAATGCTTGTAATTAGCTGCTAATTATAGTAGCTGGGAACTAGTCGTGGCATAGTCACTCAACAACTGAGATCATAATTTCAAACAGAAGTTCTTGTAGAAAAAAGTATTTCTGAAAAAAAAGGAGAGTATTGGCACTTTGCAGTGTCAAGCAACAGCAATTAAAAGCAATTACCAACAGAGGATTTGCTTTCCTGTATAATCATATTCACTCAGCTCTGTCTGCTGGCAGCACGAGGGGAGGGTCAGGCAGGAGGCAAACACACAGGGAGCTGCACAGGGCAACTCAATTTATCTGAAGGTCTCAGTGGACCTCCAAAATAAAGAATCCTTATAAAGGGGGAACGTGTCAGCCACACAGGCCTGATGCTAAGGATGTTTTAGTTTTAGAAAAGAAGATACAAAAAAATTCAACAGTGAAGCACAAAAGGTTATTAGTTCTGGTCATCCTCAGGCATTTGATGAATTTTCTCAAACTGCCAAGGTGAGGTAAGTGAAGATCAAAAAAACTGTTCACAATAAAATATTAAATGAAGAAACACAATGTGAAGACAGACCCTGCTGCAGGTCACAATAAGGAGCAAACACCTGGCAGTGAAGAAAACTCCAGATCAAGACCCATCCAGTCCCTGGGGTAGATCTTACAAAATTAATTGCTTGAAATGTGGTTTATCAACTTCATCTGCATTTTTCTAATCCTCATATGGTTTTGCTCAAAACAGGAGCCAGTTTACTGCTTGCTCTTACCTAGATTTAAAACTATAAATCTGCTTTTCCACAGAAACTGAAATTTTAGGCATTCCTATTTTTTCCTTGGACTCTCACATATGTACTTTTGAATGGGCAAGTTTATTAACATATTGGTTAGATGTTTTAATGAGATCTCCAACTCCTTTGAGGTTTAGCTGCAGTGGGGAGAACAGGGTTGCCATGTTTTCTGTCTGGATATTTTTTGGAGTGAAAAAACCTGCTGTATCTTCTTTTGCCTACCAGCTACCCCATCACCACTCTGGGAGGTGGAATTGCTAACCTGCACATCATTTTCCAAGCTTTATCTGGAGTCCAAGCGTTGCCATTTCCCTGGCTCATACCCACACACTGGTCAAACCCCCAGAGTGGGTAAGTGGTATTTGCAGCCAAATCTCAATGCTTTCTTCTCCTGCTCCTTCATCTCTGCAACATCAAGCACGTCTTTTCCTGCCTCACCTTACTTCCAAGGTCCCCAACAGCTCTGCCCCATCGATCAAGATGTCAGACTTCATTACCAACGTGATAAAAATAAAAGCAAACATCTCTCCTTGCATATTGTCTTACACTGTCTCTCACCTTGCAGGACCAGGCAGGGACACAACTCTCCCTGGCCAGAACTAAATCACTGCCCACCTTCAAAACCTCTGGAACAATTTTGTTACTAAGAAACTCCACAATTATGTCACGGCTCTGACAAAACCACAACCTAAACCAAGAAGCAGTTTCAATTCTCATTGTTTTTCTACTCCCCTGTCTACCATCTTTTACATTTAAGGTGTAATTCTGAGCAGTGATAAGCAAAATCCCTTTGTATCTTCGCCACTCTGAGGACCTCACCCGTAAGTGAACTACACAGTAACAATGTTTAAGTGAAATACCATAAAAAATATTAAAATACTTCTCATCCCTACAATTTAAACAAGAAATAAATCTACTATGTTGCAACTTTCAATAGAGGTTGATGACCCCACTATTTTTGTCACCTTTTTCACCCCAAATCACCAGGAACACGCTGCTCTTTCTCCTTCTGGCCCCCACCCAACCTTTGTCATTTGGCAGTTCTGTATGTTGATATATCAAGTATTTTCTGGTGAACCACCTTCAATATTACACTGAGGGACAATGCACTTGCTTGTGCTAAAAGGGTTTTATTACACTTAGCAATATTTTCTGGTCTTCTAACGTGACCAAGTGTGGAGCACAGAGTATGCTGGGCAGGCAGTGTGCATTAATCTTACTGCCAGAAAGAGTAAGAATTTTGCATTGGAAGCATCTGGTAAAAGCACACTAGAGACCTTGAAATCATGACTGGTGCTCTTACTATTTGCAAAAATACGAGTAAAAATACACACTAATTTGATTTCCCAGACCCTGTTTGCCCAATAGGAACCATCTGCTTCTATTCATTGACTCCTATCCACCCTGATCCAAAGTTCATGAATCCAGCAGCAACCACCCATTCTTTGTCTGCAATGTCTCTGCATTAATCCAAAGCAGAAGATGAAATAAAGAATGTTAAAATGAGCTTTAGCAATCAATAAAATTCTTCCATTACGCAGTTTATGGCAAACGATTATCGCTCCACTTCGGATTCCCATAATGAGTTACTTTCTTAATAACCTCCTGAGGGCATCATAGAACAGAGTCAATGGCTGAAAATTACAGGGCAAACAAGAGACAGCTCCACGTTGGTGTTTCATATTCAACAGCAACAGGGATGAAAGTGGCCTGCCTTGGGCTCTGCATCCCCAGATGATCTCAGCAACTCGAGTGAATGGAAGAGAAGAATTAGCAGAGCTCCTCTCAACTTCACTCAGCAATGCCTGTGTATTTTTGTCCCGCAAAAGGATATATTTGAGACACTGAAATAACAGCAGAGCTGGTGCAGAGCAACAGATTTGCACAAAGAGGAGGAGCTGTAAAAATCCTGTGTTCTGGACAGCACACCATTACTCATCAGGGACAGCCGGAATGGAAACAAGGACGGCGTGAATCATGCGAGCTGCTCTCTAGGAACACGCTGGACCCTTCGACGTGGGCCATAATAATAACATTTGTTATTCCACAATGGACTTGGAGATTAACTGTCTGATCTGGTTTTATGATGCTGTGCTCGGTGCATTTGAACACAGCGGTGCTACAGAAGGTAAATCACTTCACCAGCTCTCCACCCAGAAAGCCACAGTATATCTTTAAAGGAAATAAATATTGATCAAAGCTCTGTCGTAATTACAGACTCTCCGGAACGTTCCACTTGCACCAAGGAAATGTTGCCATTATTGGGGAAGACTGTGTGCCTGCAATGAGATCTCCTATCTCTGAAATTAAATTGGATGAACACTGGCCAATATTTACTACAGCCCTAAATCACATTCTTCTGGAAATGATGACCAGTGAACAGATGTAGCATTATCAAGTCAAAGCACAAACAGGAAGAGCTGCAATGTGCATAAATTCTTTGAGCATTTCGCTTAATTATATTTACTTTTTCTAAAGTTTTGGGGAACTTACAGATGCAATACAACAAAACCTAGAAAACTGTTTCCTGCATGTTGGCTTTTTTTTTTCCTCCTTTTTTTAAAGGATGGAAGCCACAAAGATACAACCTTTGAAAAGCCATGATATTATTACATATGCACAAGGTTACCAGTGTCTAAAACTCTTCCTGTGACTACCCTTTCCCATTCTCATTAGCTCTGCAGCAGTTGTCAAACACCTCATTACAAGATAAGCTCAGTTTATTTCAGAAACTGAGGAACAGACAAATTAACTGACAACCCCAAGAACAAATTGGTAGTTAAGAAACGGGATCAGAAGCTGCTTTTTATAATCCCATGAAATACATATCTCAAAAAAGCATCATTAATGACTTTTCTCAGAAGCAACCTTTGAAAGTTCATCCTAAGAGGTGAGCAATACAAAAAAACTAAAAATAAAAATAAGTGGGCACAAAACCTGCAAGATCTTCAGCTATTTTTGAATCTCCAGATACAAGAGAAGAGGAAAAATAACACAAGAAGAGAAAACATTACAAGAGCAGTTCAACAGATAAATGTTTTCATATCTGAAAGGAGTTAATAATTTACGGAATGTTAGAAATAATTACTTGTTTAAGCAAGCTACCCACTGAACAATTTTAAAGCCATCAGGGCTTTTTTAATACAGCGTATCAACTCCATCCTGACTCAAGAAGAAATGTATTTTACTCAGAAAATAAATTGTAGACATGATGTTCTCTTTGAAATCCAGTCCGAGCCCCCATTCCGCTGCAAGAAACGCTTCGGGGGAGACACAAGCTGTGTTTCCAATTTATTAATGATTCCTCAAGTTGTTATAGAAACGCAATTGCAGCGAGGCAATGTCTGGAGACACGAGCCCCTTTCATGTCCTCTGTCAGAGGAGCTGGTTGCTGAGGTTACCTCACAATGGAGGGACTTGTATGGCCAATTCCCTCCTTACAAAGGCACCGCAGACCCGGGGCTGTCCACACAACCTTGCTGGCTGAAGGACCACTGGGCTTTATTTACTGCAGACAAATTTAGAGAACACCTCTATCTGCTTTCTTGAAATACCTGCTGGCCTTTGTAGCCAGAATCAGTTTTTCAAAGAAGACATCAAAAAGTTTTCGCTGGGGAAGCAAAACAGTGTAGTTGTAAAACAGGCTCCAACTGCACCGAGTGATTCTGAACTTCCAGCTTGGGCTAAACTCACTTTTTATTTCAACTGACTGCTCAGAGAGACATTTAGGGGGAGATCCTAAAGACTTACACACACTCAAATACCTTCAGTCAGGACTGTAAGCTCCTTTTAGGGACAACTCCAGGGATGAACAGATAACCTGATTTGTCATGCATGTTCTACTTGCTGCCTGCATCAGAAACCACTGGGCTGTTTCTCCTCTTCCAAAGGTACAAGAATGAGTGAGGGAAGGGGAACACGGAGGGCTGTGAAGGTGGTCAAGGGCCTGGGGGGAAGCCAAATGAGAAGTGGCTGAGGGCACTTGGGCTGTTCAGCCTGGAGGAGACTTCACAGCAGCTTAAAACCTCCTTATGAGGGGCAGGCACTGACCTCTTCTCTTTGGTGACCAGTGACAGGAACCAGGGAATGGCTGGAGCTGTCTCAGGAGAGGTGTAGCCTGGATGCTGGGAGAAGGTTCTTCCCCCAGGGCAGTGGTCACAGCCCCAAGGCTGCCAGAGCTCAAGGAACATTTGGACAATGTCCTCAGGGACCTGGTGGGGTTGTTGGGGATGGTTTTGTGCAGCACCAGGAGCTGGACTTCAATGACACTTGCGGGGCCCTTAAGCCAGTCATTCAGAAGAAATAAAGCTGGTTGTTGTTATTACAAACTGCATTTGAACACGATGCAAGTGAGCAGGGATGAGAAGTCAAGCAAGGAGACAAAGGGGGAGGGGAAAAAAAGGAAAAGGTTTGTTTTCCTAATTACAAACAGATTTCAAAAGGAAAACTCCCTTTCATTACAGTCCATGAGTGCTTTCCCATCAGTTCTAAGGGAGCCATGACTTCACCCCCAGATGGTTATGAAGAGCAATCAGCTACTACATCTTTTTTTTTTCTTTCTTTTTTAGACAAAGAGAGAAATAGTAAAATGAAAAACCTTCAAGGCTGGCAAATCCCAGGACAGCAGTTGAATACAAATGAGGAGATAAATGATGAAGTGCGTTAAAGCAATTCTTCAATGGGTTGGAACAAAATAAAAGTTTGCAATCTCACTCCACATCCCCAACGTGATTTCTGTGAAACTGGAACTAGCAAATCATGGCTGGGTATCAGCAGGTGCCTCAGCAGGTGACTAAACAGCTTCAATGGATTGCATAAGCAGCTCCTACACCATGTCTGGGACGTGTACACACAATCACATTTGCTAGAGAGACAATACTTTAAAAAATAGTGCCAAACAAAGCACGTCCTACAGAATTCATCATTCTTTTAAGTTCTTGCAATAAGATCTGTAACTGGCATTCTTTGAAATAAAAAGATAGCTGCAACTGCACTCTGTGTTTTCCCTTTGGCCTCTTCACAGTTCCAGCATTGATTACACGTGTCCTGCATGGGACAGTTCCAGGGGTGGGGTTTGTGCCAGCCTTTAACAAGACTTCCTGGCCTTTCTATTAGACAAGCACAGGCAGCAGGGCTGCACTGCCACAGTCCCTTTGCATCCAACACCCCTTCAGAAACACCTCCTTGCTGGTACTTGCATTGGCTCCCAGCCCAACATACCTCTACTGGTCCCAGTATAAGAGCACTGGAAGAACACCATGTAACCACTCAGTCAAAGGAACTGGTCTTACTTACAATTCATTTATCCCAAGTGCTCAATTCTGTACAGAATGAAAGAGATGACTGAATTTTAAAATGAAGAAAAATATGCTCAATAGAAGATGTTCTTGGCAGATTTGATTTCACAAAGAAAATGAGTCTTTTCTTTGTCAGCCTTCTCTCCACAGACTTTTTGCTCAGCATTTGTCCAGCCCTTAACACAAGCCTCCTGCTACACATCACAGTGCCTAAAAACTCCAGTTCAACGCTAAGGAATGCAATTCTCTATTCAGAGCTCTAAAAGATTGTAAGAAGAGGCTGCTTTTCACAGCAGTAGCATAAAGAACACTCAATAATTTCAAATACATGAGTTATGCATCATTTCTGTGTATGTATCATTTATATGATTAAAAGAGTAATGGCACATATGTCTAGAACTGGCAGACTTCACTTCATGGAGGTAATAAAATGTCTTACTTTCATTACACTGTTCAGAGGGTGTTGTTGCCTCTTCTCCTGGCCAAACATGGTCTGAAATGCAGATTCATCCTATAAAAAATTTCCCCTTCTAAACACCTGAACCATGGACTAGAAAGGAAGCTTCTTACAAGCCCTTCCCACCTCCTGTGGCATTCTTCAATTCTCTAATGAAAAGATCTCAGGCTCCAAGATCAGCCTTATATTTTCTTTAATGGTTATAGTTCAATAAAGCTGATATAACCCAGAATAGCTTTAAAAGAAGATGTCCCCTGGAGAAGATCCATGGATATTTCAGCTTTGTCTAATAAGAAAAAATTGGTTTCACTCTTACATAACAAAATTGATGATGAACCTGTCTTGCAAACAATTTCTTACTAGAATGTTCCAGAGCTGGACAGTGTGCCCCTAACAATTACAGTCTCATCCACACAGATGACTGATGATCTGAGAGCCCAATGTGTCTTACTGAACTTTATTTAAACTCTTCACAGCTACATAATTGCTCTGGAGATATCGTGGAATTTCTGATTCCACATCCAGACGTTTATCAATGGCTTTGAACCAGTACTGAGGTTTTCAGTGCCTTTTGCTGCTTTATGCTCCAGAAAGTGAGGGATTTGGGGAATGCAGGTCTGCCAGAGCATTGGACAAAACTGTACTGGACCTGTTCAACCAGAAAGCTGAGCCAGTGGGAGACATCACATCTACAGGAGATACCGAGGTATAAATTAACTGGGAATCCATCCTTGTTCTACAACATCAGGCTACACACTCAACAGAGCATTGTCACAGGAGGACAAAAAGCTCCTTCTCTTACGACAACTTCTGCCACAAAACCTCTTGCAAACTACTTTTCAAGCTCTCCAGTTTCAATTCCATACAATGATTTCAGGCTGAGGCCAGTAAAGCTGCTCCTGATTTACAATGATGGAAACGGAGGAAAATTTCACAGGAGAGTTCACAGAAAGTTAATTGGCTGAACTTTCAGGCAGAGACACTTTCTCCTTCAGACTACCACAGAAAATACAGAATTAAGAACAAAACGATCCTCTGAACTTCTAAGCACAACTTAGTCTACAAGACAACAGAAGGGCAGACAGCAGCAAGTGTTCAGCTCCAGCACTGGCTGAGTCAATTCCCACAGTGCTCACCCCCCAAACTAAATGCAAAACCAACTGCCAAAGGACAGAGATTAATGGATATTTTATAGATGCTCCCCTGCTGCATTCTCCCCCCATCCTTCCAACGTTGTATCTGCCTTTACAGTCACCACTGGCAGACCCTTAAAGTTTCCCTGACTGCTGGTGAGCCTGAGGAGGAGAAGAGGGTCTGCAGGGAAGGGGGTTGGTGGCTCCAACATGGAACTGCATTATGAAGGAAAGAAAACCCCCAACCAGGAGCTCCAGGTGTCCCAGCAAACTCCTGTCCTTTGTATTATGGTGCAGTATCCACAATGAAGTGGCAGCAGTGGGGCAGAAGGACAACGAGGAAGAACCTTTAAGCATTAACCTTCCTTGTCCCTCCTCTGGTAATCCAGCACAGCCTAAAACTCACACCTATCCCGTTGCCATTTCAAGTGCTGGACCCTGGAAAACAGGATAAAATGATACTCTCACAATTTCACACAGCACACTGAGGATAAGTGTTCGAAATTCCCACTAAAGGGAAACAGATGTTGGAATGCAGCAATGGAACTAAGAGTTGCATCACGACACAGAAATTATTTTGAAGAATTATTTAAAAGTGTTTGGAAGACACTATACTTCTAGAATTAGGCCAACTTATAATAAGATGAACATTTTAACATTAATATAGAACAGAGCTGAAGGCTCAGCTCTCATTTCTATTGACTGTAACACACATTTCTCCTGAAAACCAGCGATGAGAGAAGATGTGTTTTCTTTCAGTGCCAGACATGCACATGGATCTGACACCGAAGAAAGTGTTTTACAATATTCCCCAGTGGCTGCAGCTATGATCCAGAAACCGATCCTTTAAGAGCATTTAGTCATAACACTGGTTCTTTGCAAATAAATCAAATCAAAGTGGCCGCAGCATTAGATAAGACATTGGATAATTTTGCTTAGGACCGTATTTAGTAGTGCTGGGAAGAGCCTGCTCCACTCTTGGTATGGTTTGTTGGACTTTTAATAGGACTGGAGTTTAGAGGGAGTTTTTTTTTCTATTCTTATTTTATTTTTTTCTTTTTAAAAAATGACGCTGTAATTCAAATCCTGGTAACCTTGGAAACAGCCTCTCTCCTCAAATATGTCTGTGTCAATTAAAGTAATTGGGACACTCCAGCTAATGGTGCCTCGATTTCAATATCCAGGCTAGTGCTGAGCATTAGTCCTAAAGGACTCTCAGCTGAGAAACAGATCCTCTGAAAAAACCTTGTCTTGGAAAGGTCCTGCTCTTTCTGTAAGCATTTGTCAGGAGGTTAGCTGGGAAGAGGCTACCTTGAAAGAATTGCTTTATATGTATTCAGAATGCACAGGGAATATTTAGTAATAGTGAACTTAGAATAGTGGACGTGGAGTTTGTCTGTACATCAATGTAAACAGGCAAAGCAGAGAAACACCATTTACTTACCTGTCAGAGTCACTAAAAACTCAACAGATTTACAGAATTAACTTCTTTTCTTACCCTTTGATAACACACATGTGTACATCCACATGCACACCCCCCTCAAAATCACATATTCATCTCTGTACATGGCAGAGTCATGAACAAACAATAGTGACTTTACCAAGGCAACCCTAAAAATTGGAATAAAACAGAACTCCCACCTTGTAACACGGGTGGCTGGGAAAAAGAAAATCAAGAAACTGTTAGGAATTTCTCACAGCATCTAAAACCAGCTTGTTCCTTCTTTATTGAAACCAGAAAGGCTTATTTAAAAAAATAGATATTCTCTAACTTATTTTGAAAGTCACACAGACACCAATCAATCACTCAGTTCAGTGACATCCATCACAACTGCTCTGCAGATATATATGTACTCTCTCTCCAAAAAAGGTTTTTGCTACAGTATATCTCCAGCTCTACTCCCCCACACCCCAAAAGAAGGCTTTAAAACAATAGTTCTTCCACAGGAGATGTTCACTGCAAGAACACTGGCAGGCAGCATTGCTAATTAAAATGTATGGACATTTTAAACATATTCGCTCATTTTTGCATATTATTGTATGGCAGAAAGTGATTTTTAGTGGATGCTTTTGTTGTTATGCAAATGGTGAAGTGACTAAACCACATCTAACATCTGTCCCTTCCATCCCTCCCAACAGCAGGGAAACAGAGAAGGAATTAAGTAGCATTTGGGGAAAACAACCTAAATAACAATGGTCTGAAACTATTAAAATGGGGTATTTCAGTTATCACACATAAGACTGGCAAAGGGAATGAAATAAAGTCGGAGCTCCAAGCAATCTTTTCCTATATTAAAGATTTACTTTAAGTCTCTTCTAAAGCTTAGATGATCCCAGGCCTTCCAGGCTGGAAGACCAAAACTGACCAGCAAATAGGCTGTTCAGACCTAGGCTGAGGCAACTGAGCCATCCTTTGATATTGATAATGGCAAAGAAGGGCAAACCAGCAGGCAGAGGAGTGCAGGAGCTGAGTCAGGACCCATCCACACATCACTGCCAGCAAAGGCACAGCAGAGCCACAGTGCACAACTGTTGGTTCAGTCCCTGTGAGATTTCAAGTGATTTATATAAGAAATCTGTAAAATGCAATCTGGAATAACTCGATCGACAAGATTTAAAGCGAGACACACACAAGTCTGCAGAGCAGCAGCTGCCAGACCCGACTTGGACAGCTCAACTCTAGAAGGCCATTTCTCAGTTTAAAGACTGCAATAAGCAAAATCTTGAAATATTATGCCTGTAAAACAGTTTGGAAATATGCTGTAATAGTCAGTAAAACCAGCAAAGATAATGCAAGTTTCAACTTGTTACTTATTAAGTTTGAATATGGAAAGCACATTCCAGTCTCTGAAAACCCAGACAGGAAGGTTTTCTCTAACAATTCAGTCTTACAAAGGAAAAAACTTGCAGTTTCACTCTTCAGATGGGTGCAATTCTCCTTCCACTGAAGGAAGCTGAGTTTGACATTCACATCAGCAGCAGCAGAATTGGGCTATAAAGCTACAACTGCACATAAACAGCTGTCAGACAATCACGTTGCAGAGTAAACATAAACCCAAAATTAATTCAGAGTAATTATTTATACAGGCTTAAGTGAGATCAGCATTGTGAATTTTTTAATTTGGTGGAGATAAAGATTATCTTTGTTTTATTACCTTGTTTTAAATGAGTAGATGTTGAATACTGTATCTTGCTTGAAAACATTTCATATTTTAGCCTAAATATTTATAGTGAATACAATTCTGAGGCAATGTACTTTAACTTAGTGTTTTATTTTACTAGTTTTACATGAAAATCAAAGTAGTTCCATTCTCAGCAGAGGAGATTTTAATGCTGTACTAAACCCATTCTCTTGGCCATCAATGAGAAGGGGCCCACTACAGTGGATCATGCCAATCAGATCTTCCAGAAACATCAGCAGAATTAAATATACAATAAAGGCTATTGAGAACTTTCCAAGAAAAACAAGCTTGTTTAGATTTTAGATCATTCAATAAAATAAGTGTCTTACAGAAAACATATGAGTTGAAATCCAGTTCTGATGAGACAGGGAGGAGGTACATGCAGAGCAAAGCTGCTCGTGCAGGTGGCTGGTGGAGACCCCTGGTCTGCAACAAGCCAGGAGATCCCATCTGGAAGGGTTATGGACCCAAAAACCACAGGGTTTTCCTTCAGTCACACAACTGGGATGTTCTTGGGAGCAGCCAAGCTGCAAGGCTTGCACAGACCCAGGGACACGTCACACATTGTGTGACTGAAGAGCTCTTAATTTTATTGATGAGTCTCATAGAAGTCACAGCAATCATTTCAGGTTTGCTCAGCCCTGCCAGAGCAGGTGTCCTCTACAGTTATACATGTTCTCTACCTGGAGCAAGCTCAGGGTGATCTTCAGGCCCATAAACACTTGAATGTTGCTGCTCTGTTCCAAATCAGAGCAAGGCCAAGACAAAAATCTCTCTGATGTGGAAAACAATCTCAGAACAAATCTTGTTGCCCAGCCAGCCCCACATTATGGCACATCTTCTCTCATGCTATTTACAAAGGCATCTGCAGCCTCAGCCTCCGCTGTCTCTAATATTCAGTGTTTGGTTCGCTTCAAAATAAGTGCAGGACGATGAAAACTCATGAAACGCGATGGTGCCAAAAGAAAATCTGCACCCCCATTAATTGCTACACGAGTCCATCAGATCTGTCACGAGCAGTGACATGCCAGGCATAACAAGCATCTCTGAAGTCAAACTCCCTGTTTCTCTCTGCCATGGAATAAAGGATGCTGATGACAGATGGGCAGAGTTAAACAAGCCAACCGGCCAAAATCCTGGAGCTGCATTTCCCTGCCAAGACCAGAACCTCAGTTTGTAGCAGAAACCACTGACTTTCTGGCGTCAGTCAGAGGGGGAAAAAAATCTATAAAAAAATTAATGTTACAAATAATAAGAATAAAAATGAAACAATCATCCTCTCTCCTGGCTCCTATTCCTAATTTTCTCTTCTGGCCCCAGGACTATTCCCTCTGCCTACATAGTCCCAGATCCACGTAATTGCAGAACTGCCACTCCACATCACTTCACGCTGTTATCCACTGAAGTCTAAAGTCCTCTTCTCTCTTCTGGCTATTTCTTATCCTCTCCACCTGAACTAGCATATACTTTTCATTCTGCCATGCTCTCTGGACAGAAAGATTCAGCCATGCTTTGAGTCTGTGAAGCCTCCCATCACTTGTAGTAGAAGGTGATCCTTTCTCACTTACTCCACAGGGACATCACTTGCTAAATGACATTGAAGCTTCCCAAGGTGCTTGCTCAGGGTGTGTGCAGCCAGGAGGGACCTGCAGAGACAGCCAACACCCTGCAGACACCACAACACTGGGGTGTTTCACCACTTTGCTCCTGCTCTCCCAAATTCTGCTGGGACAGTTTGTTTCAGGTTCACACGTTTTAACCTGGTTGTTTCACATTCTCGAACTTAACAGCAATTTCAGTAGGAGCTGCAAGTATCTGGGAATGAAGAAGGTCCTCTGTTTTATTGAGGTTAATGGTACATCAAGTCTTCCGTTGCCTCATATCTCTCCCTCAAAGCCAGCAGAGCTGAAAAGAGCCTAAGTCAGGGTAATTTCAGCCAAAGTACCTTCAAGTATCTGCAACATTCACATTTTCCTACCTTTGAATTGTAACAGCAAGTCACAAAGTACTGCCATTTATACAAACTTGCCCTTTCAGCTGAAATCTATTCTCAAGAAAATTAAGACAATTATTTACTTAAGCATGACAAAGAATGAGATTACTGCAAGTACACTACAGGCAAAAACAGCAAGAAAGTTTTCAAACATTTCTTGATATTGGCAACTTGTGTAGACTTACTCTACTAGTCATTACTATCTGGTCAAAGTGAAAACAATCAATAATACATTTCTAGCAAAAGAAAAGCCCAACATAACCCAATATCACATTGTGTGCATTAAATCAATAGCCCTCCTCAGTTTTAACGTAGTTGCTGCAATACTTGGAGGATTTTGAAAGGAGTGTTTTTAAACCACACTCTTACTTCCCTCATTGTGAACAGAACAGGGTTTTAATGAGTGTTTTTCCATACAGATGAAATTCTTTCTAAGGGCTTCAAAAAGGCTTTGCAATTATTAAGAAAAAAAAAAAGCCAACAAAACAACACACTTATAACATGTACTTAATAGATGGCTAAGAGGAGGAAGAGTCTGAGGGCTGCTCGTCCCAAAGAAAAAAGCCAAGGACAGGCCCGTGAAAGTCAGGTTAAATGTCTGTTTTCTCTAGCAAAGTAAAATAAACCTGATGTAGAGTTTAAACATTGCAAAACACCCATCAAAAAGGGTGTGAGAGGCCAAAAGCAATGGAAACGGCTCCTGCTGAACCGGGCAAGAGCAGGGCTGGGGATGGTGCTCCCAAATAACATGTCTGTGGTTCTGTTGGTGGGTACACCCAAGAGTCATCGCTTCCTTCACAAGCACTGCTGATTCTCTAGACCTATAGCAGGGCCTACATAGTTCTCAGTCCTTCCAGAGAAACTCATAGGTATTAATCCCAAAGAGCTGAGAGTGGCAGGAATGCCAGAACAGAACAATCCTTTACAGTGGAAGAAAGACTGAGGGAGGAACAGGCCAGAGGACACTGTGCCATTCAACATTTCCTTTGTCCATTATTGTTGCTGGCACAGCTACCAATCCTTCCTGGCTTGGGAAGGAGAGTAGGTGCTCCACAGATGCTCTCCAGAACTTCTGTACTGACTTTACTCACACTCCAGTGCAATAAAGCACAACAAGATGTGTTCCCCAGGAGATTTCAGTGTGCTCTGGCCCATGTCCTAGGGACCAGCAAATAAAGCCACCTCACAGCTTATGCTGACACATAAAGCAGACACAGAAGGAAAGCAAGGAAAGGCCCCGCAGTGGATGAAAGTGACACTGAGTCACGCTGGCAGCAAAGGCACTTGAGAAAGGTGCTGGGCTCTTTCTGCAGAAAGTGCTGGCTGAAGGAGGGATGCTCAGTCCCCTCAACTGGGATGACAACACAGCAGCACTGGAGCAACCTCCAGTGACTCAGTTCTCACACAGTGAGGCCCTATTTATTTTCTTTTCCTCGAGTTGGTGTACATTATAACCCATGAACCACACTGAGGTGGTTTCTGGGGGAGGATAACCACCCATCTCCTGTCCTCATGCCTGTGTAAGTCATCAGCTAATTTAGCCCACAGACATGAGAGTGGCATTAGGAAGAGGCTGGCACGTTTGTCAAGCTGGGCAAGAGTTCTTCACCATCACTAGTTAAAGACCTCACAGGTCTCCTGTTAGCCCTGAACAAGGTTAATAATGACCACACAGAAAACCTTTGAAACAGTGACAGAAATATGGGCCTCCCAACAGAGCAAAAAATACGACCTGTTTAAAACTACTAAGTCAGGAAATTTGATGCTGGAAGGGAACAAGCCCAATGACATAAATCAGGTGATAGTTACTAAGTACCTGTGTCAAGATAAAGGGCAAACAAAACTCAAGGCATTATATCCAGTGAACTGTACAGAAGGAATGAACTGCAGTGTGGGTCAGTCTGATGTGTTTGTGCCAGGCAACCAGACAGTAACTTACACTGTGATGAACTTTACTTCAAGCACATCCAACTTCTGAATCCCAAAATATTGAGTATATTTTCGTATTTATAAATTAGAATGTGCTGTTGCTATACACACCTTCCACTTGATACATTGATATGTCTATTAAAAAGAAAAGGAAGAGATACTGGCATTGAAATGCATTTTTGAAAGCTTATGTAAACGAACATTTATAAAGATGCCATGAGAGCAAGATATCTATTAATAAAGAAAACTTGCACTAATAGAACAGCCTTTTTTCCGAGACATTCTGGTTAACCAAGACCACATCAGAGCACATTTCACCTCACACAGTTCCTCTCCCATGGATTCTCCCCCACTACAACCTGTGCACCTCCCTTTTCTAAATGTTTCAGTCCATCTGAAACTTCACAAATATGGGGGGGGTCTGAATATTTTGCAGTAGTTCAAGGATTTTTTCTTTTGATGGTCTGTCTTATTTACAAGACTAAAACATGTGGAAGGAAGCATTCCTGGGATGGAGTAACTGGACTCTGAAGTGCTGGAGCTCACCAAGTGCCTAGTTAGACTTCTACAGGAAAAAAATTCTTGCAGCACGTCACCTTTTTGATTTTAAGTAAGGGCAGCAACCTTGAATTGCAAATGCTTATCTCAAAATACGTGAGCATTTTGAGAAAATGAGACAAGAGTCCAGTGCTGACCAAACCTCAGTCGAAACTGTCCTGGATGGATAGCTATAATTTACTCTGAGACTTCAAGAAGTTATGATACCCTTTATACATTCATCTAAATTCCTGGTTGGCTTTATCTTTCCCCTCCAACAAGCTGGCCACAATCCATAGTGGGAGCGACTGCATTTCACTTTTGAGGGGATTGTTTTATTTGCCATCCCTTTTTCATACAGAATTAGATGAAACCAAAAGAAAATGTTTTCAGTGAAATTGAATTAGTTGTACAACCCAAAGATCCCGGAGTATTTATTCACAGCTACAGTAGTTCATCAGCTCTAAACCTCCCAGCTTTATTATGTGCTTGTCAGAATGAATGATAATGCCAAGTGCTGGCAGGATAATGAACCACTGCCCTGAGAAATGGATCGTCACACAAAGCTCCCTGAAATACAGAGATGATGACGTGAGCAACCCTCAAAGCTACACCTACAGTTCCTCTTTTTCCCTTTTTCCCCAGGTATTGTGCAATTTTCTTCTGTCTCAAGTTTACTTCGCTGAAACAAAGGTGGAACACGAAACAAATTGTGGCTGAATCCTCTAGAGATGTGAAGTACAACTCTGCTGCAATCAATGTGTTATTGCACAGTCATGCCACAGATGAATTTGCTCTCCATGCAAAGACTTCAGCAAGCATTGTAATATATTCACTTATTTCACAGTTATTAGATTTGCCCTCTGATGAACATCTATCTTATCTACTCTGTTAGCACACCCTCCCTCCCTCCTGTTGCTTCCCACACCATATAAAACTAAAGGAAGATTATTTTAAGTGGAGATTGTTTATATGGTGTGCAAAAATAAATCCCAACTCTATTCCCAAACCTATTCATACAGTACTACCTTCCAATCAATGAAAGCCCATTTGAACCACCAAGCAAAGAAATCAGAGAAAAGAGAATTCAATAGAATTCTCCACTTCTTTGACTGTACAAAGATGTAAGGGATACACTGCAGATTCCAGCTTGGAAAACATCACTCACAGAAACAGCCCCTATTTATAGCAGTAGCACAACAAGCAGACAAGGCTATTCAGTTAAACAAGCACTACACACACTCAAGTCCATGTTTCAAAGATCCAAAATGAGAAAGCTATTCAGGAGCTTTAACATCAGTTTAAGTTTGAATTCCCCACCCCCCGTAAGTTACATTTACAGTTTTTTACATTATTTACAGCATAAATGCAGCACAGGGATCCAGAGGCTCCAGTAAGAGTTGCAAAGGGTCAAGGTGGGGGGAGAAGGCAAAAAAGTCACTGCAGGTACATTTTGGAATGGAGCAGGTGTAGGAAGAAGAGATGGATGGCAAAGGGAAGGTCTAGCCCTAGAAATCTCCATGGAATGGGCTATTTCCCCCCCTCATTTAGCCTTTATGTTATATACTAACAGGATTTCTAGTATTCACATGTGAAGGAAGAGATGTAAGACATCCAGCAGATCAGTATTGCCTCCCTTAACTCCTGTCAGCTTTCTGAGCTCCAAAATAGGATGAGATTACAGGGAGAGAAAACAGATTCAGGTCAGCGACCCTGAGCACAAAAGCTATCCTTGCAGTGTGGGTAATAGTGAGAAAAGCAATTGCCCGTGAATTCTTGGTGAAGCAAAAGCAATTAGATTTTACAAAAAAAGGAAACAGTTAGAAATAAGTTTTCTTTAAAAGGATAGCACAGACACCATTTCTCTCACTTCAGTACCACCATCAGAATCTCTCAAACATCTGAAAAACAGGAGCAGCCACTTTTATTCCAGGTGGCCACAAAATAGATTTGGCCTTTTCAACTTTTGGTGTACTTAGAAAAGCTTATTATAAAGTACCCAAAGAAGCAGAAAACAATTTTGAAGTAACTGGATATAAAGTTTAAGTCACAACTTCAAGCTTGAAAAGTAGCAAGGACAAGGAAAAAAAAAAATGAAGAGGGGAAAAGAACAAGAATGATAAAGACACTCAATAAAACCAAAATAATTTCAAAGATGGACAGGGCCAGCACCTCCAGGGAACACCTTGCCTAGACAAATAAAAGCTGCATTTCATTTAAGCAGGAATTCAGTGCTTCTTTATTACTGGGGGGAAAAGGAGGGACCCAAGAACAGGCATAAGAAATGCCAATGCAAGGCTCAGCTTTGAAACAGTCAGGTCCAGAGTTTGCCCAACTTCCACAGGTTTTTATGTGCCCAACAAAACCTGCCTTAAACAGGGCCCATTTGCAGAGAATTCTCATGACAGAGAAAACAGAAAAGAGTTCCCAGAATTCCAAATCATGACTCACCTCAGAATCTAAGAGAACATGGGAAGTCATTTTAGGAAGCATCTGTGACCAGTGATGCTGGAAAATGACAGCAGGGGATGTCTGAAGTGAGCAGAGATGAAAACCTGCTCCACATTTCCAGAGTAACTGTTGGGTTTTCACTACACTCACAGCCATTCAGAGGTGCTGGAAAACCTTTCTGAATAGAAAATTAAGCAAGAGTAATTGAACTTCAGGAGTACAAGTCATGTCCTACTGAATGGCACCAATACAGCCAAGTTTGAAACCAGGCCTATGATGAGCATCAAACTTTAAATTTCTGCAGCATTTAGACTAAGCTCTTGTTCCAATCTGACTTGGACAGTACTTGAATTTGCCTGTGGAGGCTGGAGCTGTTTAAGTTTTACTAGACTCAACTTCACCTTAGAATTTTAGATTTTCCCTTCTATAAAAACTGAAATACATCAACCATGAAAATATGACTTCTGTAGCCATGGAGTATGTCAGTTGTGGTGGCCTATTACTGACATATCACTGAATAAAATAACAAAGTGAATCTTTAAGGTGTCTTTGACATCTGTTTAAGCCTCCTCCCATTGCCCTCCCAGTTCCAGGCAGGGATAGTGCTCACTTCTTAAGACTGCTACAGAAACACACAATAATGCAGTAAGTATTATTTCCTTTCTAACTTGTTTAGGTTAATCACAGAACCAGTGCTTAGGTTAGGTACTCTAAGACTTATTTGTGAATAGTTTAACAGTTTTGGGGGGAAACAGAATAAAATACCTCATGCCTGGCGTATCTGAGGAAGAGCCAGAGAGACAAAAAACAAACCTCATCCTGCAACCTCCCTGGGGAAATCCTTATTCATTTTAATACTTGTTCAGTCAGCTGTCTCGGTGAATGACAAGGTTTTATCTCTAATGTGAATGGCTTCGAAGCATTATCCATCCTTCAGCAGCTGCTGATGAAACCACAGGGTTGCAAACTTATAATTAAATCCAGCTGCCACTACTGTGAGCTCAGTTATATGGAAGGGAGCAGCAATGCCTCGTGGTTGCTGGCAAGACTCTGTTTCTAGACAATGTAATTAACTCTTTTGCCCCTTTTAGATGAAATAAACATCAGCACTGAAAATGCTGTTAAATGACTGTAAAATCGTATTTACGTAGAATTCTGTTGCAGTCGTTACACCTGAGAAAGCAAATTTCCAGGGGGATGATGTTTGACAACAAAGAGCTGTTTCCTTAAGAGCACCAGGAGGACACCCAAGGAGACACAAGGCACAGGATGGAAGGAATTTCCTTTAGAAACAGCATATGACACGAGTGGATCTGTTAATGTGTATCCTAAGGCTTAAAAACAGCCTCTGGCATAAAGCACCTATCAAGATGCAGCTTGAACAAAATGCAGGAAAAGAAACAGGAAAGGCACCACAGGCCTTCCTTTGATGCTCAAATCATTTCTGAAAAGTTATTGTCCATGTCTTAAACCAGACCAGAGGAGCTGTGGCTGCCCCATCCCTGGAAGTGTCCAAGGCCAGGTTGGACAGGGCTTGGAGCAAGCTGGGCTGGTGGGAGGTGTCCCTGCCCATGGCAGGGGGTGGGGCTGGATGGGCTTTGAGGTCCCTTCCAACCCAATGATTCTATAATACAGTCCTGACTGAACAGCTGTATACACAGTTCTAGAGGTATATTTTTTTTCTTTCACAGTCAGAATCTTTTAATATCCATGTGTCAAAGTGTTTAGGTCAGCAAAAATAATTAGCTATCTAAATTTGACTTGGTCTGTCATAATCCTTGAAGTGCTGCTCAAGGCAACTCCACTCCTACCTTTTATAAGCATCATTGCTATGACAGTGCCCCAAGAGTATTTCACAGCAGTAAGAGCAATCAGCAACGACAGGCAAGGCCAATGCCACTGAAGTAGAAAGCAACAGTCAACTGAGCTTTGTTTGTGGAGAGTTCTCTTGTTGTCTGTACCTCTTGGGAAACCCACATCAGTCCAGACGTTTCTGAGGATGGGTGAGAAAGCACAACAGAAGGCACAAGTGCCTGACCTCTGACTCGGAGCACAGCAAGGCTGAAAAAGGGGGGAGCTATTTGTTGAGAGGAGAATGAGATGCATAGTGACCATATCCAACTTCACTCAGAAGACTCCCAAAACACCTTGGCAAAATGATTTTTAAAAGCATAATAATCTACTGGATATTCTTCCAAATCAGCTAAAAACCCATCTAAATAATGTGGGGTTTTAATTGAGGGGTTGCACACAGAGCTACACAGACACTGAATGAGCTGGGTGCTGACAAAGCCCACCATGGTACCACAGGCTAAACTTACCCCCATTACCTGCCCAAATTGATAGTGATCCAGCTCTCACCCCTCTGCACGGCACTGAAGCAAGCTAGAAACCCAAAAAAGTTTGCCCACAGTCACAGAGACCAGCAGGAGTCATGAAACAGAACCCAGCTGTTCCTACAGACTCAAGGTCTGCTCACCCACCTTTTGGCAGTGGGAAGAATGTACCTGCAAACATCTCTGCACAACACTCAGTCCCATTTCCTGAACCAACTACATTTCCAATACCAAATACCAACACCTAGAAAGCAGATTTTCCCCTACTGGTGTGGAGGTTTTTGGGTTTTTTGTTTGTTTGGAGGTTTTTTGTTTGTTTTGGTTTTTTGTTTGGGTTTTTTGTTTGTTTTTTGCAGCACGCACAAAGTAAACAGCCTTTTGCAGCAAAGACAATAAGGGTGAATTCACTCCCAAGTTGTTATTCTGAGGTTCACTTACTTTAGGCATCTTTGTTTGCTGTTTCCCCACTGCTGTGTGTCTCCCTGTCCTCTGTCCTAATGGCTCTGCAGCCCAGGCACTCAAGAGCCTTTCAGCAAGATGGGCTGATTATTACTTCCTGTCATACCCAGGCAGAGCCAGTCACGGTTTTTCAATCAGTGTTTTACCATTCTCATTTTAGAACGACAAAGCTTTTATTCCTCCTGGCTTTTTAGTGGCTACTTTAAAGGGCTTTTTGTCTGGAGAGGTTCTGAAAGGTGTCTCTATAGACAGCATTGGCAAAGGGCAGGTGGGTGTGAAGAGGGAAGCAAAGGCAGGGGGAAGGCAAAGAAGAAAGAATGAAGCGGTTGGAGGATGCCAAACTTTCAGGGTTTTGGAATATTTCCTTGGATCTTACTTGCCATTGGAATTAACCCCCAAATCAACTATTATCTATCACTTAGATAACATCATTTTATCTTAACCATAACTTTTTTCTTGAGAGATTACAGATAGCCTGGACCTTCTGCATTATCCTGTGCACTTCATTTTGTCCCTGCACCAAAGAACACCCAATTCATCTTTCTTGTGGGTTTCTAATTAACTCCAGGCCTTGACACTTTATATTTAGGTCCAATGTTCTATAGTCACAAATTAACATGAATGTCTATAATTTAATATTCAAATCATAGTACATTTCAAGTGTGAGGATACCCATCAGTTGCCATCAAAGTGCAGAGTACAGGAGATAGAGTAGAGAAAGGTAAAGGTGTGTCGCTGTGACACCAAACCCTGACAGGAGATGACTGTTTGGATAGACCTACATGTAGGGGGTAACATTGCAGATTTTTAAACATACTTAAAATAGTAATTTTATTTTTCTCTTAAAACATTTAAAAATCTAATGTGAAATGTATAGGCTTCAAAAAGGTTTAAAGGTGCTTTTTTTTTTTTCCTCAGATTCTAGGTAATCAGGTCACTGAAGTGCTGAAGGTCTCCAACTACTTAAAAGGTTATATCAGAAGACTTTACTATGGCTAAGATTTTTCAAATGCATGTTGAACAGTAGAACACCTAACACTGAATAAAAATCACCAGAAACAGCCTTTGGTTTTAAATGTCCATGAAATCTTCAGTGTAGAAAAGAAACACAGGAAAGAGATAAATATTTACTTGAGTCTCAGATCAATTCCTCGAAATCAAGGGCTTCTGCTTTTGTAATATGACAAATTTATATTAAGGTTTAGAGCCCAGACTGCCTGCTCTTTCATTGAATTAAACCACTTTGCTTTAGAACTGGCTGAGATGAGGGTGTCTTTAACACAACATCAAGCATTACGTGCTGCTCCTGTCTGCTGTGTGCTTCACACATGCCAAACAGAGAGGAGGTGCCACGGTCTACTCTCAACTTCTGAGGACATGAAACACGTCAACACACCTTTTTAGCTGGGTCTGCTTGTTTAAAACACACTCATTGTCGAGTTTTACTGCGTGGAAGGCTTTGGGACACTCCAGAAGACAGCACTGCTGTTGCTTTGACAAGTGCTAAGGCAGCGCTCTCGTTGCCACAGTGCCCAGTGCAGGCACAAGCGATGGCTCAGCTCGGAGGTGCTGCAGCACACCCAGCCCACAGGATGCTCTCAAGCTGTCAGGAGCTCCCTGGGGCTCCTTCACTGCTGTAAGGGAGGACCAAAAGCATCTACACCTCTCAATCAGCAGAAGAGCACGGCAGCCAAAAAAAAAAAAAGAAAAAGGCACAGGACTGATGGATCAGTTTTCCTGGAAGCTGAAAAGCTGCAGAGGAAGAACAGAAGAGCAGGTCCCACTCAGAGCAGAGGATGATCACAAAGTTTCTTCCCACCAGAGGATAGGTACTTTCCTATCCTGAGCAGCCTAGTCAGTCATCTCCTCTCTTCCCTTGCCACAACAGGCTCCCTGGAATTGCACTAATGGGACTGAGTCATTTGGAGCACTGTGATAGAACAGAAAAAAACAAACCCAAATCTGGTAACTCCAAGATATTATATGCACTAAACTAGAGCAATCTGAGCTGAAATTTTCTTTGGGCCATCCCCTCCACTTTTCAAAATATGAAGACAAGCCCCATGCCAGAATCCCTGGCACAGTGAGGGTGCTGCTATCAGCAGCCCTGCACAAGCACTTTAAGAACTAACCTACCCTCACAAACACTCCAACATTATCTAGTTTCCTAGAGAAAAGTGGAAGAAAATTCTTTTTCACAGTAAATAAGCAAACATTTTTATATGCAAGAGGATAAATCAAAATTCCTGCCATTTTAATCAATGGTTTCAAACAAGCACACCTTTAAGTAGTTCTGTAGTGTAAACTCTGAGCTACCTGGATGAGGTGCTGACATTTTTGTTTACTAGAATCTTTCTATAGTTCAATATCTTAATAGTGTGTGACCAGAGCCAGGGAAGAGACTGACAGCTAGTCAATGAACTGATGAATATCTATCTCATAAGCATTTCATTTAGCTACCCATGCAATGTGCCTTTTGCCTTTATATACACATTCCAATGCCATTATCTTACACTTAATTACTTGGGTCTCAAAGCGCTTGCCAAAGGAACACGCTGTCATTATCAACACCTCATGGACAAAGAAATCGAGGCATAGTGGGATGATTTGCTAAAAGTTACTGCACTGATAGCCAAGGTCAGTGGCAGGTGAAACAGAAGAGCTCTTATCAGGCGAGCACTGCACTCAGCACACCACACTGCACTCCAGATGTGTGCTTGGGAAGCTTTTCCTACAATCTCCAGTAATCTCCATCAGGTGCTGTAAAAGAATTTCAAATTCCACCTGTGTTACAGCAAACATTACGGCATCAAATTTAAATCTGTTGACACTTGAGTTGTTAAACACTGGAATATCGTGTTCAGCTTTCTTCTAATGATTAAGTTAAGATGACAAACATCATGGCACCATAAGATGACTTTCCTGACAAGTCTGCCCTGGACATTCCTCACCTATTTTTAAACACCTTGTGATAACATCCATCATCTCAGCAATACTCAGTTGTAGTTATTCTTTCCTAATTATGAGAGCCTCTTGCAAAACCCCAGTGATGCTGGGACTTTGTTTCAGCCATGAAATTACAAAGCCTGTTCAGTTCTCACTCTGGCTTTTACTTTAAGTAGCAAAAACCATCAAGAGACACTTGGTAAAGCCACCAACTTGAGGTTTGATGACAAAATGTTTAAGAGCCAAAACTAACCTCTCATTTTGCACTGAACAATTTTATATACACGAACAATAAATAAATAATACTCTTGTTTGTAGAATTTGGAATGTTTTCACTAGCTGCATGTCCAAGTGCAAATCCCAGGACTGAATTAAACAAGCTAAATGAAATTAATTTACTTCCATGTCCAGCTCAGGTGGCCAGCAGGCCTTGAACAAGATTACCAGGACAAGTGGTGAATAACAATGACATGAGCACTGCATCAGACTTCATTCTGGGCACTGGATTTTACCTTCTCTCCTTTTAGTTACAGGTTTTCCCTCCCTTTCACTGGGAGAAGTGGGGATCACAACTACCAAACAAGTTAAAAAAAAAAGAGAATAAAGAAATCCAGCTTGCAAGTTTCCATTGTAATTGATATAAGTCTATTATTACAAGATGAATTGCAGCAGACAATGCAAGAGACAGCTCAATCTGTTACCGAATCCCTGTAATGGCTGGATGAAGAACTCAACCATTCCACTCATAAATCTTTCTTCTGGGTTTTTATTTGCTGCTTGTGTGTGTAAAATAATAAAACTACGGAGTGACATGTACAGAGATGCAGTAACACATTTCTGAGCACAATTACAGTAAGTTTGCTACAGGAACCCTGACCCTTTCAGCACCTAATCAGGAATGTGCCATGTTCCAGGCTGCACAAACACCACACGCTATCTTTGAAAAGTCATTAGCTGAGATGATGCCAATTGTGAAGAATCATCTCTGCCCAGACTGCAGTGAGGCACTGGGCTGTCAGAAGCCATTCTGGATGATCCATCACAAACTTTCTGTAGGACAGACCGGGACAAAACTTCATTTGCAGGAGGCTGACTTACTTCCTGACTTAACGGCAAACAAAATCCACCAACAGGAGAAGCAAAATTAGAAGGTTCTTGAGATGTACATTCCCATTTACTTTGTAGAGTGACTGAATTTAACAATATTTTTATAATAATTTCTGGAGTCTTGTCTGTAGATTATAGTGCCCAGCACTGCACAAGTGGAACTTTAGAATTACCTGTCAGCACTGATGACAGAAACAATAAAAGGATAAGCAAAAGGGTTGGAGAAGGGGAGATATAAAATGGGATACAAGCAGCAATTTTGCTCCAGTGAGTGCAGGTGCAGCTATGAAATGTCCATGATTCCTCCTGTCAGGAGATTGACAGGAGCCACAAAACCAAAAGTGACAGAAACTAAGATTAGAACCAAGAAGGTCCACGGGGCAGATTTCTGCCAGCAATTTGTGGTCTCATACTCAGAGGCTCCCTTCCCCTGTGCAGCCTTTGAAACAGCTTCCTGAACACTCTTGTGCTACAAGGTCGGGGGGCTCTGCACCAAGTCCCCTCTGACACACTCACATCTCACACTACCAGCTTTTCCACTACCACTTTACAGCACACGTTCCAAAAACCAGCTGCGGTTTTCCTGGCACTCATCTGTTCCACAGATGCTGGTGGAAGAGATCCCTATCCCTTTAGTTCAGGTGCTGGAAGGAAAACAGTCCATTTTACAGTAAGGTTGCACAGGCAAGACAGGGGCCAAACTTAATGATCACTTAAACCCACAGTGCATTACCATTAAGTTATGCAGCTGCATTAAATCCAAGCTACCTCCAGAGCAATATTCCAGTATCAGCCAGGAAAAACTAGAGGCTGTAGCTGCTATTCCAACAGTACACTTCTTTTTCAGTTCTGCTTGCACAAATATGATACAAACCTCACAAGCACATGACTGGAGACACCTGCAATGGTTAAGAGGCCTTACACTCTAAATTACCTTGCTTTTGTTAGGCAGGTGAATAGTCCATAACATTCTCCCCAAAAGAAGGTTTTTCCCTTCAGAATTTAATTTATAAACTTAGTCCTGCCAGGCTGTGATAGCAGCTGCTATATAAACCTGAAAATGATGACTACTGGAATTCCATTCAGACCTCAGGAATCAATAGAGAGCAGACAAATGACCAAGATAAAAAGTTTCACCCAGCTGCAAAGAGCAAGAGCTGCAGGATACCCTGCATTGTTTCCCAGTGTCTGCAGTCACCAACCTGTGAAATAGAGACTGAACAATCTCAGTTCAGCTTGAAAATCTGACCCATGCTGTCCACACACTGCACCCACATAGTCTGCCTTAGTGCTGCAGGCATTTCCAAGCAAAAGGAGACTCAAAAGACTTGCAAGTTTGGTAAAAGCTTATTATATGGTCTTCTTAGAGAGCCTGATCTTTCTTACCTTGAAACAGCAGCTCTTCTGTAAGCCAAGAACAAAGCAACTTGCATCGGTGTCACTCTGGTTCATATCAACTTATCTATTTAAACTTGTTGTTTCTCCGGGCAGTAAAGAAATCCACCATCACAGCTTAGCTGAACTAACAGTGTCTGAAGGCAACTGCTGGCACGCTGTGGTCTCATGTCAGCAGAACAATCATTTGTAAACAGCTCTGCATTTTATTTATTGTTACATTCCTTCTCGCTTATACTCCATGACAGACAAGCCAGGTGAGGACGTGAACGAATTAGAATTTAAAAGGGAAGACCTGAAATACTTAAAAGTCTGCCTTGCTTTGAACAAAACACAATGTGCTTCAGTTGAAAAGGAAATTATCATTTGCCTAATACAAAAGAAATCCTTTGTCCCAATCACAGCCTACTCTGAAGGACTTTTTTTCCTTCCCTTAAGGAGACAAATGGATGCAGTTCTGTGATTTTGGAGAGCTTTACACAGTATGTTAAATTACAAGACAAGCCGTTGTAGCTTTATAGATTGTGAGCCAGTGTATGAGATATAAAGAATTCTTCTTGAGAGTGGGTGATAGTCTAAGTCATATAGAATTTAGTCTATAATATGCTAGAACACAGTTAGTGAAATGAAAGATTGGTGAATAAATTACTCCAAGAATACTAGGAAATGTTTGGTAGTGATCTACAAAACCAGCCTTCCTGCTTTCAGGTGCACCAAAAGAATTCCCATGAACAGGTATATTTGGGTCATTTGCTCCATTCTTTGCCTACTGCCCACCTGTTTTGACTCAGAATTTACTCTCCCAAGTGTAAAAGCAATGCCAAGAAATTTAGTAAGAGCACCACAAGGACGTGCAAGTTGAGAAGGCATTGAAAGGTATTCCAATGGACCCCCCTGCTGATATTCAATTACCCATTACAGACACTCATATCAATCAAATTAAGTTTTCATCTTGCTTTGTTGAAATTCAGTACCAAAAAAAGACAAACTTCTGAAAAAATAAGAGGATTACCAAATAACCACTTAGAAGTGCAGCAAAGGCATCTTCAATTTTAAACCAACGTTAATAAAACATTCATATTTTAGCAATTATTGTTGAATGTGCATTTCCCCCCAAACACCAGAAGCATTTGAGACCATCTCCCTTTGACTCACCGTACTGGCAGCGGGGCCCCTGGAATCCTGCAGGGCACTGGCACACCTGGGATCCTCCTTCAGAGCATTTCCCTCCGTTGAAGCAAGTGCCAACTGTGCAGAGCACTAATGCACACAAACACAGGGAAATGGGATTTTAGTTCAGTTCGTGCCAAGGATCCTCCAGAACTGCCTTTTTGTCGTAGCCCTGTTGTAACAGGGCCTTCTAAAAAAGAAGAAGCCCAGCTTTTTATATAAGTGGAAAGGTTAGACTGCAGTAGAATTTGTTATCACGTTGATATGAAGTTTAATAAAAACAAGACTAAGATAATGCAGTTTAACTTGAAGATGCTTCAGAGGCAGAAGATTCTTTTTAAGGACTCAAAGCACTGCCTGAATCCAGAATGAAAGAGCAGAGGAACTGCTCCACAATAATGCAGGAATGGTTAAGAATCCCCAGTGTACTAAAAAATGTTATCTATGTGAAAGGGAATTACAATTCTTCCCTTTCTCCAACACGGAACAGCTTTTATTTACAATAACTTAAATTCCACATACTTGAGCCAAACTTGCAAAGAATATCAAATATAAAAGAGTAATTTAACCACTTTGGTGCCTTAAAGAATTCAAAGCAGATCTGCAGTGCTCTTTCAGGAAGAAAACAATTTCATATTTCCACTGGTGCTCACATCCTTTAAGTTCCTTCACACCAGAGATTAAAATACATACTGTAAATATATCTTTGCCTTCTTACAACTAAACAGGTACCCACTAAAGAGGAACACCTCTCAGGCTTGTTTTTGTTTTTTTAACTACAAAGACAATCATAAAAGCAAGATCTCTGCAGGCAGCCCTCAAGTCGGTTAGGAAGATTGAAAAAAAATACATAAGAACAGATGCTAACTTTCATACAGAAAATACAATTACTGACAAAACAGTAACAAAACTAAACACTGAGTAGGCTGCCATCTTCTACTGATGTCTTGTTAACAGTGGCTGAAGAGCTTTCTTATCATTTAAATTAAATTCCATCTTTTAGGAAAACATCCAGTCGTGATTAGATAGGAACAGGCTCTCATCAGATGGAGAACCACAGGGCAGAAACACAATTGCTTCAATGGCAACAACAGCAATGAAAAAGCCAAAGCCAGACAGCCTCTGCTATGTCCAAGAAACAAGTGCCTTACAGCAGATTTCTTTGCATAATTTGGGTAACAGCAATAAATTTGGTTGGCCTGTCAAAGCCAGGCTGGCACAAAAATGCTGCAACAACCAGGATCAGAGTTTAGACTGTTAATCTAAACTGTTTCACTGTTTAGATTAAAATTAGAGCTGTCTGGTACTTTTACACGACTGCTGTCATATTTTTAAAGGCCCTTTCTCTCCCCATCACTAGGTAACCTCTCTCTAACTTGAAATCCCAGTTACAAACAGCAAGAAACAAAATCCATCTTTCTAGAAGCAGGCATCAGCAGCAAGGCAAGGGCTTAGGGGCGTCACCTCTCTTGGTTTGTCACAGTTTTGCCACCAACTTACAGTGCAAACAGCCAGGTTCGTTGTCACGCTGGAGCCAGCCCGGGCAGCACTTGTAGACAGTCTGCTGCTCCATCCTGTACACCTGCTTGTAAACTGTGTAGTACCCAGACCTTGGAGGGGGGAAAGTTCAAGAGAACAATCACAACTTCTATTCCACTCCTGCACATTTCATCAGTAACTCTACTCCTATGTCAGATTTACTAGGCTTTTTTTCAGGCTCTCAGAAGTTCTTGTTAAAAGTGAAGCAAATACAGCAAACTGCATCCTGATAACATCCAAGAGCTCTTACATGCTATGTGCACATATTTTTTTGAAAAATTTGTATTTAGGCTAGTCAGAGGTGAGTAATTTTCTTCTACAATCAATTTTGGGTTTAGCTGTTGGGGGAGTCAGATCTCCCATCAGTTCCAAGCATATGACAGAAATAGAAAGAAGTTCAATTTTTCAAAGTCAATGACTTGACAGCTGGACTTCACCTGAGACAGGAGCATTTTCTGATAATGTAAAATTGTGATCTAAAGCCAGCCAAGAGGTTCATGACCAACAAAACACATTAAAAAGTCTCATTTTTTACTCAGTAATAACAGATCTTAGGTAAAGTCTCAGGAGGGCACTATGCCCACAACCAAGTCACACACATTGCTGATGAAATAGTTTACAACTTTCTCACAAAGAAATTAAAGAACTTGCACAAATTTCAGTAATTAAATCCATTTTTAGTGATCGAGAATAGATTACCTTCTCTCATAGCTCACACACCACCTCCTCTTTGTACACCCTTGTTTCCACATCTTCACCATGCGACTAAAGGCTTGGACACAGGGCTCTTGGTGTCCTACCAGCGCCAACTCAAACACCGGGCACACATTCGGCCTTGAGGGAAAGAAAAAGACACACTTCATTATTTCCAGCACAAAATTTAGACATCTAGAGAAATATACATAAAATTAGGCTACGTATAGCAGTGAAGAAGAGTTTGAAACAGAAGTGAAAACGCCACAGCTCTGTGCCTTAGGAAGCAGCACGTAAACATGCGCTGAAATTCAGGCTCCACACAAGCCAGTGAAAGATTTCCCACAGATTCAAGGGCAGATAAGATTTATCTAAACTGCTGCTGAGGAAATTGTGCATTCTGTGAGAGCCCCCCTTGCCATCAGTCCCCTCGGGGAAGCACATGAAATTCGAAAGGGGGAAGTATCCTTGTTCTCTGCTGATTATTCCTAAAATAACAAGACCAAAATAAAAGTGCTGCTTTGGAGGATGAGATGTAATCTTCATCCTGCTACCTAGCCAGAGTTCAGAAATAGCAGGATTGCAGGAGGTATGGAGGGTCAGAAAAAAGGTTACATGTCAATGGTTTTACAGAGATTGTCAGGTTTATCCAGATTTCTTTGTCCTGGTGTAAATGAGCAAATTCTGTATGACAGAAAACAAGGGCATCGAACTTGCAGGCTCTAACTAAAATCACAGAAAATGAGGGGGGGTTGTTATCTTTCAAGGCAGGAGCCTGTTGTAACTAAACGAAATTAATTCATTTTTTTGAGTAATTTGCAGATTTTTAATGCGATAATTTAATCGCCAATTCCCCAAGACAGCCTGGCGAGACTTTTCAAGCTTCAGCCTCAACCACCAACACACAGGGGGGAACAGGGACCTTGTTTACCCACTCTGGCAGCAACAACACCCAGCAGACAAGTCCTTCCCCAATTGTCAGTGTGAGACCTCTCTCCAAGCTGAAGACACATCCAGTAACACACACACACACACCCTGTCACACTCCTTTCCTCTGTCACTCAACAGGTACATGAACATGAGCCTGTGCTACAGAACCAGGGGGGGTTGCTCTAATAAGAGGGAACAGTTCTAGCCCAACAGCTGCCTGGCAGTCACTTCTCATCAGCTACACTGGCTATTGTAAATATCTCATTCAAGATTTATGGTGCTTTTTATCTCAGAGGCTCCCTATTATGTCTGAACAGCACACAAAGTAGCCCTGCTAATAATAGAGCACATCTTTCATCCACAGGTCTTCAAGTAGTTTACAAATATCATTAAATTAAGCCTGTGCAGAGCAGGAAAATACTATAACCATGATCAATTTTACTGCTGACTTGAACACATGGAAGAACCTCTGCCTAGCTCAAATCCACTCTGCAAAATTCCCTGTACTCCACAGAGGCCACTGGTCCTGCCAAGCCCAGAGAGCAGGAAATCCAACAGGTCTCCCAAAGGTACCACAGCTCCCAGGGAAATGCCTGAGACATCACCTCAGGGTAAACAAGACCTTTGCCCAACAAGGACACTTCAGCAGAGAAACAAATCAGATTTAAAACCAGATTTTTAAGCCAACCACTTCCTCAGGAATTCAGGTAGCCCAGTGTACAGGGCATCAGAACAAAGTCCACAGCTGTGTGCTCCAGTTGTCCTGTCTCACCATGGAGAAGCAGTAGAGTCCATTTGGACTAGAAAGCCTTTACAGAGGTTAGTCTCCTGAACCAGAATGCTTTTACTGCTCCCAGGCTTTAGAGAAACTGCTCATCCTCATCACATTAAACCACACCAACAGAGGATATCCCTCCACGCCCTTCCCCCTTCAATGCAGGGTCTGTTTTCCATACTGCTCCATATTTCCCATTCCTTGGGCCTGCCCTACCTGCAGCTGCCAACATCCCAGAGCAGGACAGTCACAGCCCAGTTTCACAGCGCCATAAACTCCTCCAGAAACCAGCCTTCCTCACATTCCCATGCCATCTCCACCACCTAGCAATCCTTCCCATGTGTCCCAGCCATCCCTTCCCTCTGGAATTACCTCCCCATTTAACACACCCAGCTTAAGCTCAGAGCCATTGTTCCCAAGCCATTCTTAGCACAAAGTCTGCCGTTTGTTTCCCATCCAAAGATCTTTTTGTGCCCAAAATCTTGCCTGCTTTTTTTTCTCCCCCATTACGTCAGTTGGTCTAATAAAACCCTCGCCTTACTTAGCAACCATGCCTCACTTAGCAGGCTTTTTAAAATGACTCTCCCTCCAGTGAATAGAACATCATGTTCTGATAATTCATGCATATCTCCTTTTATTAGAATTGCCTAAAACTTCCCAGATAAAGGTACATTTATATGCATCGCTCTTCCATAAATAAAAGGGAGAAGCTGACAATTGTTGTAATGACATACTGAGCCCATCCCATAAGTTCCTGCCCATGTGATATTGCCATGCTTCCAGGAATAGCTGTATTGACTTCTAGGATATAGTTAATAGTAACAAATGGCACTCACAGAGCAAAACAAGCCAGCAGCAGAGTCATATATTTATTAAGATTTATTCAAAGTAAGCCATGCCTCTTAGATGCCCTTGGGATAATTTAAAGGCAGATATCAAGACCACTGAAACCCTCTAATTAAATTGCAGCAATTGCATAACATGTAATCCTCTGCTGGCAAAACTGGGAATCAAACATGCCCTCTCCAACAATTCACCATCCTCACAGCTCTCCCCACGCAGAATCAACACAACCATTGTTAAACCATCTGACTGATTTGGTACCTTACCCATTAACTCAAGGACAGTGACCTGAACAAGACCGCAGCTACTGATAATACACTTTTGTACCATGGGATTCTGTTAATTAGAGGTCACCCAAGACTAACCTGGAGCCTCAAGTGGATGTAGTGGTGAATTCAGAGGAGAACAGCTCCATTTTCACTCCCATGCCCTTTGCATTCAGAAAATATTTCTTAATGGGAGTTTAAGTGTTAAAACAAGAAAACCCTCCAATGCATATTATGGCCTATGATTTGATTGATACACCAGTCCTTTAGAACCTTTTTATCCTGATGATCTCTGTCAGCCAAGGCTAACACAGAGGCTATTATTAGCTTGTCAATCTGACTCAGGCAAGGCAGAAAGTTCTCTTAATATTTGCATTAGGAGACTGCCCTTTAAACAAAGACACCCTACACACTTCCAGCTCAAGACTTGAGATTCTAATGAACAGATAATTAGACCAACATGAAGCAAGAGCAGCCTGGGCTAATCGTATGGCTGTGGTGCCTGTGAACCACTGCACAACAGGCAAGTTCAGGGAGAATTAAAAGCATCTCCAGGCAGGATATAATTCCTTCTTGTGTTTAGAATTTTAAAAAGAAAGGGAATAGCACTAACGTAGAACCACATAATGATTTGAGTTGGAAAGGACCTTAAAGACCATTTAGTTCAACTCCCCTGCTGTGGGCAGGGACACCTTCCACTAGACCAGGTTGCTCCAAGTGCCATCTGACCTGGCCTTGAACACTCCTATTTCTAAAGGTCCATCATATCTCTGACAGCGGTATTTTCTTTCTCTGCCATGAGCCTAACACCTGGCTCTTGGAAAAACAATTAATCTCTCATCTTACCAATGTGCTTTCTTCCAGCTCAATACAAGGAGCCACAGTTAGGTGGACTTAACGGGAGCAGGAGAGCAAACACATCAACATATCCCTGAAGGCTTCTTTCTGCAGTGCAAACTTTAAATCAAAACATTAATGAATACGAAGCAAAGACTGATTTGTCTGTCTGCTTTTAGGTCTTTCCACAGAGACCAAGTGAACGACACCACCTCCTACACTAAGTCAGACAGCTGTTACCATCTCCCTAAAAGTGAGATGTTGCAGCCTGTACTGCCTCAGCTGACAAATTTGCAGCCTGAACACTATTGATCTTCCCATAAAACAGTCAATAGATGAAACCTGTCATAAGCAGCAACTTGCTGGAATTCTGTATTTTCAAAACACTAATTGGTTGGTGCTCCTTCCCTTTATGCCACTATTAAAAGTTTAGAAAAGCATAGCCTGGTTTGCCAGATTTAGTTTGACAATGTTAAGTCAGAACCTTCCTTAAGGAAACCAAGATTATAGTCAGGGCTAAATTCTCCACTGCTGCAGTGACAAGTGATTTTGCTCCAGAGATACACTCATGTTGATCAGAAAACAGTTGTACATTGTACAATGGCTTTGGTTACACACCTCTCAGGCTAGAAAATTGTCTCAATTCCCTCACACCTCCAACCACACAAGCAAAACATCCCCAGATCTCTAGACAGGCAAGGTGGTATCACAGAGGAGAAACAGCCAGCAACATGATGTATGCAGGCAAGATGTCAATTAAAAGTTTTCCATGTATATAATCTCAAATGGAAAGGAGAAAAAAGGAAACTTTTTTGAACACAGAAAAAGTCAAATTAGGCCACAAACAAAAGGTGCAAAGAACAAGCTACATATGTTTATTTAGATAGATAAATTTTGTCTCTCGATATATATTGCTTAGTAGCAATAGTAATTCACAAAGCCTGGAATGACAGAAAAGGCTTTTCCTTTTTGAACTGCCAAGCTCCCCTTTCTACCCTTCATCTATTTTCAGGCTCATTTCCCCACATTTCCCTGATAAAATTAATCAGCACTACCAGAGACAATTAGGACATCCTGCTGCCTTGACCACTAATCAATGCCTGCTCTGTCCTGATCCTGTATCAATATTTGTGATGTTTATATGCCCTCTGGGATATGGATTGTAAGCACCAGGCTCATTTAGATTAGGTCTCATTATCACGACTGTTCTCTGGCTCTGTGGATGAAGGTCCACCACTGAAGACTCTCCTCAGCCCACAGGTTACTAATGCACTGCTGTCTCTTACTCTCATCCTCCTTGATTACAGGGAGCAGCTGAAGAACATGAGAGTTCCCCAGCCTGCATCCATGATTAAGGGCAGATCAATAGGAGATGATTAATTACACACTCAGATCTTATACCAACAATAAGATTTTTTGTTCCTACCGCTATCAAAGTGCAGCGCCTGTCGTTTGACTTCTATTTAACCACCCTCCTGCCTCCCCCAAGACAGAATAATCTGTTTTGATTCACAGGAAAAGCAGAAGTTAAACAGGCACATCTACATCATTTAATCATGATTTGCCAAGTCACTTTTTTGTGTGTGTTTTAAACCTGAGGAGTGTTTTTTACATTTTTCTTTTGATAGTGATGTAGCCTCAGTCCCCAACAACACCCAGTTTTACAGTTCCTTCTGCTTCATCCAGGAGTGTCAGCATCACTGCCAGTGAGCAGGCCTGCAAAGCCTCAAGCAGCACCAACATACAACTTTACAGACAATTTTGGGACCCTTATACCAAAGAGGCACCTCTAACATAATTGGGAAACCATGTGGGACATCACATACAATGCTAAGAAATAGCTTGCATGTACTCATTGTTAAGGAAAAGCAAATAAGCGTCCAGAATTCAACCAAAACTGAGCATTTGAAAATGTGAAGCTCTAGAGGGAAGCACTGAGCAGCAGCAGCCACTCCAGGTGAAATTTCCCATGAACGCCATTCACCCCCATTACCATCCCACTGCAGAGGAGTCTCCCCTGTGAGTCTGCCGGGCACACACCTGAGCTGCTTCGGGCAAGAAGGCACCAAGGGACCTGACACCAACGTGTTAAAATAAACATCACTGCAAGTGTCACGAGGAGACAAAGCTCATTTTGGTTCACAGCAAGTGCCACATTGTTTGACAATTAAATCAGTTAAAAGGTAGAGAAATCTTTAGTTTCATTTTTGGCAACCAGTACCTCAGAATTGTTCACTGCTTTTCTGGCAGTTGCCAAACTTTAACAGTTTCAAGCCAAACCCTCTATTTTGAAAGCTTATTTTTGAAATAACATAGAATGTTTGTCAGAAAAATCCCAACGTGCCAACATTTTAAGTGTTAAAATATTCCTAGTCTTTTACTCCCCTATAAACCATTAGTTTGATACAACTGGTGCAAATGCCCATTTGTTGGGGGTTTTGTTTGGTTTGGGGTTTAGTTTGTTGTTCATTAAACATTAAACAATTTCTGTAGAGCTAAATAATTTATGAAGTTAAGTCACATAAACACAGCAACTAACAAGCGTGCATTAGTGGATTACTGGTCGTAAAGGGGTGTGGGGGGGAAACAACTCAAATGTTTTGATCTTTTGGATTAGAAATTTACCCTGTGGTTCCAAATAACCCACAGATTCCTGGTATTATTCTTCAAAGAGAAGGACAGCCCTTGCTCATGAACAATACAGTTAGAAGAGAGAAGTTTATTCAGCTGTATTTTTCACCACTGCTGATGCACTGGTCAGGCAGGGAGAGCACCAGCAATTACAAACACAAGGGTAACTTCTGAAGTGTCTTCTAAAGGTTAAAATGTATGAAATCTCATTTCTTACACAAGAATACTCTAACCTCAAAAGACCAGGCCCAAAACGCTCAAGTGTTTTATAGTCTGAGTGGATTTTTTTTGCCATAAAACAACACAACGCACCTTATAGAGCCTCTTCTCAGGCACAGCCTGAGATATTATGATAAATTTTCAGCACTGAATTAATTTGTGTACATAAAAGCATTATCTGGGCATAGCTTTCTCTACTAAACAATATTTTGTACCACTTTCTGCTCTGACTTGAGGGAAGAGCAAGGTGTTCCTACGAAACAACACAAAAAAGAACATGAGCACTCTGAGTTAAATTACATTCCCCTTTCATTTACACCAGATCAAATATTCATCCACAGGTCAAAGGCACTGAAACACAGCTCAGTGTAGGCTCAGGTTGTGTACACATTAGAGCACATCATCCTACACCAAAGGCAGAAATCTCAAGTTCACCTCAGGAACAATTAATCATTAGTTTTAAACCAAGACCAGCCTGGAATCCAAAGCATAAACCCAAGACTACATATGTTCACTCTGTAATTTTAAAATGCTTTGATTTCACAGTAATGAAAGGAAATTTCTTTCTCCTCAGAAATAAATTAAAAGCAATAGCTTTGAGAGGGAACGTAAGCAATAGCAGGCTTGAATTTCAGAGGAAGGAAATCTATTAACTGTGTTCAAAGAGAGAAGGTATTTAATTGGTGAATAACACAAGTCTACAACATGGGCTGTTAACTCTCTGGGAGCCAGAGCATCACTTCCATCACACGAGGTTCTGCTGACAAGTCATCCCAAGACTAAGTTCTACATTATAGATAATCCCATCCCTCCTCATCAGGAGGTTTCTTTAAATCTAATAGAAGTATTTCATGTTCTCTGTCATATCTAGATCATGGCATGCCTAGAACTAGGCTAAATAAACAGCACTGGATATAAACAATGCAGAAGAAAGAAATCAAAGCAAAAAACAGGCCATTTGCCTGGCAAGCAGAAATACTGCAAACACAGTATATGAACACTAAGCTACAGCATAAATAGCTAAGCCACATCAACACTTTATAATGCAGAACAATTAAACCTGAAGAAAGAAACCTGACAAGCTCCCCTCTCTATTTTTAAAAGAGTAACTTGAGAAGCCAAATCTCATTAAAAGGGAAGAGGAGCAGGACCTTACCTACCTTAAATGTGCAGATATAAGAATTGTACAGTGTATATATAAGCTACTGTTGCATGGGTAGCAAATTTCTAAACCTCTTGTGGGTATATTTTGTGATGTCTCAGATATAAAACCCAAATATTTATAAAACTTGAAAAATATTTACAGTCAATCATGAGATCAAGATCATCTTTGATAAATACAGCAACTTCAGGCAATCACATTTTATGATCCTGTCTTACAGCTATTTCAGAGTTTAGGAGAAAGTCTTGATCTCATTTTTCTGCTGAGGAGCAGGAAAATGTCATAAATCAGGAAAAGTACTACACTAAGATGACACTCATTCATTATCTTTAAGTCTCCTGACAGCGAATATACCAGGGGAGAAAAAGAAGGGGAAAAGAGCCTTTACCATCTGTTCAAAGACTAAATTCAAAATTAATTTTCCTCTAGGAATTGTGAAACAGAAGCTTGAAGTGCAAAGTGTTGAAAAATGGGATTCTGTGCTCCAGTGCTGACCAGCATGAGCTCTATCTGGTGGCAACACTCTGTAGTGCACAGCCCAGAAAGGCTGGTTTTGCTCAGGATGATGTTCACATTCACAAAGATGAGAAACACCTCAGACTTCAGCTGCATATTAAAGGACTGGGGGGCAGGGATGGGGAGTTGAGGGGATAAAACTCCCATAAAATTTTATGCCGAAGCATTTCAACTCTGCTTCCCAGAATCACAATCTCCAAACCTCAAAGGCTGGAGTGGCTGCTGCTCAAGAGCAGTGAGGGTTTACTGCAACCTTGCAGAGTCTGGGCAGGCAGGAGTGGGAAGCAGGACTGGAGGTTCCAGTGAAAACAACTTCTTAAGTAAAATGCAGTAGTCTAAATCAAAATTTGGCAGTGACTCTGGGCTGCCAGCAGCACTCTAAGGAGTTGATAAGAAAGACTTAATCTTACTTCATGTAAGAGGCAAATGTAAATAAATTAGTGGCTTGTTTTTATTATCAGGTGCTTATTTTCACTTTTCACATTTTTTAACTATCAAATCTCTGAACATAAGATAACCCATTGAAAGAAATGGAAGGAGATTCTACTACATTACTCATTTCAGTTGAAAAAACCCCCCAAAAAACAAAACTAGACATACATTAAGCCCCAATTTAATGCTGGGAATACAAACGTTGCTCACACCTGCAAATTGGCATCACCAGAGGTGAAAATACAGTGTATTGGTTAAACAGCCAATATACTGAGACAATTTCTCACCAAGAAATTACTACACAACCTACTTCTCACATCATTTAGACAGTATTATGACCAAACGCCAGGCTCCAAGTTTAAGCTGTATCACCACATACTTTATAGAAGCATTTCTTGTGTTACTTTGTTTTCTGCATTGCATTCCAACATATTCAAACTGGCCTGCAATTTGCTGTGCTGTGGCAATCAAAGCTCAGAGGCATCTCTTCATATGGAAATGCTTTGCACAATAGCAGCAGTTTACCTTGAAATGCATTCCAGCCCTCAAAAATTTAATTATACCTTTAAAACCAATTTTATTCCTGTCACTGGGAAATAGTGTCCACAGCTACATCTGTTTGCAGTGAGACCTGGTGCAAAGATAGTACTGTATCGTTCCAGCCCAACAACTGGCACAGCTGAAAGGTCAAGTTTCCTGGAGTGCAAATGCAGATAAACATCTGAAAGCAAGATTTTGCTTTTGGGAACATGATTTATCTGGAGGAGCACAAGAAAGCCTACAGTGCCCCACAGAATAGAAGAAGCTGGAAAGCAGTTACTCAGCCAGGAATCCAGCTCTAAATCCAGGTGTTCCTTGGAATGCGACCAGACTTACTTGCTTATGGATAAAGTGAAAATATGCAGCTGCAACATGTGAGCAGCAAAGAAAAACCCTAAACAAAACAGTTTTATTGCAAGACTGTGACTCCAAGACCCCTTCAGATGTCATCCCGGACCTGCAAAACCACAGAGCCAGTCAAGGGGCTTAGAAAAGACAGAACCAGGATTATCTCCTGGCTTTTTCAAACAAGTCCTCACTAGTGTCACCTGGGAACAGAAGAATCCATTCTTGAGCCCTGTCCCAGTCCTGACCAGGAAAGGTAATATTTACTGCACAAAGGAGGTTCCTTGCACATACCTCATATCCAGCCCTGCCTCTTGCTCTGTCCTGTATCACTAACTACAAGCAGACATCTGTACTGTTCCTGGGGGAATTTCTCTCTAGGAGAAGATTTACCACTTCTGACAGCAACTCAAGTCCTCTGCTCTAAACTCCTATTTCTGCACTTTCCCACAACTACCCCCCAACTTCTGTGAAGGACAATGCTGAAAGTGAACCCAGTGCTAGATAACCCCAATTCTGAACCAGAGAGCTCACTGCTAAAAATGTGCTTTTAAAGATAAGAGATGATTAATTCCTCATTTCAAGGCCCCAATATGCTCCACAGTGAATATGGCATATTTGTTCTCTGGTGGTTCCAGTGTTCTCTAAAGTTCTAATACAAAATCATCAAGGGCTAATTGTCTGGAAACGTAGTTGATGGAAATAGCTAGTCATCCTGTAATCTGTTCTACATTAAAACTCCTCAGGGGGCTTGGAAGCAGAACACCAACATCCACGCAGATCCCTCGCATTTCTAGCTAGGAGCAAGCACTCAAGTTAGCAGCAGAACAAAAACAATTATGAAAAATATCCTGTATGGCTTCAGCCACATAAGATCTCAATCAAAACACGAGCAAAGAACATACTCAGCGTGGTATGTTCCAAGGGATACATTTGTTGTTCTTATTCCATTGACTGCAGCTGACCAATGTCAAAAGAACAAAACAGAATTACTAGGAAAAGGCAATTTACGAAGAGAGGCCTCTTGGACATTTCAACTGTTCCTTGGTGAAGGCTGGCAGGCTAAGGAGTAATGACTGAGTATTTCTAGTTACAACAAAGGTAAAGTCTCTAATAGCATAAAATAGGTTTGGAGTAATACTTATTCTTGCCACAGCTCAAGAAAAGCAGTAAGAATTGCAGTAATTCCAGGAATATGCCTTTGAGAGAAGCACTGAAGGCTCTGCCCACAGGTCTGGGGGTTTCAGTGGGTGTTCCTGATTGCTGCTGGCAAACAGTGCTCAGCTGCTCCCAGTGATCCAGCCCAGCTGTAACATCCTCACACAGCATCCTCTCCAGAAGGGAATGTTCCCTGCATTCTTTCAGTGACACTACCTTTAAAAAGGTAAAAGCAAACAAAACCTGTTTGGAGGCAATTCACAGTTAACAGCACCTCCAGCTTCAAAAGTGCAGAATCACAGTTATTATTAATGTCAAGTGCAAACAGATTAATGTAGGCCAATGCTATTCTCCCTCTTAATAGAGTGATTGCTCAGAGAGAGGGCAGGAGGCACGCCTGAAAGAAACACAGAGCACTTTTCACAAAGGAAAAAGCTTTACCACAGAATGAACTTAACTTCACTAAACACCGTGATGGATACTCCGTGCTCCAGCAAAATGGAGTAATACAAACCACCTGAAAAGCACTTCTGCTAAATACATATTTACTTGGTACTGCATAGAAAACCCAGGAGCTTGGAAATTTCAATTTTCTGACTGAAGAAATAACTACATTGAAAGCAAAGACAAGACGTTGATTATGAAAGGATGGAATGAAGTTGATGAAGTAAAAAAAACCCAGGAAGGTAAGAGATAAGAAATTAGGGTACACACATACATCTGAAAAGGCTGTTGTCAGACTGCTCTAAGGGGGGAGCAAGGGACGCGACATTCCTTAAAAACACAAGAAGAGCCTTGCAAAGGAAAGGTACACAAAGCCCGAAACAGTTTCCAGGAACGCTCAATTTCAACGAACACAAACTTTAAGCGCACATTTTTCGCGTGCTGCCGGAAAGCTCTTTTCCGATGCGTCCAGAAAACTACCGCTGGACACAAATGTTACACCGCACTTAACAACAAAGGCCCATTTGTTGCTCACGCCATGCAAAACCCCCTTACAGAAACTTCCCCCCGCACCCGCACACATGTGGCCCCGGCTCCTTTGTGTGCGCTGCCGGCTGCGGGAGGATGCTCCGGCTGCGGGAGGATGCTCCCCGCGCCCTCACCTCTCCTCCGCCCTGCCGGAATTCCAGCTGTTGCTCTGCTGCCCCTCCAGCTGCTCCCCCCCAGGCGGGGCTCAGCGTGCCCCTCACAGGGCTCAGCTCTGCCTGCCGCTCGCTCCTCACACGCGAAGGCAGGAGCAGAGCTGGGGATGCCGAGGCGCTCTCCGGATCGCGCAGCAAAGCCAAGCCCTCTCCGGGAGCCTCGCAAGTGCCCATGCAAAGCAGCCCGGCGAGTGCTGCTCGCCCTGCGGCGAGTTGGGGCGCACCCAGCCAAACTTTCTTGGCCGCAGGGCTGCCCCGGGGACCGCAGGGCGCTGCCCGCAGGGGACAAAGGCGGCGTGTCCCGGCAGGGCTGCCCCTTCCCGAGCCCGCAAGACCCCAGGCACACTCACATGCCCCGCTGCAGCCGCGGCTCGCCAGCCCCGCTCGCCCGGGCACCCAGAGCCCAGCACAGCGCCAGGCACAGAAGCGCCGGCCCGGCTCCCATCGCGCTGCCGGGGGAAAGGGAGGATGGAGCACCAGCAGCAGCAGCCCCGCCGTCNCTCCTCTGCCCGCGTCCCCACGGCGGTGTCCCCTCATCCCCCTCCTGGAAAGCGAGGTCGCTCCTGCTGCACATCCCTGCGGGGCGCAGCGCAGGGGAGGGGGCTGTTCTCACGGAGCGGTGCGCGGAGGGACGTGCACACTCCTGTTCGTGCTCACTCCCGTTCGTGCACACTCGTGCCCCTGCCCACTCGTGCCCCTGCCCGGTTCCCGTGAGAGAGAGCGGCGTGAAGCTGTGTCAGGGAGGGTCAGGGGGGATGTGTTAGGTGAAGGTTCTGCACCCCAGGGGGTGCTCGGGGGCTGGAATTGGCTCCCCAGGGCAGTGGTCACGGCGCCAAGCCCGAGAGAGCTCCATGGGTGTTCAGACAATGCTCTCGGGCACGTGTTATTCTTGCTGTAGTCCTGGCCACGGGCAGGAGTTGAACTTGGATGATGCTTGTGGGTCCCTTCCAGCTCACGAGATTCTATGGTTCTATGAGAAAGCTGGACACCCCTAGCTCTCCCTTCAGCTCTGGGATGCCAAGATGGTTCTGCTTCGCTGCCAGAGACATGTCTTGGCTTCTCCTTTTTCCTCCGGTCCTTTGTTCTGTGCACGATGCCCATTGCAATCACATCTGAGCACTTCAAAGAGGTAACCATGAAAATAAATGCATTTAACATCTTCAGGGAGGGATGAGCCGCTACTGCTGAGAGTTAGTGACAGCAAGAATATAAAACCAGGAACTGAGGAGTGGGTTTTAAATCCCAGAGCTGCCTGCCGTCCTCTAGACCATGCATCCTCTCATCTTTATGTTCTCTCCAGACTTTTACTGCTGTCAGAAGGCAACTCTTTCCCCTTTACTGGTGAGAGGAGGGAGACCAACTGACCTGGAAAGGGAACTGCACATAGTAGCAATAAAAAATGAGAAAAACACACCTTAAGCATTTTATGATCTAATGTAGGTCTCAGGGTCCATTACACCACGGTTCTTGTCTCTGGAGAGACCTGTGACTAACCAGGCACTGGGCTGTGAACAAGCAGATGGGCCCTGAGCCAGCCAATGTTAAAATCTACAATTTCTTTCCACTCCAGTGGAATGGGCTTGGACTCAAGTTGCTCCAAACCGGCTCCTGTACGGATTTGTGACAGAGAGAACTGGATGGATACACCAGCATCCTCACAGGTCAGGAGTCAGCCTCTTTTGCTGTGCATTAATTTATCTTCCTTTCAGTCCTGTAACAAGATACACCAGCTTCTCCTTTTACACACACTTTACAAGCAGTTTCCTGTATGGTTTTTGTTTTCCAAGGCCTTGGCTGAAGTAGGTAAACATTTACCATTCATAACAAGAAAACTGGTTTTATATTGTTCCTTGCTTTGAAGCTTGCATTGACATGATCCCTTGAGATTTTATCAACTGATTTCTTTTTCATGGCAAAGAAAAGACACAGCCCTTATCTAACCTTAGAGCAGATTAATTGTACCCTGAAATTTTCACTGAATGGCTGAGTCTTTCTTGTGTCTGGAGTAGTTTTAACTCCACAGGACCTTATGTTGAGCTAATCTAATTACCTCCTGCAGAGCACATAGTTTTCTAATCATTTTATTTCTTAAACCCCAGAAAAATCTTTCTTCGTAAAATAATAGTCCTTCATTATGTCAAGGCTGAATGTTCATTATGTCATGTGATGTCATCCCAACCTGGTTTATTTTCAGGATCACATCATGGCAAAATAACAAAGGACCTTATTGCTCAGTTGTTTGGGTTTCTTTTTTTCCAGGAGAGGTAAATTAGTCTTTAAAAAGTACTTTAATTTTTTCCATCTTAAGGAACTCAAAAATAAACAGCTCAATGTTATTTTTCAAAGCTGTATGATCATTACAACCTACAGACAGCATTTATTACATCCAGTTGTGAAGAATAATGGAACAGCAACATGCAAATTGGGAGGTAGTGAAATGTAGAGTGAAGGCCACTTAATGGATGAGACCTTTGCCTGGGGGTTATGCAGGAAAATACAGCCAAATTCTGGAGATGGAGCTGTGTAAAACCTCCTGCAGCCTGGGCACAAAGCTATGCAGGCCTGGCTTTAGCTGCTGTGACAATGGCATTGTCCTGAACCCCCTGCAAACCCAGCCTGTGCAATGTGCCCTTCTTACAAACATTACCCACTGCTCTCTCCTCAGCTATGTTTTAATGGAGAACATCCTGCAAAGCTGTTGACTTTAGTGGGATGATTTCCTTGAATGGAGTTGCAGCATTGGTGAAAGCAGCTTCAAAGCCCTCTGGGATATTTGATCCTCTGTGCCCCAAGTCAGTTAAACCTTCAGACCTGACACAGACGTAAAAGCTGACTCATTTTTTTCAGTCCTTACCATGGTAACAGGGGGCTGTGTCAGGAAAAAAGGGCGCTGGATACAGCACTAGTGACTTCTTTGTACTCCACATCCCTGCCATGACATGTGCATCCTGTCATGAAATTTGTTTGCTATAACTTGTGCATCTTTGATCTTCACACCTACAAACCACTTCATGGCCACCACCAAACCAGTCACTGAACATGTTAACAAGAGTTCCATGCCTAATTGGAGACTTAAATTACATCTTGCTCAGCTAAACCGGCTTTTGAACTGAGCAGCCAAAGCAGCCATTCCCCTTGGTGGCTTTGTGCAGATGAGTTACAGCAGGATCCAGTTGCCCAGAGTACAAGTGGTTAGGAACAAAGCAGCTCATGCCCTCCATATAGCACTGAAGGACTTTCTGGGATGGAAATTGCATCATTTTCCTCTCTTGTTGATCAGAAAATTGTTGTGTCAGATTCCAGTGCAATCCAAATTCAGCACACTGTTTACAACACCGTCCAGATAATGAATTCTGTAAAAGTGTTGGTATCTCTCACAACATTCCATCCTATCCTCTCCATTTAAAGCATATTTCCCTCCTCATTAGCATTTTAATTTTGGTTTATAATTTTGTCTTCCTCCAAAGATGCTGTGACAGTTGTTGTGTATCCCCAAGCATGAATGAGTGTTGCCCACAACTTTGAGTCAGGAACACACCATCCTGTTCTATTTTCATTTTTTCTGCCTAATTCTCAGTATCTCCATTTCCAGCCTTTTTAAATCGTAGCTAGTTACAGGATTTCACATTCCCTTCTGATAGAAAGAAATTTTCGTGCAGAGATTGTAATTAGGAAGGCTGAGCTCTGTTCTGTTATTAGCAGGAATTGTGATTTTTGGAGTGGTGGGTTAATTGCTAATAACCATATGCAATGCTTCTGTCGAGATGTTTCCCATTACAGTAATTAACTTAGCAGCTGGGGTAACAGACATTTACCATTTGTCTTCACAGTATCCATGATTTAGGATTGTTCCAAACCCCTATTTGGACTCTGTTTGTTCAGTTCCCAGGTGTAAGATGAAAAAGAGGGGATGCTGAGAAGGGGAGATCCAGAAAGAACAAGTTGCAGGGACAGTTCTGTTTCAGGTGCAAAGTCTCTATCAGTGTGTCCTCAGGAACTCTGAATTTTACTTCATTACTCTTAGCCTTGGACCATCATTTTCATCAGCACTGACTGGTTGGAGAGCATGGCAGAGCAGCCTAAAAGAGAATGTTTTCAAAAATGTATTGATTGTTCTGATGCTCAAATTAATCTGATCATTATGGAGGATTTATTACATGAAAAGTGCAGAATTTATTACTGCCTATTCATAACCTCAAAATCCCCTATGGTATGTGATTTTTTTTTTTCCCTTCATGTTTTGTAGTCAACTATATGGATATAAACAGTTTTTGGTAATTGCCTCCTTTCTGTGTTGTCTCACTGGAGTTTCTTCCTTCTCAGAGCTATGTCAGAATTACAGTAATATTTTTAAGTATATGGCTAACCTGAAAATTAAGCAGAAAATAAAGTTGTTCTCCAAAGCCAGGCCACATAACAGAGCAATAGCAGTTTTGTTGATTTAATTCATCAACAGAATATATTGAAGGGATTCATTTTGCTTATGAGATAATTTTAAGGACTTTTAGGACCACGATGCTTGATTTATCCCAGGTTTTAAGTTTGTTCTGGCCAGAGTAAATCCTGTACAATACTACATTAAAGAAGGTTTGTTAATACCCTTAAAGATGTAAAGCAGCATGTCAAGGGCACTGGAAGCTTTTTCTGTTGCAAGGAATTGGCCTTGCTCCATTGCAAGGAATGGGGGAACACTAATTTACAGCGACTGAGGATCCAGCCCGAGTTGTTAATCATAATTATGGTCTTATTTGGGGACATGCATTTTCTGAAACAGTTGGGGAAGACAAGAAAATTAAGTTAAAATTATTTTCTTCCACAGGAGGTAAAAGTAGTACATAAATAAATAGTTGGTGTTGCAGTAGATCTTTAAAACATATAATAGGTTTCTGGCACTGCAGCGTCCCCCGATATTTTTTCCTCCAGCACATAATAGTAAGTTTCTGATAATAGTGCTCACAGACAGCTCTGATTATAACCACTTGTCAGGGAACGGATAACTAGGAAAATAACACCATTTAACTGTAAAAAATGCTGCCTGAAATACATTAACACAGTGATAATTTCTGCTAATAGCAGCCTCCGAACCCCATCCATTAGCTTTGCATTGAAATTCCTGCTTCATTTCTGCCTCTCCGAGCATTCCTGCCCTCTGACCTCTCTGCCAGTACTTGGGAGCAGCAGAGCCCCCCACACACACCAAGAGCAACCCCGTGCCCGGAGACAACCTCGCTGGGCCTGAGCAAAGCGGGGACTGGGACTGGGGGTGCTCCTTGCTTTGGAAGTGCCAGCCCAACATGTGCTCCAGGGGTTTGTCTTCTGTGGGAATTTTCTGTCATCCTACTCGTTCCCCAGCCACTTCCACGCTGCCCACCCAGCAATCCCCAGCTCCGCTCTCCCAGAGGAACAGGAATTGAGGTTTTCATTCGTGCCTGATGTTCCTTCAGAGGAGAAGGCAGGAGGGGTTGGAAGGGAAGGAAAATAGAAAGGCCCTGAGCTGTTTGACCCCATAGCAGTAGAATCATAGAATTGTTGAGGTCGGAAAATGCGGGGGCCGTTGACCGATGAGGGCGAGCTCACAAGGAACCACACGAGCAGTGGGCTCCAAATGAGCTAAAGTTTATTCTCAACCTGGGCTTTTATAGGGCAAAACTGGGATCATTATGGGATGGAAGGTAGTAACAGGGACGGGATTGGACGAGACTAGGGGCGGAGTAAGTAACTACGGTGACGGGACAGCCAATCGGGGAACGGTCCTGCAAACAGCCAATAGAGGGCCGGGGTTCTGGAAATTGGCGGGAAAGTCGGAGGGAAAGGCGGGAAAACCGTGAGGGAAGAAGAACAAAATGGAGACCTGAGGGGACAAGAACAACAAGCAGGTCCGCCATAACAGTACAACAACATGAACAATGTTAAACATGGAAGTATCCTTAAAACAACATCGAAATCTGCCAAATCAATCCATGAACTCATCTCTTAAATTGAATAACAGTCAATTACCACCCAGAAGGGTGGTAGATCTTGAAAGTTCTGGCAGCAAGTCCAATACTACATTCCATGAGGGAACATAGTAAATTTTGTAGCTTCAGTATTATTCACTGGCTCTGCTGAGTCCTCCTCATAAGTCCAGCGGGTAAAGTGGTTCTTCCACTCTTCGTAAGAGTTGCTTTCCCCGACAGGAAAAGACCTTTAAGACTTCAAATCCAACCATCAACCACCACCACGTTCACCACTAACCCGTGTCCTCAAGTGCCACATCCATATGTTTTTGAACACTTCCAGGGATGGTGCCCCCACCACTGCCCTGGGCAGCCTATTCCAATGCTTTCCAACTCTTGCCATGAAGAAATTTTCCCTAATATCAAATCTGAACCTCCCTCGGCACAATTATTTCCTCTTGTCCTGCCACTGGGACACACCTGGAAAAAGGAACTGGCCCCCACCTCATTTTTCAGGTGGTTTGAGAAAGCTTTAAGGTCTCCCCTCATTCCCCTCACTCTCTCTAAAAAGGAAAAAAGATGCTCAAACAAAGTGTTTCTTTTTGACAGAATTAGTAGAAAGCCATTGATATTCAAGTCAGGAGGATGTTTCTGTAGGGAGCTATTACATCTGATTGGGAAAATAAAATGTTACCCACATTCACAATTACTTCTATAAAGAACACTGATCTCATTCTGAGCTTTTCTCTTTAGCATTAGTTAACCAAAACCCTGGTAAAAACACGCTCTTGACAATATAATCCTAAAATAAGTTTTATGTTGGCAGGCAATAGCAACTGGGAGTGCTTTTATCTATTTCTGGATTTGGGATAACGACACTCTAGTGAGTGGCTAATCTAGTGTGCTTGTGTACATTCAAATTAAAATCACACTTTTGGGGTTGACTCACATCTTCTCTGACCTACACAGGTGAGAGCCAGATGTAACTCTAAATTTAATGGAGCTATTCCAGCCTCATCTCAACACAAAGGAAAGAGTTAGGGTTTAGAAACTTCAGAGCTATCCATTATTTGGCAGAGCAGTGAATGTATTACAAGGTATTTTCTAGGAGGAAATCTTTTATTTGGTTTTTAGCATTTTTTTTCTCAGTGATCTGCTTTTGGCCATGCTGTTAGCCACCTGAAAAACCTGCAAACAGCTGAACAAGCGACTCCTTCAAAACTTTAGCAGGGTACCTGTTTGCTGAAGTCTTCAGAGAAATCAAATTTGGGGTATTCGTGCTCGGAGGGTTTAAAGGCTCATCAAGTCAGCAGATACAGAGAGCCCTTTGAGACTTGACTAACCAACCAGAGGGAAACAACACAATCTGATTATCAAATAGTCTTCATCTATCCAGAGGATAGGGAATTTCAAAGAGTTATTCTCTGAGAAAATTCAAACAAATAAATGCAAAAAATATTTAAATATGTGATAAAAGAGGTCTTCTTCCCCTGATGAATTTTTTAGTTAGTTCACAGCACAGTTCAGTGAGTGTCAGAGCAACACTAAAGGGATGAACTCAATCCCACAAACCAGGCAATCACAGCACTGGTGTCAAACTGCAGCTTAAACCAGCCCTGATACTTCAATCATTCTAATTTATCCTCCGGGGTAGGCAGCCCCCTCAAAATTTGGGTTTTAGATGTTAAAACTAGTAAATCTCATCTACATCACTGAAAATGCAGTGGCAAAATATATCAAAGCAGAAACGTGCTCAGAAGTGGAATTCTCCTCAGGGTTTCCCCGTCCCCTTGGAATCGCTCATGGATTGCAGATGTGAGTGCCATGTGAGCCCGTGTTTTCTCCTTTGTCTCATGCAGTGCTAAGCACATCACTGGTACTTAAAATACTAAAATTCAAAGGAATAAATGCTTTGTTTGTTTGCTCCCAATTAGGAGCTAATGAAATCCCAGGAATACACTTTCAGGTAATTTGTCACAGCAGAACTGAAACTCAATAGTGTGTTTCTGTGGATAACTTTCCTCTCTGTCTGTTCTGCTGACACAACTAGACCACACTTCATTCTCCCAGAGACATTAGACTTTACTGTTTTTTCCTCTAAATTACCTGCCTGGCTACTGTCACCATTGATCTAAGTCCTTGACTGAGTAATCAGTCAGAGAGCTAATTAATGTAGTGGCTTGGAGGGAAGGATGAAATGAAAAAGGAGATATTTTTTTCCCCCTTATTCTTCCTGTTTTTATTGCCTTTGAAAGGTACTTTATCCATAACATAAAGGAGAATTTGTCTGTGTTTTTTCCTCCTGACAGTTCACCTACTATAAATCTATTTACCAGCTATTAACAGAAACCAGGGGGATTTCATAGGAATTATGATACTGAAATCTAAGAAAAAAAAATCTAAGATTTTCTATTTATTTTCCCCCTATTAACACTCACAGACTGCAGTATTTGGAATGAATAGCAACTGCCAGACCTGACCCAGATTGTCAGATGGTTTTGGAACTAAAACAGATGTTTTAAAATTAAGATCACTTTGTCATATTTTGCTGGGGAAAGAAGGGGTTTTTTCTCTCCTTCCCTCCTGCTGGGTCCCCTCCTCATAGACAAGAATGATCTGTGTGATCTACAACCCCCAAATTTATCCAGATTCATTTTTAACCAAAATGGGTCAAACTCATGTGCCTGAACATACAATTTAAACACCACCACTGAGTTTTATTTCAGTCTGAGACCAAGGATATGAGAAAAGTGAATCATAGAATGGCCTGAGTTGGAAGAGACCTTAAATCCCACCCAGTGCCACCCCCTGCCATGGGCAGGGACACCTCCCACCAGCCCAGGTTGCTCCAAGCCCTGTCCAACCTGGCCTTGGACACTCCCAGGGATGGGGCAGCCACAACTTCTCTGGAATGCCTCATGCTGAAATGTATATTCCAAAAAGTACTCATCAGCCATGATTTAAAAACAATCAATAAATGTTCATATGTTAGTAACCAAGTTCTCTTAAAAGAATAAATGAAGTTTTTAAAGATTTAGCAGTACATAGATCCTGTTTTCCTCATCATCCATGATAGGGAGCATAGAGAATTCCTGTCATTGTAATAACCGTGATATGTGAAAGGGTATTTAATTCCTTTCTTCTCAAGCAATCCTACATATCCTGGAACAGCTCTGTTAATACACAGAGTTAACCTCACACTGCCATGCACACATGGATAGGTATTTACATATTATACAGCAGGATTTAAACACTGTTGTCTACAGGGAGCTGATGAACTGAAAATGGTTTAATAAGCTTTCTTTTGAAATTCTTAGGGGAGACAGATTTCAGCATCAGCAGTATTTGTTGCTAAATGCAAATAAAATCACTCTGAGTGCGGGAATTGCGCTGACCATGCTCCAGGAAACAGCAAGCACAGGGTGCAGCAGGAAAGTGGCAATTAAATATTTCACACTTGCCTGCGTGGCTGTTTATCTACAGCTTAACGGGTTGTGCCACCATTAGATCCAACAACAGCAAGGTGGTGTTGCAATGGAATCCCCAACTAATAATTCCGTGCCCGTTATTAACGTGTGGAGAAACCCACATTCCCACAAAGACTTGCAAGAAAAGTGTCTGAGAAACCCACAGTGCTACAAAGACTTACACAAAAAGTGACTGTATAGGCAAAAAAGCAGTCTTTGCTCCAACAAAATCAGCATTGAGTGGGCCAAGTACTGCAAATCAAGCATGTTTTATTAATTCCAGTATCAGGACAATAAGAAATTAAGCACCTAAATGCACAAAGGAAAAACGCAATGTCAGCAGTTACAGGCCTTTTAGATTTGACCTCCAAATTTGTGCAGAAATCAAAAATATTTCTGAAGTTTACTGTAATTAAAGATTGATGGAAATGGCATAAAATTGTAAAAAGTTTATGAAGCTAAACCTTGCCCAACTAACTCAACGGTTTTCTTTTATTATTGACTTTTTAGATGCAAACTCTGCTCTAGACAGACTTCAGCAAAGCATTACTTAGATGTGGAAAATTACTTATTTAACCTCAAGAAAAGCTAAGTAGGATGTAATGGCCAGTTGTGTCCAAAAGGGAATTGTTTGGTTATGGGAAGCTCATTAATGAAGCCTCAATGATGAGTCTCAGGGAAAAAATAGTACAAATGACAGACATAACCTCATGGAGCTTGCTGGTGAAAAGGTTGAGGAGGATGAGAATCTCATGCTGGAAAACAAGATTGTTTTGAGGCTGAAGTCTGTGGACAACCTGGATGAAATCTAAAGCCATGAGAAGCTGAAGGACTAATAAGAATTGCTCCTGCTAGGGGGTTTTCTGAGATACCACATTCAGTTTTGACATTCAGGAGTAGGGAGAAGAGAATTCAAAAGATGGAGCAGGTCTGTCAGGATGAACAAAACAGGCAGCCAGGGAAAGGGAAGGAATTTTATCTGTTTAGACAAGCAAAAATAAGGCTTGTTTAAACTAGCAGAATGAAGGTTGGGGTAGAAAGAGAGATTGTTACTTGAGTGCTCTCTTAAAGCACTCTATGAAAAGGGGGGTGGGACAGCAGAAAGATCAGGGACGCTTGAGAATGTTGGCACAGTAAAAGACAACTCTGGCAGGTCCAAAGTAGCCACACATAGGTTTGAGCAGGGGGTGTCTGGAACAGCCTCCTAATACAACAGCAACAAAATAAAGAACTATCTGCATGGTGGAAATTTGTATATTCACAAAAAGAATTCTAAAATATGCCTTTATGTGATAACAGGGGGCTGGATCTGCTCACCAGGCAGTGCCTTTCCATCCCACGTTCCTTGCCGGGTTTCAGCCTCTCAGCTGTGAATCCTCTCACCACAACCAAGGGCTGTTGCAGCCTCGGGCACAAGAACAACACACTGATCTTGTTCTGGGAACTGCCGTGCTCAGAACAGGGCTATTTCTGAAGGAACTGTGCAAAATAGATTTGGAGGTTACCAATTCAACAAATTTCCAGTGCCTTCCAACAACTAAGACTTTTGGTCCTTGAAGTGAGAATAACCTTTCTGGTTTGTTGCAAGAGAATCCTGGGGATCTTTAGCCTTGTGCTAATCTAAATCATAACCAAAAAAAATGGCAAACTAACCCTGGTATCAGAGCATTCTATGATGTTTTCTCTTAGCAGAGAAATATATTTGTCGTTCAGCTCACAGAAAAACACCCAGAGGCTAAAAAATAGGAAAGACAATTTCAAAAGGCATATTTGCCTGCACCCATATCTTGATAGAGTAGGTAACAACACCAGTGGTGCCAAGGCACCTCAAACCTGCTCACTGAGTATATTTGTAATATTATTGGCAATGGGATATTGTAATTTTCACATAATTTAGTTAGAATTGGAAAATAATATGTGTCAACTTCCTTTTCAGTGTAGCAGCACCTTCTTTTGCAACCACATATTTACTAGTGAGCCAGCTCAGCCCAGGTTAGCACTGCAGGGCTAACACAGCTCTGAGGTGGTTTCCATCACATCTTTTGTGCCATCAGCAAGTTCCCTCCTCAATTTTCTTTACAAGACCTTTATCTCCAGCAATGACCCATGCAGGAAAAGGGATGTCCATTGGTCAGCAATTACAGAGCTGAGTTTGTGGATTGAGACAATTGCAGAGCATTCTGTGCAGCTGCATTTCCCCACTTTCATACTGAACTCACTTGAGGAAAATCCAACAGAAACATTTAATTTCGTTAAATTGATATGGTGGACAACATTCACTTAACATCAATTAGCTGTATTACAGCTGCTAATTTGGGCAATATGCAATTGACATTCAGAACTTGGTGTGGGCATGATATGGATAAAGGGGATGCCATATGGATAAAGGGGGATGCCTCTGCAGCTGTGCTGCTCCTCCCCTGTCACTTAACTCTGGGTGTTGAACTCAGGATCAGCTCCCCAGGCCACCTGCTCCTGCTATTAGGGATCAACCAATGTATTAAAACCTAGTTTGAAAAGCAGTTTCTGTTTGTATACATTATATTACAATTTTCAGTGCAAATGGGGTTTGCTTCCTGATCTGCTGTGATGTATTTTGGCTGTTGCAACATTGCTCAGCTGGAATCTTCAAATTTATGGTGGGTTTGGTATTTGCCCTCTTTCAGTGTTGAGCACAGCAGTGATATCATTCAGATATCCATTATTTACTGATAAACCATCCTGTCCATCTTAAGGCTTGTTTTAACTTACTTAAAAGTCAGTAAATGCAGCGTGGGAACCAGAATTTAATAGCTTAGGAATTAAAAGCTTATGAGCCATTGGGTTTATTTTCTTGCTCCCAAAGCTCATAGGTGACCTGAAAGAAGTCAGGAAAAGAGTTGTAAAGCTGTAAAAAAGATAACTTTAGGCTGTTTAACTCCCAAAGTAGAGTTGCAACATCTAATCTCGCAGCAGAGAAGAAATGGATCCACAGCATCACCACGAGGAAGCCATATAAATTATCCTATAGAAAAATACAAAGACATGCCCTAAATCTCACCTTCCTCTGGGAGTAAATACTGGCCTATAAAAAAATAACTGTCTGGAATCTGCAGCCTGGGATTATCCTGATCTCTGTGTCCAGTGCCCACTAATAAAATGGCAATCTTCAGAAGAGGGATCAAGGCCAAGTCACCACTTTCTCAGCTCAGTGCCTCCTTCTGCTGCTGCACCACCCTGAGGAGCCCCAGCCTGCTCAGAGCACCTCCACCCATCTCCAACCTTGCCTTGGATTCCTCATTCTCTCAGCGTTTCTCCAGAAATCCCCAGTTTCTCATCCCTGTTTCCCCTTCATCAGTTGCTTCCATAGAGGAAGACTGGCAGAAGTACAGGAAGCACAGATGGAAAACATTTTCTTTTGAACTACTGGACAAGAATAGAGACCTGTGTCCTTCAACAAAATTCCCAGTGAGGATAAATACTGGTTTCAGGACTTCTGGAGAGGTTATGTGAGGCAACAGCCTGCCCAGAGGGGTGTCAGCAAGGGGCAGGCAAAGCTGCTGAGCCCAGCCACGACAGGCACAGTTCTGGACACGAGCAGAAACAGATTGTTAAGCATTAGGGAAACATCACTATCAAAACCATGGCCATTATGAGCTTTAGGCTTGCAATTCTCACTGCACTGCCAGGATTAAAGCACTTGTATTTCACCTTGATGTCTTAAGGCACCGGGGGGCTGTGCTTTAATTTCAAATTTCCCTTTAAGTTCTCCCTGCCTTGCCAAGGTGGCCTAAGGACAAATCCATTAATGCCTGTGATATGCAGGTATATTTACATTATGGGAGTTGTGTAAGCAGGTAGAGCTCATCAATAATTAAAGGCTTTGTGGGAAAAGTAAGATGTGACCATTTTCTTCTACCTTCTCAGGGTTTCTGTGCAAGTCTCAGAGTCCATGTGCTTTTCTTATGAATAATTTTAAGGGACAGTGTTTTAAGGGATGACAGTTCCAATCCTTCCATCTGCAGAGGGCAGCGGGAGCCTCTCTCATTTCTCACCAAAATAAGCTAGAGGAATTACCCATGTAAAACAGGGATTGGAATGGGAAGGATCAAGCTCTCTGGTTCTATTTCGATGGCAGCCTGTACAAGGTGTAATCAAATCAATAGTTTCTCTTGCTGAAAGGGTTCTTTCTATCTACAGCAATGACAAGAGGATAGTGGGCAAAGAGCTCTATTAGCTGTTCTTTAAGAATCAATCACACTTAAAAGCAATAGCCAGTATGACAGCAACTGCACAATAGATGAATAATTTTTCACACAAATAACCTGAATTTCAGAGAAGAGACATGCTTTTAAAGAGATAGAAAATAAAATACCCGGCTCTCTAAAGCCCCAGAAAATGCTCAGCATTTATTACTGAAGACACTGAAACAAAAGTGCTCAAGGGGTAAAAGCCAACATACCAGTTCAGACCACATGAACAAGAACATGAGATAATGATCAAGATTCACTTGATTCAATTTTGAAAGTCATATCAGGAAGTTCAAAATTCATGAAGCTGCACTCCTAAAGAAAATCACCATGGCTGTGTGACTTCTGCTGGCAACCAGGGGCTCTCCCTCATCCCCAGTAAAACAAGCCTCTGAACCTCAGGGTCTGGCATGAAGCTGTGTCAGGGCAGGGTGAGGTTGGCATCAGGAAAAGGCCAGAGGGTGGTGGGCACTGCCCAGGCTCCCCAAGGCAGTGGGCACGGCCCTGAGGCTGCCAGAGCTCCAGGAGGGTTTGAACAATGCTCTGAGGGACAGGGTGGGATTGTTGGGTGTCCGTGCAGGGCCTCATAATCCTTGTGAGTCCCCCCTCCCCAGCTCAGGAGACTCTGCGATTTTATGGTCTGGTGAGGATGTGAGCTGATCCAGCACAGAGCCTTTGTCTCACACCAGATGAGAACCAGCTGTGTTAAACCCCCATATTTTTCTAGATGCAGCATCAGGATGTAATTGGCAATTACAAAGTCACATTAAACAGTGCAAAGTGAGCTATTGAAATACCTCAGAAGTGCATGTAACACAATAAAAAAATAAAATTATGTCAGGTAAAAGCCATATTCATGCATAAATGATGAGGGGGAAATATGGCAATCAGCTTGTTCTGTTGTATGGCATTGAAATATCCATATGGTCCCAGTAGTGGAGAAGAGCAAATGAAAGCCAGGGCAAGGAATGGAACTGTGCTTGGAGAATTATTCCTTGACACTGGCTCCATAGCAAGCAGGAAAGCACAATCAAGATCAAAACAAACATGGTTAACATCTCGCTGCTGCTGTCTGCAGGGTTTGGGAGATGCTGTAGTTAAGGAGCACTGTCACTTTGAGGCAGAAATAGGCAGTATCTGTGTGTTGGAGCTGCAGGCAGGATGACTTTGTAACTGTGGACAGCAGACTGTACTCTGTCTTTTCATGCTGTTGTGTTTCTTTGTTGATGTCTCTGTTTTAAGATCTTTTTCCTCCATGCATCACCAATTGTCTTTTGTTTTCTCACAGCAGGAGAGGCTCAGTTAATCCATATGTCATGACAAAAAGTCCAGGCTTCTCTTTGATAGGAACCAAGCATGACAGCAATCTATTCAAAAGGTGTTTTGGACTATCATTTCTTCCAAGCTAATTTATTGACTGGATGGCTTTCAAAAATAATAGGTCTGTTTCCCAAGATAATGTGCTGAGATGTGACTCACAAAGTCCATGTGAGCACACAGACAGCCTAATTATGAGAAATAAACTAATAATAAACCATCAGTCTCTAGAAATCAGTATCTGTTGTGATATACAAGTCTAAACATCAGAGAGCATGAATGTTTCCACCTGTTCCCTTCTGCAGTGATTTTGTTTTATTACCCTTAGATATGTAAAACAAATTTCTTCTTATTAAGCCTTAGATGGATCAGGATGATAAGAAAATATCTGATCTTTGGAGGTGAGGGGTGACAGTTTTGCTGAGCAAACTCCAGCTCTAGTATGTGGTTGTAAAGGGCAAATGCTGCTCAAATTGATATTTAGTCAGAATCCACAGACTGATAAATCAGGGCTGGCAAAGTGAATCATCCATGCAAATAAAAGCCCTTTAACACACCCCATTGACCTTGTTTTTTCCCCAGTATATTTCATTTTAAGGATGTATCACAGTGCAACTGCATAAAGAATGTACCTTTCCTGTAGCATTTGTGGAACAATTGTAACAATTTTTAACAAATAGTTTCTGTCACTCATTTTCCCGTTTCTGGGACAGATGATGGACAGGACACAGCCACATTTTGCCTGTAGAAAAGGCATATTAAGGAAGTGTGACATGCTTAGGAAAAATGAATTATTCTCACTCAGTGAATCTTCTTCTAACAAACAAAATACCCATAATCTTGTCTTTTTCAGAAAAAGGGACTATGTCCAGCCAGTTTTCAACCCCTGGACTCCAGGAGAAATTCTCATCCTGCAAGGAGCTTTCCTGGCATGTTTACAACATACCAAAAAATTGGTATTCAGAAACCCTTGCACCATGTTCTCCCCCCTTCAGGTGTAAACCCACCAGGACTTTTTATGATTGCTGGCAACTCAGTCTGGATTAATCAGCTATAAAACCAGTGGAACGGCAGAAAATTCTGGGCCTCTGTGTGTTTATCACTCTTTTAAGGCTGGCACTTTTAAGCCTGACCTGCATCATCCTGATTTTTTACTTAGCTCTTGAAACATCTCTGCCTCGTGTTACCAAGGAAAGAAATTGCTGCCTTCCAATGTTCTTGACCTTGTTCAGCACAGCCCTCGTGCCAGAACTGCCTCTCCTTTAGCTGCCAATAAAGCACAGCCACCGTGCTCAGAGATGACAAACCAAAGCTGCACAAGTTGCATTCCAGCAGCATTTCTTATTTCTCCCAAGAATGAATATTTTCCCTGTAGCACTGGGAACCCCAGACTGCTGGGGATGCTCTGCCTTTGGCTCCCATTTCTGTGAGTTATGATGTGATTTCTCCAGGCACACTTCAGCATGTTGTACTTACATCAACACTCACTAATCCTTAGCAAAACTTTTGACAAATGCAGTTTGTTCTGGGGACGGACAAACAGGGAAGATAATCTGGAGCTACAGAATCATCATTATTTTCTAACCCTGTGTTGTCTTTAGCACAACAGATGTGCACTGAAAAGAAAAACATGGTTCCAATGTTTTTAAGATTACTAGGGCTTTTCTTCCACAAACATATCCTATAAAAGCTTTTCCTGAGAAAAATGAGTGACCAAAAGCCCCATTTGGAGCTGCCCTGGTGAGCCCTCATGTACACAGATTTCCACTTTCCTCTCCTTTTAGGGGCCAGGCTGAGGCTTCCAGTTTGAGCAGTTCCCAGGGGTGGGACTGCCCAGGAGCAAGAAGTCCATTTAGCAGAGATGAACAGATGCATTTTTATTTGTGAAATAAATCCTGGACTTTAAGGGCTGAAATTCTGAGACATAAATAATCCCATGGGGCCACAGCAACTCTGTTACAGTAAGTTTTAAACCAATTTGCCATAAATATTGGTGTCCAAGCCCAAGTGTACAAACTCAAGACCTAGTAGGTATTTCTAACTGTGAGACAGTTCCTGTTGGCTTCAATTAAGCTTTGCAAAACCCCCCTTGTGTCACGAAGGAAAATAATGAGGCAACACAAACCAAAGTGCTTCACTTCCAGTGCAGACTTTGGGCTGTGTGAATCAAATTTGCACTGAAAATAAGCAACTCACCAGCACTCCGAGAAGGGCAGGTCAAGGAAAAGCACGACAAGAGCCGGAGTGGGGGAAGGAGGGAATTAAAATGTTTTGCAAGACCCCAGATTCAGCTGGGTACAGCCACTTTATTTCTTCCTTGTACTGAAACTCTATGGACTGCATAAACAGCCACTATTATCATCTCACTTGGCACTTTAGAATGTTCCTCCTGCAGAGCTCAAAACAATTTGCAAACCTCTGGCAAAGGCTGCCTTAGAGTTCTGGAAAAGTTTTCCTGAACGTTATCAGCAATTTATAAACAGAAAGGGGAAAAAAAAAATCAATAAAAAAATCACAGCAAGTATTTTTCCATTACATTAACATCCAAGCTGTCCACTGAGACAAAATCAGTTATGAAAAAATACACAGTGAGAAGTGAAATTTTTATAGTTTAAGTACACAGTAGATAGGAAGAAACAAATGATCATCCCTAATTCACAGGGAAGGAAAGGGGTGTGTGCAACATGCCCAAAGTCAAGCAGAAGAAGGGATAGGATGCTTGGAGCACGGTTATCTTGAGGCCTGGTCCAGTGTCCAAGCCACAAAGATAGTACAACATCATGTTTTGGGATTTTTAAGATAGTACAGCACATATAACTAACCCAAGAAAGTGCATCAGCTGGTGGGAAGTTTAGATGAACATTAAACTATTGTTACAGTTTCTTGTTCAGTGACTGAATGAACATCTTTGAACTCGGTGAAGAAATTCCCACCAACTGGGGAAGGATTTTTTTTCTGTATTTCCCTTTTCTTTTTTGTCTCTGAAAAAAGCTGTTAAATAACACCCCCTCTGAAATAAAACACAGACAGGTGCCCCCAAATGGCTTTTCTTTTCCTTGAACTGAGTTACTGTCAAGTGAAGAGAGTAGGGGAGTGGAAGAGGAGTGTCAATATGTATTTACTACTTTCTGGAGGGGGAAATGCTATTGCTCCAAGTAACTAAATTCTTCAGTCAAACTACCCTGTACATTGCTAGAAGCTTCTCAACACAGAGAATGAAAAGATCACCAAAGAGTCACGCTCTGAGACAGTGCATTTGTGTCAGTGCAGTGATGGATTCATCTCCAAGCCCACCAGGGAGCTCACTCAGGAACCAGATGTGCTCTTTAAACTAGAACTTTCCCTGAGGCTGTTTGAAACAGATCAGAGCAGAGTGGAATAGAAGCACTAACTTAGGAAGAAATTCTATATTTGGAGGGTGGGCAGGCCCTGGCACAGGTTGCCCAGAGAAGCTGTGGCTGCCCCATCCGTGGGAGTGTCCAAGGCCAGGTTGGAGCAACCTGACCTATGGGAGGTGTCCCTGCCCATGGCAAGGAGTGGAATGAAATGCTCTTTAAGGTCCCTTCCAACCCAAACCATTTTATGAATATATTGTAGCATCTTGTAGATCTTTTCCCAAGAGCTGACAAACGTTCCTCAGACACCTGGAACTGCAGAGGCACAGCAGGTGTGAGGAGAGAGGAACAGAAAACTAACAGTGGCACATGAATGATGCTACAGGGCAGATACAAACACCTAATGAGCAGAATCCATTCAGCTCCAGATCTGTAGGAAACCTCTGGCACAAGAGGAAAAAGCATCCAGAGGCAGATAGATGAGAACAAATGGCTTTCCACAAAAGTGTCCTGGGACATGAAGGGTAGAAGGTTGAAGGACTCTCTCACAAAGATCCTCTGACAAAGATCCTTCAGACCAGGAGTCAGCACTTCCTTGGATCCCCATGAAAAAAAGCATATGCTGGCACAGACAACGCTGTAACCACAATTTTTGTTTTTCTTTGAGGAAATTTGAATATTTGGGGCCAAACCAAAAGTGGGTTTACTTTCACAAGACTTAGTTTTGTCAGACAGAACGGAGGCAAAGACAGAGCTGAAGCTCACCTGGCTCAGCCCAGCATTCCCTCTGCGAGACAGAGCCAGCTCTCCCCAGTCTGCCTGAGCCGGGAGATGCGGCAATGCCCGGGAGATGCTGCGGCAATCGCGGGAAATTTGGGAATTCCCGGGATCTTGGGCAGCATCAGGGATCTGGCGCCACCTGGCGGCCTTTGGGGAACCGTAGAGCGTAAATAGAAATTTAGAAAAAAATTCATGGTAAAAAATGATTGAACACGGAGAGAAGAAAGAAGAGGAAGAATAAATCTCAAACAGGCTCCCAGCTTGGATGCCTGAATAGGAGAAAGCAGAATTACTGGCAAAAACTTATGTCAGAGAGAAGCACCAGATGGGTTGAAGTTTCCTCTGTAGTGAGCAGGGATTGTAGAGTCATGGGATCGTTAAGGTAGGAAAAGACCTCTGAGGCCATCAAGTCCAGCCACCAACCCAGCCCCACCACCAGGCTCTCTGCTAAACCCTGTCCCCCAAGTGCCAGATGCACACATTTTTTTGAACACTTCCAGGGGTGGTGACTCCACTTCTGCCCTGTGCAGCCTGTTCTGATGCTTGGCAACCCTTTCCATGAAGAGTTTTCCCTGAATATCCAACCTAAACCTTCCCTGGTGCAACTTGAGGCCATTTCTTCTCATCCTCACTTGTTACCTGGGGGAAGAGACCGACCCCCACCTGGCTACAACCTCTGCATTTGCAGAGAGGTTCACATGCCAGTGCCAGCCATAGACTGTAATGGATAAATCCAACACAAAAGGAACATTGGAATCACTCCTGAGTAGTTTGGAGAGCAAACAGCCCATCCTGACAGTGCACATACCTATGGAAAGCAGAACTGTGCTGTGCTGAGAGCCAGAACATCTCAGCATTTTCCCACCAGGCTGTGCTTGTAAGGAATATTTCTGTCACTACATGTTCTCGTTACAAGGTGTTAAATTTGGCTAACAAATATCCTGCTCCTTTTTAATGTACAACATGACTGCACTTTAGTCAGCGTTTCTCCTCTCATTAAAAAGTAAAACAGTATCTCATCTGCACAAGGTGATTTGCATACAGAGGCTTCCCTGTCACTGCCACATCTTGAAACATGAAGTCATAATTCACTGAAAACCCTCAAAAAAGGATTATGTACTCACTTCAAAGGACTTATTATTCAGCATCTGAGAGGTTACTAAGAACCCCAGAAGGATCTGTTGGATTTGTTTCTGCAAATGCTGCCACGAATATACTCAAGTAATTTACTTTTGTGGTGCTTATTTTCCTGCAAAGGTGAAGTTACAGGTCACACTGCTCCCAGTCCAAATGGAGATTCCTAAAAAAGCCTGGATAAGCTTCTTGCTGATGAATATGAATCAGAAACCTATAATATGGCCCTTGTCCAGAAGGCAGCTCCATTCTAGAAGTAATGTAAAAAATAAGACACACCAGGGAGCTTGGGGTAAGGAATTTTGAGTGTGTTTCCCTCCTTTTATAAGGTTACTAATGAGTTGGGGATCACCATCAACTCTTCATTTTGTCTCCCCCATCATCCTTCTTTCAGCTGTGTCAGAATTATTGGCCATTACTGGATGGGCTCTCGTGATGGAGAGACACTACTTAAAAGCTCTTTACTGCACATTTATTAGGTGTGCTCATACCCTGTATTTTGTAATCCCTTTTCCAAATTCCCTTCAACAACAGAGTCCTGATCTCAAGGGTCAATGTGGACCCAAAGTAAAGTCCACATAAACTTCAAGGCATAAGGAATGTATAAGATACTGGGCAGAGAAACAGTATGATCAAAGTACAACATAAAAAAACACAACTTTTCCAGCCTCAATCTTTAGGTGCAAAGAAAAATAACTTAAATTGGCAGGAGCACATTCCTGGTTGGTTGTTTCAGTAAAAACAGTTCATTATTTTAAAGGAGAAACTCGTCCCAGCCTTAAAAACCTGGAGATTTACACTATGATCCCCATCTGCCTTGGGATGACATCAAGACTTTTCAACATGATATCCAAACCAGTCAGAAGGTCGGGGTTTGGAATATTTTAATCACAGAATAATAGGAAAGAATCACAGAAAAGATTCACAGAATGGTTTGGGTTGGAAGGGACCTTAAAGATTATTGAGTTCCAACCTCCTGCCATGGGCAGGGACACCTTCCACTAGGCCAGTTTGCTCCAAGTCTCACCTAACCTGGCCTTAAACATGTCCAAGAGTGGAGCAGCCACAGCTTCTCTGGGCAGCCAGTTCCCACAATGAGTGCAGAAGCCATGGCTGAATTGTTCCTTTCCCTGGCTCAGAGAGGACTGTAACCTCCCCGTGCCGTCCCTCAGGTGGGTGTTAGCCATGCACTGCCTGGCTGTGGCCTCTGACAAGGCTTCTCCCTCCCTCTCAGAGGCAGAGCTTTGACAAACAGTGCTTGAGGTACCAGGTGTTTGTGTGAAAAGCAGCTCAGATCACAAAGGCCTGACTAGTTGTGACTGAGCACAGAGGCTCCTTTACTTTGCTGTTTTTGAAGGCAGGATCCCAGTTAATGTTTCTTGTAGTCAAGGAGCATTTGAGTTCAAAGGAATTTAAATTGTGTCCCAACAAAGCACTATGGCATGGAAACAGGATAGAAAGCTTGGATGCATGCTCTGGAGCTGTTTTATAACTAGAAGGCTTGGAGCCCGTGCAGTAAAAAGATTTGCAGTGATTTCAAGACCTATGGCCAGACCTCTTGGGCGAAGTTTCCTGTTATACAGGGCTGTTGTACAGAGGCTGAACTGCACAATTTCCTTTGTAAGTGAAAAAAACCCTCAAGTATGATCATTAGTCTGTGTCTTTGCAGTCTGGCAGGATCCCTGGGTAAGCACCAACCCATGGGAACACACTCTGCAGGTTTGAGGTTTGCATGGAGAAGTTGTGAGTGGTGGTAACAGCTTTGGCACCTTCAATAGTGTTTGCTGTTGCCAGCAGAAATCCTGCACCAGATAAACATGTTGGACATCTGCCACTTACAGGTTTATCATAGAATCATAGGCTGGTTTGGGTTGGAAGGCACCTTAAAGATCATCTTGTTTCACCCCTGCAATGGGCAGGGACACCTTTGCACCAGCCCAGGTTGCTCCAAGCCCTGTCCAACCTGACCTTGGACACTTTCAGGGATGGAGAGTCCACAACCCAAATAAGGCATATGTAAAGTGCCCTCTGAGGTGAATGTGCCAAATATCAAGTTTAAACCAAATCCTGCTCTTCTGCATCAAGTGTTTTCCCCAAAAGTGGCATTGTGGAGTGTCACCCAGCCTCTGAGAACACTGAAGTGTTGCATCTCACATGAATATATCATATACTGTGATATATCTGCATGGGCTTTGAAGTGAGCTGTAAAAAGCACATTGCTAACAGTGTGAAGCTTGTTAAAGTCGGGGTTTAGCTGTTCCCTTTAAATAAAGAAAGGAACCTGTTTTCAAGAAAAATATCCTATATACCATAACTCGCACTCAAAAAATGGAAATTTATTTTCCATTTTAAAAAAATCCCTACTTTGCTTCAGACCAGGCCATGTGTCTTTGATATTTATAGAGAAATATTGGCATATTTTGTTATAAGTTATGTATTCAAAAAGGATGGGTAATCCTGACTGATCCCAAGGCTTCATGTCTTCAGAAAATCATATAAAACCTGCTTCTTGAACTGGTTTCAAAATTTGCACTGAAACACATGAGCAGAGCCTCAAAAGACAGTGGACACTGACCTGAGGGGGAAAAAGGACAGATTCAGAAATATCAGTAAGCTCACTTTGAGACCTAAGTATTTCTCCAAATACCATTGTGATAAATGCAGTAAAAATTTAGGATGAACAAACCAAAGTGGAATATGAAGTTTACAATGTCCTCTACTCTATGGTTACTATAATCTATTAGCCAACTGTCCATTTATGTGTCCCAAAACAGAGACAACCTTCTTTCCTCAAAATACCCTGCAAAAGTGAAAAAGTGAGAGCCCAACTTCAAAAGCTCTGCAACCCTGTAACAGTAGATCAAGTGTATTTTAATTAGAAAAAGATTCAGTCTGCAGAATGCAGGTCTGGCTCTGGACCTAAACTGCTCTAACACACAGCCTGGCTGTCATGTTTCAGCTGGGGCCTCTTACTTTTACTGTGGAAATAAAAATGAAAAAATTCTCCACTGTAACATTGGTATGAGTCCAAATTGACAATAAAGTTCCTGGAGTTCCTTGGGATTTACTCTAACAGGAAGTTTTATCGCTCCATATCAGCATTAGTCATGCCTTAGGTTATATGTCAAGTCAAAACAAAGCAATCACATATTAAATTGTGAAGGGAAAAGAAAGTAAAAGTGAAATCTTGAGCATGCTACAGTCAGTAATCTGATGTTGACTTTAATAGAGCCAGTGTGTCACCCAGAAAACCGCCTGTAGGAATTCCAGCCTTTGTCTCATACACATAATACACATTACACAGTAATTCTGAGAAGTGCAGAGCTTAGGTAAATAGAATGCATGCTTGATTTGACTAGGAACTGCACTTTTAATCCATGATTAAGAGGTCAGGAATTATTTTACCTAGTTGTAACCTTTGGATTTGGACATTTCTGCTCTCTAAAACTGGAGAAAAGCATCCATTTCTTAGCAGCACGTTTCTTCTGCAGGGGCTATATGAACTCCAGAGCCAAGTTGCTTTGTTGCAGCAGCTTTCTCCATTCTTTGAGGAACTGCACAAAGCAAGCAACTTAAATTTAAGCAACCAGGAAGTCTACCTGAGTCGCTGTAGAAAGCTCAGGATAAAAAAATGTTATTTAACCAAAATCTGGAAGATTCACTCTCATCACTGCTGGCATTTGAATGCTAAAATATCCAATAATGTAGTTTGATTTCCAATTGTTTTGGTTATTTTACCCCTTGGAATAGCACAGCTCTAGTCCAGATGTATTTTAATCTTCCTTACTGCTTCTGCCAAATTCCTGCTTTCCATTTGCTCAGTGCTCTCATCATGAGCAATATGTCTGTGTCACTTCCTCCCTATACGTTCAGGCTTTTCCTTGACTCATGCAATCTGTAAGAAGAAAAGCCCAAAGGCTCTTCAGGGTTACTATTTTTAAACTCAGGAACTTCTGTGGGGCAGTTTGGAAAGGAGATTCCCTTTGAAGATAAAAAACATGCTATAGATAACATGCATGGAGAACTCATCTACAAAATCTCATGTCCCAGCCCTGCAGCAGGTCAGTGTGAGACTCTGAGACTCCAAAAAAGCATAAAAAAACCAGAGAGAAACCACAGAGAATCAGGTTTCCAAATATACCTGGTGCTGTGGGGATTGGGGATATTTGCTGCAACATGTGAACTGGCCCCAGTGATGGTGGATGTGCCATCCCTGGCAGGGTCCAAGGCCAGGCTGGATGGATCTCTGAGCAACCTGGTCTAGTGGAAGGTGTCCCTGCCCATGGCAGGGGGTTGGAATGAGATGATCTTTAAGGTCCCTTCCAGCTGATTCTGTGATTCTATGATCTGCATGCTCAGGTTTGTGGTATCTCCTCTCTTCTCCTCAGGGATTGGCCTGACTTATTGCAAACACACCTTGGATCTCTACAGATGCAAAACCCCATAAACCAAATCCTCCTCTTTTCACATCAAGGCCTGAATAAATGGGAAGGAAGAGAGAGTTTCTTTGAGCCTGGAAACAAGAGAGGCAAAGATGTCCCAGAGGCAGGACAGAGATCAGGAGCTCAGCCCGTTTCTATGTGACATTTTTAAACCACGGGGCACCTTCTTGAGGCCCCAGCAGTTCCTCTGTCTTCTGGCACCTCACACATTGTAGTTCTGGGCACAAGGTGGTCCCACATTTGAAGCAGAATGAGTGGCGGATAGCAAGAAGATGTTCAGGGTGCACCAGGCTGCTCTGTTACGAAACAGCAAGAGACATCCAGGCAAGACAAACACCGTCTTTGGGGTTCTGCCAGGATATAAATACATTCCAGCAAAGAACTTCTGTGGCATTAAAGGGTGCCAGGGTGCCAGGCAGGTGCTGGGCAGTGAGGGTGATGACTGTGCTCTGGTAATGTGATTCCACTGCAGAGAGGGTAATCAGGAGTAAAATCCCTGGTGCTGCTTAATGCCCTAATCCCATTCACATTCCTCTTTTACTTCCACTTTTCTGTTCCTTTTGCCTCAACAAATAATTCCAACAGAAGGTTTTCTTTTAAAAATCTCATGGTTTGTAGTTTAGTGTGAAAAGTAATGGTAGTTTTTTTCTGTGATTCCAGTATGTATAAAGTATTTTTCCATGTTATTAGAGGGTAGTTGATGGCAGTTCAGCCTTTCCCTCCTGGCTCACTCTCCTCTCCCCAGACACCCATTTGCATGAAACTTTCAGGAATGTCATATCTGACATTGCTGCCCTCTGGTAATTCTGCTTGGATCAGACAACGAATTGCGAGGTTTGAAAGAGAACACACAAACACAACACCCTTGGCTGATTGCAACATCATTTACTAGGGAAATTAATTTTTTAAAAAATCAAACAAAATAGTGAGCACTGAGCTGCACTTTGTGTCTCAGAGGCTGTTCATCATCACGACCACAGCACAAAGAATGTCTGATAGTGCAGATGAGTAGGTTTTACTCTCAAGGCTCATTACTTACCATGCAGTAACTCCACACTAAGGCTCTTACCAGCAGCTGCAGCACTTCTTTATTCACAATGTAAATGTGCTGTGTAAATGCTTGTAAAACTTTATGAGCTCCATTGCCTCCAAGCACTTACAATCCAGGTATGGTTAATAAATCCTGCATGTGCAGTGTCTCCTGTCCCTCCCCAAACTTTCAGGGCAATACTCGTGGCACATCAGAGGCAAAAAGCTCCTCTGCACTGACTAACCAATGTCACCAGGGGTTTTTTTGGTAACTAATTCTAGAAGACACGAGTCCCCTTGTAAGGAGCTGTACCAGAGATTTAATTAACTTTACTGTTTTCATCCCCAGCTGTTGCCTTCATCTCTCACACTCCCTGCCCTTGCTTACTGATGCTGCGGAGCGTCCACGCCCTCATCAGTGATTTCTTTATTTCTCTAAGCGATATTTTCGGGTGTAGAGCAGCAGCCTGGTTGTCCTCGATCTTCTGGAGAGTTCCCACTAGGTGGCACCGATCTCCAACATTCCTTCTCCACCGTGCGTGTGAATTCCCCTTGCTTTGCTCCGGGTCTTCTCTCCTTTTCTGCAGCATTTCCAAACTCTGAGCTCATCGGTTTTAATAACTGCAAAAACAAACAGCTCGTGGGATCTTTTTTCCTGTCCTTACAGTGCTGAAGGGATCCAAGCCAAAAGCCAAGGTATGCAAGATCAATTTCCAATGTCATTTCTACAGCTGGTTCGAGAATCTAACTGGTATAATCATTAATTATTTCTTTTAAGACCATCTTCATACAAATCCTTAGTGGTTCTTTACTTTGTCATCCTCACTTACATGCTTAATAAACCTGATGTCCCTTATCCCAGACAGACTGAGGAGCTGGGAAACAGGGAAAGCTGTGAGGAAAACTGGTGTGGCAGTGACTGAGAGATGCCAGCAGCCATTTATCTTGCAGCAAATAAGAGGATGGGGAGAGAGCCCTAGAGAAAACCCTCAGAAGGGAACTCAGACAGGAACGGAATCAGGCAAAATATGACTCAATGAGATTTTGGTGGCACATAAAAAATAATAATTCTCTCAACAAGACATAGTCAAGAGTAACTCCTCACTAATGAGACTGAAGTAATTTTGGATATCTTTCAAGAGAAGAGATTTCTCAAATTCAGCTTTTCTCCACTCCTCCAGACTTTTGTATGTTCCCAAACAAATCTGCAAAATTCCTTTGCACTGGAACTAATTTTAGTTTGTAATGTAACAATAAACACTTCCAAGACCAACAATTAGGAAAGATAGTCATGCTTTGGGAGAGAAGCCTGCACACATTTTCCTGGTGAAATAAGAGCAGCACAAAAGCTAGAAGTCAATAACTTCAATTAAATTAAAACTACAATTTGGGGATAACCCTGTAATTGACTGGGGAAGCAGCTTCTGTTTCTGAGTCTGGCAGGCCATGATAACATCACTATCAGAGATAGCAGTCCCATGAAGACAAAAATGAATGTGGATATGGCTGTGAAAGTCCAGAGTTCATTTTAAGCTCATTTAAAGTTCTGTATCTAAATTTCTTCAGATTTTATACGTAAATTCCTGAGAGTTTGCTTTCTTTCCTCAAGTTAATTCCACAAGGTAAGACTTTCCAAACTCCATTTAAAAGTTTCCACTTCAAATCCTTAAATCACAAAGATCTCCCAGATATAAACATCAATGAGAAACCCATTAATTCATCACTCACTATCTTACAGTGCAATGATAATGGAAACTATTATGGAGATGAGATTTCTGGAAGGCCAGTTTTACAGCTGTGGGATGTCAGGCTCTGGCTTTTATTCAGGTGCTGGAAACCCAGAGACTGTGAAAAACTGGATAAGTCTGACAAGACTGGAAAAAGCAGCGGATGGAACAATTCAAAATTCACTGACCTATTTGCTCCTGCATCTGCCTGGGCTCCAGTCTGGACACACAGTGGGGAATGCACCAGGAAAATGTAATCACTGGAGATTATTCTATGTATGAGAAGAAAACATTGTCTGCAGTTAGCGTTCCCAGGCCCAACAATTTCCTCTAACTCATAAAATCCGGAATGCAACTGCTGCCTTTTGAAACAGTAAAATGGGGAAGCCCTTGCAGGAGGGCACAGAATTGCCCAGCACAGCTGCCTGGAAAGCCACCGGGTTCCCATGTCCTGACACCTGCACGGTGCTCCCCCAGGAGGTGGATCTTCCCCTCCCACTCCCAGCTCAGTGCAGCACAGCCCCACGGCTTTGATGTGCTCTTGGTGATGCTACAGACTCACCTCACTGCAAGGGACAGCCCGAGTTGGTGCTGGTTGTATTTCACCCAGTGGTTCAGAGGGATCTGTAGCATCAACAAACCACAAAGAAGAAAAATACTCACAGATCCCTGTTTTAATGCAAATCGTGTGCTGTTAGATCAGTGCCCAAAGGCTCGAATATCCAGCCCTTTAATTGTAGGACTGTCCAGATTATCATTAGCACTCAATCACTGTTATTATTATTCCTTTTTGTTCCTCCTTGCAAATTTCTCCTAAGGTGGGTCATCTGACCATTGTTTTGGGATCCTACTCCTTTTATTTATTTATTTATGTTTTTATGGTAGCTGTCATGTTAAGAACAACTGAGCATGTAATGGCACGAGGATGATTTTTTTTTTTTCCTGGGGACTGCAGCAAAAGGCTGGTAACATTTCAGTGTTTCTTAGAAGTTGCTCTGCCTTGACAGGCAACTCATGGCTCCAGCACAGGATACATTCAAGTTCAGCTGTGGTGAGTGTATGGCAATGACATAAAGTATTGTATGACAATTCCAAGTGTCACAGGTATAGTAAATTTGGGTCTGTGGCAAATGCAGCTCCATTACTTCCTAGTCCTGCTAAAACATCTGTGCATTTTAGTGCATCTGCTTCACTGCATTAATTATTTACAAAGGGTAATGTGTTGGAGCCACTAAAATGACAAGACTGTTTAAGTCAGGAAGCACCAGAAACAAGATATCCAAAGTCACGGTGTAGCCTCCTTAGTCAACTGCACCAGTAACCACATTTCTCACCTCAGCATGGAATGTTATTTAAATTATTCTGTGGAGCCACACAGAATGTTCTTGCCAGTGTTTTATTCCCATTCCTACCGTGAATGCTGAGGAATTTAGAAAACTGTATCTTTACATGCACTCATAAAGTAGAAATCAATCATCACCTACTGTTCCACAGCCAGAATTAGGGCACTAGAACGCAAATGTCAAAGCTCTGTTAGTTTTGAGTGTCCAGTTTGGGATACCTTGTTTGATTAAATTTTTTCCCAGTGCTTTCTATCTCAAAACACAGCCCTCCTTGACCTCACCTCAAATTTGGACATCAACAAACAGAGTTCAACTGATTACTCAAGCTGGATACTCAGGCACAGGCCAGCTATAAAAATCTTGATTTTCCCTTATGTCACAGACTGTGACCTCAGGCAGGGGTAAATTCGATTTTCCCAGGAGCATTCACCTCTTCAAGCCCTACCTTTCTATTCCTTCAGCTTCTGGTCACTAATAAATGAGAGTTAAAAGAATCTTTTTATGCACTAGTAAGCTTTAGCCACTGGACAGAAAGGTCATTCTTGGCTAAACATCTGCAGTTGGAATGTATTTTGTAGCTGGAGAGGTAAAAACACATGCCTTGCCAGAACATTCCTTAGCTTCTAGCAAGCAAGTGAATGGGCTGTGTCTTGTATGGGGCAACCTTCACTATACATTTCCATCACTTTGGATCCCTGATCCATTGATTGGTAGGAGTAAAAAATTTATATAAATAAATGAGCTGCTCTCTGATCTATTTAACTGCTGTCCTCACTGCATCATTCTGGAAAACTTCAAAGCTGTTCAATGATCATTTTTATTAGAAACTGGTATCCCTAGTTACAGAATAATTGTGGCATCAAATTTAGTAATTCTGACAGTGGAAAAAAATGAAAGAAAATGCAAGAGAATTGCAGTATGAGGAAGGAAACAGGCAACAGAAAGAAAAAGAACCCCAAACATAGTCCTGTGATGTCCAAATTGCAGAGGAGTGGCTTTCCACACCTTGTGTTGACAGTGAGAACCCATGTCCCAAAGAAGTGGCGTATTTCCATCATCCCTCCTCTGATCAGCTTTTCAGTTATCCAACTGAATCTGAGTACATGTAGCCTTCCCTTCTGTTAGGGGTCTTATAGGGTTAGACTTGATATATTGCTTTACATATTTCTCAAAACTTGGAGGAACTTCCCTTTGCTCAACGTTTCTACAGCACAGTTAAACCAGGCTGGAATTGGCCAAGGCTTGGCCAAGGGCTCGTGCTCAGCACAAACTGACAGTTTGGTTGCACAAGCCTCATTTGCTCAGGAAATGAAGCCGAAGATGATAAATAGGTGTGTGTAAATGCCTGCCGTGAATTCCCTGGGCAGCCTCGGAGCAGGTTTCCCATGGCTCCAAAAGCACTTACCACCCATCTTCTCTGATTATAGCACTAAGGCACCCAGAGATTAGGCCAAGCAACATTCCTCTGCTAGCAACTAATTTAAGGCTTTTTAATAGATTACAGTCTCTCTTTTAGGTCCAAACCTTTCTATTTTGGGACTTCCAATTCAAATTTGCTTAATAGCTTTGCATAATAGTCCCTTGCTCCCAATAAATACCTCATTTTAACTTTAATTGGTTTGCTCGTGAAGAATCACAATTTACACAAGGTGAAGAGGAGATGTATCACTAGCTAATACTGAGTATAAGTAATATTTGAATAAATAGAATGAGATACTAATTTGCTTTTTTTCTCAGCATTTGTTAATGATATTGTCAGTTTCTACAAGTAGATAAATTATATTTACACCATAATCAGTGACATGTATTTGGAATAGATATTAAATAGCCATGTGAATTCAATGTCCTCTTAAATTTACATTTTATGATTTTTTTAACAGTTTTAAGTGTCAGCCAATAGTGCAAAGTAATCAAACCTAAAGCCACAGACTGGTTTTATGGAAGGTGATGTAAGCAACAAGTGGAAAAACAAGGAATTAAGTCATATGTAGAGCTGCAATACTGAAGTATAAACCACCTTCACTGATTTCAAAGTCTCAGTCTCAAAATAAAGAATTGTCTCCTTTTACTTACTGAGCTCAGCCTGAGGTGCCTGGCAATGGAAAAAGCACAGGACAGCTGGGAAGGAGTTTGGGAAGGGGAGGGGAGCTGGAGTTTGGGGAATATTAAGAAACCTTCTGGGAGTACTTTGTGAAAGAAATGGATACTCTGAACCAGAATGAAAATACCTCAACTTGAAACACTCATGGTTGGAACAAAAGATTTTAAATGTAACTTCAGGTACCTCAGGAGGCTTCCTAAAGGCAAGGAAAAAGCTGTGATTTTACTCTCCACCCTCCAAATATCACTATTTTGGAGCACGTACAATTCCTTCCTGGGTGTCTGACTGATCATTTTGAGCACTTTGGTCCCCCAATGGAGAGCAAAGCATTCTGTTAAGTTAAAATATACCAAACAGATATTTGAAATACACTTAGATAAATCATACCAGCTTGTGCTACTCACTGCGATTTATTACTGGTAGACTATTTGAATAAGAATTTTTTAAGATTCTTTGATGTAGCTTTTATTTTATGGCCAGAATAAGGCCTATGAAAAGCATATATTAAGGAGTTAGATATATATAGAAAAAATAAATTGGAGTATATATTTGGGGTGGTGGGGGGGNTGGGGCTTTACCATCCCTCACCCTTCAGCCCCAGACGGTCCTGGCTGTGCCACACATGCCGTGTGTGACCCCCGCTGCCACACACACCCGTGTCACACAGCTCTGCTGGCACACACACACACACACCCTGTGTCACACACCCGTGTTACACAGCCCTGCTGGCACACACACCCCCTGTGTCACACACCCGTGTCACACAGCCCTGCTGGCACACACACCCCCTGTGTCACACACACCCGTGTCACACAGCCCTGCTGGCACACACACCCCCTGTGTCACACACACCCGTGTCACACAGCCCTGCTGGCACACACACACACACCCCCTGTGTCACACACCCGTGTCACACAGCCCTGCTGGCACACACACCCTGTCACACATCCTATTCAACCCCCTTCCCAGGGCGCTCCCTGCTCGGGAGGATGAGGATATGAGGATGCGGGGATGTAGGGATTTGGGGATATGAGGATATGAGGATGCGGGGATGTAGGGATTTGGGGATATGGGGACATGAGGATGTGGGGATGTGGATCCGGGGGTGTGAAGATGTGAGAATGTGAGAGATGTGAGGATGAGGATGATGGGGGGACGTGAGGCTGTGGGGATGATGTGGGCATGCGAGGGTGATGTGAGGACATGGGGATGTGAGGAGCTAAGGCTGATGTGGGGATGTGAGGATATATGCGCGGACCAGAGGATGCATGTGGGGACCTGGGGACGCGAGGATGATGTGAGGATGCGAGGATACACGCGGGGCCGTGAGGATGTGTGCAGAGATTGGGGATGTGAGGCTGTGGGGACGTGAGGATGATGTAGGGATGCAGGGATACGCGCGCGGCCACGAGGATGCGTGCGGGGATTTGGGGATGTGAGGCTGTGGGGATGTGAGGATGATGTGGGGATGCGGGGATACACGCGGGGCCATGAGGATGTGTGCGGGGATTT
>VXBX01004309.1:59035-76095 GCA_013400415.1 Scytalopus superciliaris | reverse complement strand
CCCGCTGCTGAGCCGTGACGGGCGGGGGCCCCCGGGACCCCGCCGGGGACATGGGCAACGGGATGTGCTCCCGGAAACAGAAGCGGATTTTCCAGAGCCTGCTGCTCCTGACCGTGGTGTTCGGGTTCCTCTACGGGGCGATGCTCTACTACGAGCTGCAGGGCCAGCTCAGGAAGGCTGAGGCCACGGCGCTCAAGTACCAGCAGCATCAGGAGTCGCTCTCGGCTCAGCTACAAGGTACTCGCTCGGCAGCAGCCTCTGCTGCCCTTCCCAATGCTTGCAGGACGCTCTTCTCCTCCTTCTCCTCCTCTGGGCAAGTCTGCGCTCCAGCTGTCCAGCCTCTCCCAAAGTTTTGCTCCTAATGCGCTTCTTCCCCTTCTCTTGCTCCAGCCTGTGGGGTTGTGATATCTGTCCGTGGGTGGGATCCTAACCCTGCTGAGCTTTTGTCGTGGATCCCCAGAGAACTCTTCCCTCCCCCTCACTCCCACACCTTTTAGAGTGACTCCTGTTCCCAAGGGACTGCACATCACTTGGCAGTTCCTGGCATGAATGGAAGAGGCAGGTGGAGTGCCTGCTGCCCACCTAACACTGCAGACCAGGTCCAGTCTGGGACTTTTGAGTGCTTCTGTGTTGTCTTACCAGTGTTAATTTAACACAGAATATTCAGCTGAAGTTCCTGGGCAGCATAAACTTAAATAAATTCAGGGGGGAGGAGAGGGAGTATTCTAATAAAGCCTTTTTTAAAGGGTGATTTAAAAGTAAAGTTCAAATAAGTTATTTGGATAAGGCTGTTCTATTACTTTTGGTACAACTTTGAATTTCCTGGTGTGAAGCTGCCCGGTAAATACAGATCCTCGTGTTTTAAAGATGCGCCTAATGTGTGTGTCCTGTACTTGAAGGTGAGAAGATGCTCATGTCTGACATCTGCGTGTCCAGAAATCAGCAGCGAAGCTGCAGAGATGTAAATGAAACATCAGTGGGGTGGGAAGTGCAAGACCTCGGCACTTCTCTAGTTGTCAAGAGCAAGGTTATCAGGTCAGCACAAAGCTCAGAGCCAACTTTGAAATTCCTCAGAGTTTTATTTCTCCCGAAGGTATAAACCAGGAATCAGAGGGATGTGCTGTAACAGCACATCACTTCAGGGTGATCCTCAGCCACACTTTTCCCTGTGGAAGCATACATTAAAGCATGCCTGGAAGCACACAGTTGGTATGCAGGCAGCACAGAGCTGGGCTTACGCTGCTAGACTCTTACACTGATTTGTTAATTCAGTGTGTTTAGTCATGATCAGAGACCATCATTACTTAGTATTTCAATTTCAGGCCATTTCCAGGTAATACCTTGGAAACATTTGCCAGAAACCTTCATTTTAGTCAGGAAGAAGGTGTAAATGTTTGGCTGGGAGATGGGTATGTGACAGATGGCTGAAGGGTTGTATATTTGCCAACAGTTTTTGCAGAGGACACAGGAACATCTTGTTCTCAAGCTAAACTTTACTAAAGAGGAGCATGCAACAAACTTTATCCTAACCCAGAGGAGAGATTCTCTGGATCAGATGTGTTAAGCCTGGACTGTTAGATTAAACTTTCCATGTTTCAAACATTATTTTGAGTAGTCATCACCTATCCAAGCATGTTCATGGAAGCAGCAGGCAACTAGTAGTTGACAAAGGTGGTGACAGCACTGTGCTTTTTATAGTTCTCCTGCTTGTTTCAGTGTATCAATGGGAAATGTAAAATATGGACCAGAATTTGATAACATTAATAGATTTCATGATCAATGCAATAAATTCACATGGTTCTGGGATCCAGGCCAGTGTATCAAGCCTATTAAGAAGGAGATTTTTATCTATGCCAAGTGTGGTAGCAGTAAACCTTGTTAAAAAAGGTAATTACTAGCAATTAAGTCACAGAACAGAGGGGAAAATATAATGTAAGAATAAAATTGGTTCTTTAAATTTTCCTGTATCATGGAAGTAGCTGTTATACCTAAGAGAGGGTGAGGCTGAGAGCCCAGAGACAAACTAAATGCAGCAGCAATCATTAACTGCCTAATGTCCCACTAAAGTAAAGGGAGGGTACCTGCCTAAGGACTTCAGAGGATTTGGGAAATAAGCTTTTCTTCCCTGTCTTTCTTAATGACACTTTCTGAAATGGCCTGCCATGTATAATCACCTGGATTTTTTGCAGTAGGAGCTGATTAGTGAGGAGAACATGGGGAATTCAGAGCCTGTGCCCAGCTCATCCAGGGAGACACAAGCACAGGGCTAACTGGTGGTGTCCAACACCAATCCCATTACTGAACTTTTCTTCTTTAGCTCTTTGATATGGAAAAACAGGAAGGAATTTTCTTCAGAGACTTTGAAGCAGCATAAAATGTTGATAAAAAATCCTGTTTACAAGTGCAGTATCTGTCTGCACTTTGAACTTTTGAATTTAAATGACCTGCACTTTGAATCGACAGTGTTCCTGTTGCCAAATAAAAAGCTCTCTAAGAATATCTGACCTACATACAGGTGTCACTTTGCTGTCCACAGGTTGCTCTTTTTATTGTTTTATGAGAACAGTGAAATTAAAGTAGTGCCTTACTAATGTAATGCGGCTTCTATTTTCCATGCAGTGTAAACAGATTCTCTATAGATCCTGGTCTGGAGACAACTTTGGGGCCTCAAGTATGGTGGGAACTCTTGGAAATCTTTTAAACATGAACCAGTTAAAGGGCAAAGTCTCTGACATAGCATTGCCAGGAGCAAAGGAGGGTGCTGTATCAGCAGTGCTTCATTCTTGGTGTTTTCTGCTCTTCTGGGTGATTAAATCAGGCTCTAAAACTCATTACAAGCTGAGGAGAGAAACACATCTTGAACTTCTACTTTCCAAACAACCATTTCGTCAGGAGGCTTTTATTGTTTTAAGTGTAAACTGTAAAAATAAATGGCAGTTTCTTTAAGTGATGTTTTGAGGATCCTGGGGCTTATTGTGGCAGGCTGTGCTCCTGGAAGTCTGACTGGATTGAAACACTTGGATGACAGTGAAATATCACCTGTTACCTGAGTTTTTGTAGTGTTCTGTAGTGACTGCTGGTGCAGTTTTCCTGCTTGTTCACAGGAGCACTGTCAGGGCTTGGGAGTGAAACCTGAGTCTGTTTGTGAAATGCCTGAGGGTCATGGGCCACTCCTGGGTTTCTGTCCGGGGTGGCAATGTGGGACCTGAGTGCCTTTGGTCTGCCCAGAGTCTTAAGCAGGATCCTCAGCTGTAGCTCAGAGTGCAGCTCCCTTTACTTCCTACTGTCACCTCTACAGTTTCTCCCAGGTGTTTATTTTCCCCTACAGCTTTTAGGGTTTTTTCATCTGTGTAAGTAATAAAAACCTCCTTTTTGGTACTTGCCAGTTCTTCATGCCTGAATGAGCTGTGCTTTCTGTTTTTGCTGGAAAAGCCAGTTGACTTAGATTTTTATCTTTTTCATTGCCTTGTTTTGCTCCAACGCAGCATGTGAAGCAGGCTCAATACATGGGAAAATAGCTCAGAATGAACAGGTCACTGAGAAATGGTGGAGGAAGAGCTCTCCAAACCTTTTAACACACCTGGTCTGAAGAGCAGCTGTTGATGTGGGGAGTTCTGCTTTCTCTGGTGTTCACAGCTCCAGCTACTCAGCTGAGCACTGTTTTTGCCACTTGCAATAAGACCAGGGTGTGATGGGAAGGATGGCAGACCTGGGGGACACAATGAGAATAACTGCTTTGGAGAGGCTGGGATCTTGAATTCACCCCTTTAGGAGCTCACCTTGTAGAAGAATATCAAACTTCGGCATTTTTCTCTAACGAAGTTCTGCTGGGCATGGAGAAAGTAGGGCTGCTTTTGTAACCCTCAGAGGGAATACTGGGGGCAAAATTTAGAGATGACTTAATATGTTTTGACTGCTAAGAAAATCTGAAGTCATTGTTACCTTTAAGTTCTTTCACAGAGAAGCTGATCTTCCCAGTAAGGTGATTATTTTTAAATCTCATTCTCTGAGAATTATATGTTTGAAACGTGAACATAATCTTACTTAGTATTTCTTCAAGTGATAAAACTAAAACTTCATGCTCTTTGCCTCCTACCAAGACATATCAAATGAAGTCTTGAACTATTGGCTTTATAGGAACAGGCTTCAGTTGCTGGAACAGAAACACACTGATGGTTTAAGTGAACCTGATCCTATCTGTGACTGCTGCAAGATTGAACTTATCTACAAAGGTCTTTTTAGCCCTTGCAGCTTCTGCCTTCTCATCCTCTGGGTGTTAAGTCACCCCTTGTGTACTATTTTAATCTGTTTAATCTGTTTTAATCCCTAATCCTAATAACAGCCTGCATTTAGTGCCTTTTACTACCCTAATTTTCCTGCTCTTTCTCTGAGAGTCTTAATGTATCTGACAGCTTTGAGCAGCCTGAGACTGTGCTGTAATCTTGGGAGCCAGCCCAGCAGGGACTCTGGACTTGAGGGTGGACAAGGTGTGGATTTCCTCAAGGCTTTCTGGGGCAGTGCTATAAAGCACCAGCTGAAAAACAAATGTAGATTCCTCTGTGCCTGCTGTGCCATTTGTCCTAAATCAGGATCCCTGTTGGAGGTGACCTGCTGGAAGTTGATCAGATCTGTAGCAGCCCTGTGTGGGGAGACTTGCATAATGTAGCACAGTACTGGATCATAGTTCTGTTCACTTTAATGGTTATTATTTATTATGTCTGCATGCAAACTCTACAGATGCCAGAGCTGCTCTCAGTGTAGCTCATACAGATGTGGATGTACTTCACCATCCCATCCCTTTGTTGTTACAGGACTCCATTTAAACTTGTACCTTAAGTTGGCAGAGCTAGGAAGGAACTAATTTGATGGTTTATTTTTCACATGCATCATACAAGTAGAGCTGCATCTACACAGCTCCTGTGTGGCTGGTTGTTCTCCCAAGTAACGGCCTGAATTCCAGTCATTCCTGTGAGGTTCAGGTTGCACGTAACCCCACAGCCCTTATTTTGATTGTTTTGTTGCTATCTGAGATCTGGGGGATCCATGGGAGCACTGTAATAGTAGAGGTTGCTTCTGTGTGTGTTCTTGGCACACAAATGTGCTTCAACACCAGCTGCAGGGCTGCATGAAACGGCAAATACAGCACCCCAAATTCTGCTACCTGCCTTCCTGAAATGTGATGCTTTGGTCTGTAACTTCCTTCAAGAATCTGCCTTCTGTACTCCCATTCACATTTTCAATGGGTATTTAATGTCCTAAACACTTAAAACACGTGAAACTTTTGAAATTGTGTGAAATTTTACAACGGAAGAGCTATATGCTATAATGTATATTTGTATGTATGAAATGTATCTTTAGATAGATATGTCTGTTTTGCAGCTCAACCTGAAGATTTTGGGTTATTTGGAATTATCAAGATTTCTTCACTACCCAGGAACAGAAAAGGTGCCTGAGCTCTGTTCCCTTTGGTTAACTCAGGGAAGTTTGTTTCCAGGTCCATAGTGAGTAAGATTCCCAGCAACTTAATTCTATGACTGGAAAGATAAATTGAGCAGGTGCCCGTGTTTATATTTATTTTTCATTCCTGTAATCCATGCCTGAGTGCCCTTAAATCACTTTCCTTGTGGACATGATACTTCCACGATCAGTTTCTCCCAGCACTGCAGTGTTACCTCTGCAGCCAACCTGGGCTGAAGATCACAGAGCACAGTGTGAAGGAATGTTAAGCAGTGTGAGGTAACAGGGTGGGTTTGTTCCCTGGCTTTGGATGTTCCCCCTCCCCACTTTAACACAGGGCCTGGAAGGAACAGGGATGCAAGACAGAGCCTCCATCCCAGCGCTCTTGGATACTGATGGGGATTTAAGCCTCTCAGAGCCTGTTAGTGGTGGATCTGTGTGGGTTTATGGACACTTCCCTGGGAGAGGAGGAGGGAGGCAGGATGGGTTTTGGTGAGTTTGCGTTCTGCCTTCTTTGACAGTCATCACATATTCCCGGCTGATTGAATTCCTAAGCCTTACAGACAGTATTCCAAGCACATTGTTTCATTGGGCTGGTTGTTTTCCTGGCAGGATTCAGGCTTTGTCAGCCTTTCTGTCTGGGTGGGGCAACTTATGAGTAAGGTTTCCACCCTCTGTGAGAGTTGAGTACCCATTAGAGCATCTCTGATGTAGTGGGGAGGGTATTGCCAGCAATTTGTGGCTAATAGAGTTCACTTTGCTCATTTTGGAGCAGGATCCTTGCATAGAAAAAGTAATTTAATCTGTCCTGCCGAAAGTCAGGTGCTACTTTGAGGTTGGATAGTAATGAAAGCTAAATAATTCAGATTACTGAAAAGATGAGCTATACAGAACAGTTAATTAAAGCAGAGTCTTTCATTGGGTGATTTTTTTTCCTGAGATTTTTAGGATTTAGGAGCATGACTTCCTAGTCATGTTGGAGTCTGAGCTGAGCACTTGAGGAATTCAACGTGTCTGGATGGTATTCCTTGTTTAAAGAAGGCTCTTCTGAGCTGGGTGCAGTTCTCATCTTTTTCTGGTGATGTAGTTTAACCCACACTTCTTGACATTTTCTATCATTATTTCTATCGTAATTTCTATGATTAATTAAGAAATAAAAGAAACTACAATTGCTTCCCCTCCTCCTCTACATTTCCTCTCTTCCCCCAAGGTATCTGAAATTAGCCTGGTATCTTATTTTCCTGGGGCGACTCAAATCCCAGAGTTTGGCACTTATTTCCAGGGCTTAATTACAGAGATGATGAGAGAAGTGTGGCCTGCTTGAGCTCCCAGAGGGCAGAGTAAGGAGCCTGCTCCTGCCCACACCACCTTACTCAGCAAAGCCATTTTCAGTCAAAATTATGAATCTCTATCTCAAACTATTGATTCTGGATGCAGTTTGCGCCTATATAGATTGTTTTTTTTTCCTTCAAGGTCTATTTTCTGCTAGTTTCTGAATATATATATATATATTTATATAGATCCTGACACCATGCAGATAGAATCACTAGACCTGCATAAAATTGCAAAAAAAAAAAGTCTAAAACAATTCTTGAGAGAAAGAACAGGCCCTTGTTTCCTGGAGCTGAGGGTTGAGCAGACCCAAACATTCAGAGGTGTGAGAAGAGAACTGTTGTCTCTGCAGCTCTGCTCAGTCTTGGTGAGTTTTTTATGCTCATTTCAGTCTGAAATCACTACACAGGTTTTGTCTGAACTCTCTGCATTTATCATCACTTGAAAAAAAGCAAACTTTAGCATGGATAGGTGTATAGAAAACAGCATTTGCAGGGTGGGATGCTGATCCCATCCATGGTACCAAAGGTTGGAAGAAATCTTGTGGACTGTACAGGAAATCTTTTCTGGAAAACATGATCTCCTTCCTAATGAAAGTCAGGTTTGAAGCCTATCTGTAAGGGATTAAATATTTAATCTCATTTAATACCCCTTCTCAAATATATTTTTAGGAGCAGCTATTACAGTTTATTTTTTGAACATGATAAATCCTTCCCTCTATCCCAACTTATCTCAAATCTGTTGTTTCCTAGAGATGTTATTGACTTCTAAGAAAGGCACTACATGAGGCAGGCTGGAGGAAAAGGGTTCTATTAAATGTAGATTTTACTCCAGTTTAGAAATTAATTTTCATGTCATCCTTACAGTTGAATAGAGGCCACAATGATTTCATAGAAATAGAAGTGTGTGTTTCTGGGGTGAGCTGAACTCTAGTGTGCCAAATTCCCTCAGCATTCCCCCATTTCCAGAGCTGCAGTCAAAGCAAAACTAGAACCAGTTACTGGAATTATCAGTTAGAACAGAACTTCTGACTGGAGTACTGACTAAGTCAGAGAATTTTAATTGACAGCTCAGTTTTGGTGCTGAATCTCTGAAAGCTGATGTTCCCCTTTCTCCTTGTGCAGCTGAGATCAGTGGTAGGTTTATGACAGACACCACAAATCCCCTGAATATGAAGATCCAGATATTAAATACAAACATTTCTCTTAAAATTATTAGTACTCTGGGCAACACAGATGACTAGGGAATTAAGTCAAAGCAGTGGTTATTTTTAAGCACAACTTCCAAAGCATGGTTTATTTTTCCAGGAGGAATTTGCAGTGAGTGGCTGTAATTAAACAAAGCCATGACTTGATCATGTGAGTAAATTGAAAAGTGGAGGAGTTTGTTTTAAAGTAAAGGTAATTCTCATACTCCATAGAGTGCCAGTTGTGGTTTGCACTGAGCAAAATGAGAACATTCCATCCCTGCCTGGATGCAAAAGTGTTCCATAATTAAGCCTCACACACAATCAGTTTTTCTTGGCTTCTATTTCTGTCCTTTTTGCATAAATTCAAAGCAGAAAACTTTGAGGGCGTAAATTATTAAATAGCTTCAGTGTTTTCTTCAATATATTGTAAATATCTGGGCTTGGAGCAGTCTGGTGTAGTGGAAGGTGTCCCTGCCCATGGTAGGAGGTTGATTGATCTTTCAGGTCCCTTCCAACCCCAGCCATTCTGTGATTCTGTGATAAGTGTGTGTTTTGTAATGTTTTTTTGCACTATGGTTAAAACATACTTTTCCTAGTGTGTATTGTGGGAATGCTTCTGTAGTTTCTTAGATGTTTACAGTGTCACTGGAATATCCATTTTTTGCTGAACTCTCAACTGAGTGTCTCTGGAATGGATGTGATCCTGTGACCAGCATGGCCTGTACTGTGGTGGGGAATCCTCATGCTTGACCAGGAACTACCCACAGACTGATAATCTGTTTCTGACAAGATTATCAGTAGTGAAATAGTGGATCTCCTTGTTTGAAACCACATTCACTGACCTAATCAAATACAGAGCTGGAAGCTCAGGAAGCAGGTCTTGCTATGTTAGTAACATCTCCCAGCACGAAATGTTAGTGTCAGAAGAGTCATGAAGTATCTTCTGAGCTCAAAATTTCAATTACTGTCATTGGCCTAGAGAATTTATCCTACATCTCATAATGAAGGGATTCTTCCTTGGCTCATGGAAGTGCTTTACTCTCAGCAGAAAAGCCATTTGCATGGGTTCACATCTTAAATGGTTCTATTTGCAATGATAAGAAATGGGAATTAACTATTTTTGCAGCAAGTCCGTGTTCTACAGACCTTTGTAGTGTTACTAGGAGAGTGCCAGTGTGGTTTACCCCACACTGCTGGTTCAGTTCAACTCTGCCACACTGAGAGAAAATAACACTGACTGTTGCCAAGACTACTGAAATCTGCTGGGTTTAAGTGAAAGGTATTACTGTAAGCTCAGAGGGAGATTGCAGAATTGTGTACAATCACATTGACGTTAGTAAAATTTCTTGCATCACGCATATTTAAATCCCAGGGTAATCTTAATTTTCCAGTATGTGAGATAGTGGGAGCTGGGGTATTTTTGGACTCTGGGATTGTGCTTCTGACAGACCAAACAACCAAAGTAACACAATCACAACATTGCTGATAATGTAAACTAGGAAATATTTTCTCTTTAAGATAAAATAATGGTTTATTTTGATTAATAATAGTTTTACTGCTTAGAGATGCAGAGTAAAAGTAAGAGAAATAAGGAGGACTGTTAAATAATCTCACTTTCATCACATCCCTTGTCTCCTGTGTTGCAATTAACGTTCAGCACTGGTCAGAGTGGTGTAATCTGCTGAGAACCTACAGAGCCCCCACACCCTCTTCCCCTTCACTGCCTTTTCTGTATGAGTTAAACCTTAAATCAAGGACTTGATTTAATTGGGGCCAATTCAAGGACTGTTCAGTGTTTCCTTGTTGAAGGTGAAAGGTGTTTTATCCAGCTGTGATGTTACAGTTTAGCTTCTGGGCTCTGGGAGTTTATGTGGTTCTTTGTTCATTAGTGTAGGTTACATTCTGTGGGTGATTTCAGGAAGTAAACTGACACCTGCAGTTATTCCTGCTTTGGAATATTGCATATTAGCCATTAGATGGCAACATTTTTCACTTTTTTTAAAATACCATTCTATTAAGTGAAATGTAGAAATAAAGGTTAATTATTCATGCAAAGATCAGTACAAAATTAAAAGCCTACCATAGGAAAAATGATTTGTGCAATGCCCTATTTGGGCATTGTCAGAATCCTTATGTAGGTTCCACCCCCCCAGCTGGGAAACCTCTTATAGAAAACCTGGTTNGCAACAAGGTTGGTGAAGGGACTCGAGCACAAGTCCTATGAAGAGAGGCTGAGGGAGCTGGGATTGTTTAGCCTGGAGAAGAGGAGGCTCAGAGGTGACCTAATCACACTCTATAACTACCTGAAGGGAACCAACCCCTGTTGGTCTCTTCTCCCAGTCAGTCAGCAATAGGACAAGAGGGCATGGGCTTAAGCTCTGCCAAGGGAAATTTAAGTTAGATATTAGAAGAAAATTCTTTACAGAGAGAGTAATCAGGCATTGGAATGGCCTGCCCAGAGAGGGGGTGGATTCACCATCCCTCGAGGTTTTTAAACAGAGATTGGACGTGGCACTGAGTGCCATGATCTAGTAAAGGACTGAATTTGGACCAAGGGTTGGACTTGATGATCTCCAAGGTCTTTTCCAACCCGATCGATTCTATGATTCTATGATTTATTTCTTTCAGCTTCTTGCTCAGGCATCTTCTATCCAGGCTGGCAGTGAAGGAGGGGAAAACCCTGCTGTAGGAACAAGCCCTTTGTAGTTTGGACTTGAAGTTGTGGAAATAATGTATGTTAATTGGAGATAAATACCTATATGTAGTTATAAAACATGACCTGCAACCTACTCCCCAAAAGAGCAAGTGAGGAAACATGGAAGCTGTGCTTCCTTAATAATGATTATTAATGACAGTCTTTGTTACCTTGTACATTATGGACTTTTGTCAGAGAGAAACACACTGAACCACAGGAACAAACTCCAAGGGCAGATGTGCAGGAGGAAGTTGGTTTTAGCCCCTTGTTTAAGACTTCTCCAGCTTTGTGCCAGTGTTTCAAAGGTTAGCATGTACAGGGTGAGGATGCATGGCCTGGGAGGGGTGGGGAGACCTTGCAAGTGCAGGGTGAAGCCAGGAAAGGCAGAGCTCAGCAGAGGCTCCATTAGCTGTGAGAGGTCCCTAAACCCCAAAAAAGTGCTTTGTCCTAGTTATGGGTTTGTTGTGCAGGGTTTCCCCACACACACACTTGGTAAAGCACCACGAGGAGCACGGGAAGGTACACTTGCAGACACAGAAGTGGGATGGAAAATGTTACCTCCAAATCCATTTGTGGTTTAGTCTGTTTGCCAAAAAGCCTGTTTCCACCCCTGATTGCATGGGAGGGGAAACCCATTATGGCTTTTCATTGCTCTGCTGAACTGCTGAGCTACAACCACTGTTCCTCTTGCACTATAATGCAGCTTTCACTACCTTCAGGGCCTAAATAAAACCATTATTGTACTACTTTCCCTTTCTCCAGACCTGCTTGCTGGTGACTTTGTGAATATTCATGACATGCTTGTTTTCTTGCAGAGGATGTTGATACATTAGTTCATCTTTACTGATGCCCTTGACTTTAGAAGATAAATAGCAAAGTGGAAATAGGTGCCAAAGATTGATTAGCAATCCAGCTCCTGAGCCAACACATAAACACTTGTAGATAAGCCTGCAGAATGCACCTTGGTGGAATTAAGAACAGGATTTAGGGTGCAAGAGGAGTCTTCTGTGGCTGCCAAGATACAAATCTTTATTTGATGTCTCCTGCAGAAGGCTTATGTTCACCAATGGTTTATTTTCAGAACATGAGCTTCTTAGTTTTGATGGAAAAAATCACTCTTGTTAATACAAATTAATAACTCTTTAAAGAGTGCAGGTTGTAATTTGGGCAGTGAAAGCTCCTTGCATTAAACTGAGCCTAAATACATATAGTTGTACATCTTCGGGAGCTTTAAGTGATATCTTTGCTGCAAACTTGGCTATTTCAGATGATCCTTCAGCTTAGTGAGTGCCAAGGAAAGGGTAAATAGGGGCTGATGTGCCCCATCCCCTGTGAGACACCCCAAACTTCATGTCCAAAGCACAGGCTGACTGAAGTGCTGCTGTACTGGCAATCCAGTGGGGGCACTTTGTGCCAGGGGATATTGGATGGCCTAAATACACACGGATACCACAGACAAACTCAGCAATGGGAAACCCATTTTGGGATGTACCCAAAGGACCTGTAGGCAGCTTGGCCAGTCTTTGGGACTCATAAATTGCTGGTAGACAGTGCCAAAGGAATACAGGATTCGCAGTTTTTGGAAGAATTTAGGAATTAGGTTCCCCATGTCCAGTGCCCCGCTGCCCCTCTCAGCCATCCTGCCCTGGTGTGTCTCTTCCCTCCTTGGGACAGTTCCTTTGCTGCCAGGAATTACTCTGGCAGTGAAGCTGTCCTGTCTTATTCCCTTGTCTCTTTGCAAACAAGGCAGGAGGGGATGGAAGCATGGGCAAAATGTGCCTGCATACCTAAGGAGGATTTGGTGGCTTCCATATAGCTCCGCCATGGTGAAAACTCACTCCCTTGTTATCACAGCCATGTTTATGCACTCAGATAACCCAGAATTTAGGGTCAATAAAACATCCTATAAGGAAAAAAAAATACTGTCCCAGGTGGTACAAACAGCCCTTTATCCTATGCCCTCATTCTGCCTGTGTTTTCCTGGTGTGTTCTGTGCCAGCTTTCTCTGGGTGTGTTGGGGGTGGGTGCTGGGGTTTGTATATGTTACTTTTTAAATGAACTGTGTGCAAAATTTCTCTTTTCAGTTGTATATGAGCACAGGTCAAGATTAGAGAAGTCATTACAAAAGGAAAGGCTGGAACATAAGAAAGCAAAAGAAGGTAAAAATGTGCTTTTCACTTTGACATTTACAGTAGAAAGTAACTTCAAATGATCTTGGTACAGTTTTAAATGAGTTGGTTAACACGTTATCAGGACCCCCTTGGCAGAGCCGTGCTGGTCCTTTTAGTAGTTATTTATTTATAAATCACATCTTTGTAAAAATAATCATGTTTTTAGCACTGCTTACAGATCACTGCAACGTGACACAATATACACAGACAATACACTTATATCCATGTACATAAACCTAACACGTATGTGGAGAATGGGTGTGTGTAAATCCTGTTCTGGCATGCCAAAAATTCAAAACTTGTTCCAAAAACATGGGATCTTCTCCTGCATTCCATCAGTGGGAAATTAGACTCTGAACCAGTATTTCACACATGCTTAAGGGTAAACACATGCTTACATATCTTTTCCTGATTAAAACTGAGCTCTAGGGGGGTGAGTGAGGGGGAAATGTTGGCACAAATTGTATTTCTTATATGTCTGCCCTGTATGGAAGTTCAGCAGGATTTAATCCTCTGAGTTTTCTTAGTCTTTAATTGTTTGAAATTCACTACAATTTTCAGAGTAAAGCCTCTGTTCTTCCTAAAACTGAGGGCTCAGTTGCTGAATTAAAACTGCTGCTTTAGCAAAGATGGAAACGAGTAAGAAATGCTTGTCCCCCTACAGTTCTCAGTGGGTTTCTGGTGCCATCTAGTGTAGAACAGTCCTGCTGACACCCAGGGGTGAGCCTGTTTTCAAACCCTAAAGAGCATCAAGGAATAAATGAGGGGATGTTTTCTTATTTCCAAGATTACACGATTTATAAACGTCTTTTTCCTGTGGAATGATGCTCGTGGGTCCATCCAGAGTCCTGAGCCTGTGCTTCCTGTATCTCACACCAAGATGTGACACTTCTAAATGAAAGTATTTTATGAAACTGTGATACTTTTTAATGGAAATATTTTGTCAAAATTTGTGCCTTTTGTTGAACTCCCCATGTTGGTTTTTTTTAAAGATCTTTTGGAAAATTGTATCTGCATAAGTATTCAGCTCTTAAGAGAATTTATGTATGCAACAGTTAAGTTATTTAAGCACAGGTTTGCATCTTCCTGTTTGTTGGGGTTTTTTTTCATCTGTACTTTCCCTTTTTATATTGCAGATTTTCTTGTTTATAAACTAGAAGCACAGGAAACACTAAATAAAGGAAGGGTAAGTAATCTTTCCTAGTACAAGTTTTTAATAGCTGATGCTATTTGAGTTGCAAGAGAAAGGAAGTGCTTTGCAATTATAACTGTTCAAAGGAAGAGGCCTTACAAAATACTAATTGAAAGAGCTCTCACTTATCCCAGTCTACTCTGCATGCAGAAGGGCTCTCCAGTTCCCAATTATTGGAGCTGCAGTAGGAGATACTAATATCTCTCCAGAAAATTAATTTAGAAATTATCCTCCTGTTTATATTATGGTAGTTCAAAGGTAATGTTCCTATATTTAAGGGAAAAGGGGAATAAGAAGGTGTTAGAAATCTTTTTGTAGCTTAGTCAACAGGGAGAAGAACAGTGACAGCTTTCTAACATGTGGTCTTTGAACTGGGAAGTATAAAAACATCAAGAAACTTTATTTTATATACCAAGTGCCAGAAGGAAAACTATATCTGGCAGAGGACCCAGAGACCTGTAGAGAACTCTTTATAAAGCAAGTAAATTAGGATTTTATGGCTATTTCATGTTGAAACTGGGGAGTAGTTTGTGAGCTGAGTAATGTAAGTTAAAATATGTTGTTGCTGCAGTAAGTGCAGAGTGTATGTGCTTGCTGTGCTCCAGAGCAAGGGGAAGGGGGAGTTTGTTTGCTGGGGAGTTGCATCCCTTGGCTTGTGACTCCTAAATGAAGGGAGCTTGGAGGAATGTCAGTGTGCTTCTGTTTGACACGGGAGTTTTTGTTTTGCAGCAAGACTCCAACAGCAGATACAGTGCCCTGAGTGTCCAACACCAGATGCTGAAGGTGGGTAACTGGGACAGCAGGAAACCAGTGTCCTGGTTATGTTTGGGAGTTTGTTCCAGAATGTCAGGACGTGGATGGTGCTTTCCTCTCACAGCGGTACCCTTAAAAGATGGTTTCCTGCAGTTTTTCCTAGTCAGGCTTACCAGGGGGTAATGTAATCTTACCAAATGCAATTACTTGTAGGGAATGCTGACTTACCAGCCCTCACATAGTTTGACCTGTAAGGAGTTTCTTAGGCACATTCAGCAGCTCCCAGAGGGACAGTGCAACTGCAGGCTGAGGTGACACAGCCCTGGAACAGGAGACTGCTCATCACAGAGATCATTCTGTGTTGGAGAGCAGCTTCAATGGGCATGCTTGGAATAATAACCTTCCTGTTGTGAATGCTTCCTATTTATCTGTGCCTGTTAAACACCTTGCCAAGGACAATATTAGCCAGCTCTGCAGATACAGAACTGCTCCAGTGTCCCAACCTGGTGTTTGCAGAGTCAACATGAAGAACTGAAGAAGCAGCACGCTGACCTCGAGGAAGATCACAGGAAACAGGGAGAAGATTTCAGCAGGACCTTCAGTGTCCACAAGGAGAGATACCTGCAGCTGCAGCAGGAGAAGGAGCAGGAGATCTCCAAGCTGAAGGGTATGTGTGACCTGTGGCTGGCTGGCCCTTTAAGCTGCGTGCTTGCCATTGTGTTTTGTGTGGTGTGAGAAAGCCATTTGCTCTGTTCTCACTCACAGGTCGTTCATGCATCTTGTGCTTCCTGATAAGTTACGTTTTATGGATGATTTTCTGTGGCCTCTTTCTGGAATCTCTTTGTTTGTGGTTTGTGTTTCTGTCTGGGTTAGAGAAATAGGAAGAAACCCGGCGGGCACTTAAAAGCTCATCAAGTGTCACAGGATGTTTAGGCAGACTTTCATTTTTACTTCTAAGACTTGTATAAACCTGGAAAAATAGGTTTGCCTCTTTATTCTGTTTTGTATTTGAAATGGAATCTAAGAATATTTGCTACTTCTATCAGATATTTAGCTGTGCCTCTTTAGGAAGTGACTTTATATATACTTCTGAGACCTCATTTTCCCCTCTGTGTATCAGCTCCTCTGAAACACATTGCACCTGTATACCTGGATGATGAATTCATGGTTTATTCTTGGCATCCAGTTTCATGCTAAAGAGATTCTTGGCAGTTTTCAGACCTCTTCAGTGCCCATTCCACAGTTCCAGAGAACCAAAGGATGGGGCTGTCCCCATGAGGGCCCTCACCCCGCTCTGCCATGTGGCACTAACACACAGCTTGGGTTTGGAGCTCTCTCTGCAGTTTTGTCTGCAGAGGCTTTTGCAGGATTTTGTGTTTATTAGCTCTGCCTTGGCAGCACAGTCACCCAGAGAGCTGGGCTGAGCTGGATTGCAGCCTGGCATGTGGGAAGGACTTGTCCATGTCTGCTGACAGTATTCTGCACCAACATCATGTAGAAAGTGGGAATACAAGCCCCTCTCCCTGGTCCCAGAAGCTTTTGAAGCATTCTGGCCATCTGGGCATGCCTTCCAAAAGAATGGCCTGGTCCTGTGACAGAAAATTCTCACCCAGCAGATGTGATGTGGGGAAAGAGAGGAGGGTGCCTTCCTCTCTGGCTTCTAAAGATTCAGATTTCCATAAGGAATTTTGCCATCTGCAGTGCCCAGCGGGAACTGTGATGCAGAATTCCAGATGCAGGCTGAGTGCACTAATATAAAATTTAACCAAATGTTACAATTTTCTGCTTGAAAATGTAAAGGTTTTAATGGGGCTGGGGAGAGATGGAACATAAACAAACCATACAATTACTCTAGTTAATTTTTACTGTAGCAATTATGTGGGATTTTATGTAGATTGTGTTGCACTCTGAATTTTGGTGCTTAACCTGGTATTATAAATCTGACCAGGTTTAAATTGTGTATTTATATGAACATTCAGTGCATCTTTTCAACAGAATCCCTGTATAACCTACGGGAGGAGAACAGGCAGCTGAGAAAAGCTCACCAGGACATTCACACTCAGCTGCAGGATGTCAAGGTAGGCTCTGCTCTGAGGGGAACTTTCAGCATTAGGAAAAAATGTTCCCAAGTTTTCACAAGCCAGATTTAGGCTGTGCTGAAAACTTGTGGCTTCTGTTATGTGGCACAAGGGAGAGGCATATGGCTGAACTGGATTTCTTGTCTTTGGCCACCTGCACTTAAGGTAAATGCTCATTTGAAACAAAAAAAAA